>JBAWJQ010002358.1:1200000-1800000 GCA_037783105.1 Bactrocera zonata
AAATATGAGTTCGTAAATGAGCGTAATGGGACCACTTCTACGCCCACGAAACCCCGTTAACTGAAATCCAATGAAGTGAAATAACTAAGATATAAAGCTATAATTTGGCATTAGAGATGGTACTAGCAAGGGACACCGATCGATAAAAAATTTTGATAAAGTGGGGTTGGCACCGCCCTCTAATAAGTATAATTTAACCTATCTCCTAAACCACTAAAGCTACAAATTTGCTAAGCTCGAAAATCACAAGACAAATTAATGAAATCGAAAGACAACCACGATCTCTCCCCTCAAAACTACTTAAAGCGCAATAAATTACTAAATTAAATTTTGCCACCCAGATGGTACGAGAGGGCTTTATGAAAGCCATTGTGAAACTTCAACAATGGACGTGACACCGCCACTTTTTGGTGAAATCCCATATTACGTGGCATCTTCTTAGATTATTATGTCACAGAGTGAAAATGGACAATAACCACGCCTACTTCCCAATTATCATAATTTTAAGTTCCTTTTGATTCCTTTAGTTTCCAGAACACAACCAAGAAGCAATTAATATAACGAAAAAAACTTTGCGCGAAGGCATTATGATGTGTGCCACCTTATGACCAAAAAATGTTTAAATAGAATGAAAACTGTTCAAGCCTTTCTTCTTCTTCTTTACTGGCGTAGGCACCGCTTACGCGATTATAGCCGAGTCAACAACAGCGCGCCAGTCGCTTCTTCTCTTCGCTACTTGGCGCCAATTGGATATTCCAAGCGAAGCCAGGTCCTTCTCCACTTGGTCCTACCAACGGAGTGGAGGTCTTCCTCTTCCTCTGCTTCCCGCGGCGGGTACTGCGTCGAATACTTTCAGAGCTGGAGTGTTTTCATCCATCCGAACAACATGACCTAGCCAGCGTAGCCGCTGTCTTTTAATTCGCTGAACTATGTCAATGTCGTCGTATATCTCGTACAGCTCATCGTTCCATCGAATGCGATATTCGCCGTGGCCAACGCGCAAAGCACCATAAATCTTTCGCAGAACCTTTCTCTCGAAAACTCTTAAGTTCGACTCATCGGTTGTTGTCATCGTCCAAGCGTATGCACCGTATAGCAGGACAGGAATTATAAGCGACTTATAGAGTTTGGTTTTTGTTCGTCGAGAGAGGACTTTACTTTTCAATTGCCTACTCAGTCCAAAGTAGCACCTGTTGGCAAGAGTAATCCTGCGTTGGATTTCCAGCCTTTAGGTACCAAATATTGACTTCTGATCGAAAATGTCGGTCAATGTGTGATATATACAAATATAACTAAAATTAATGAATTATCCTTCTCTTATAATGGTTCGTCTGTGTATCAAAAATTAGTTGATTCAGACCAATACTTCCCTTAGTCCCCATATACCTAATATAAAAATTTTCAAACTTCGGGGTATCTTTGCATAGTATATATCGACCAGTTATCGCAATGAGAATTACAGAACGTGTTTTTTTCGTATCAGTTTATTTTACATTTTCTTTAAAATGAACTAAATATACAATATTGGATGCACGTACTAAAGATTCCGATCCTTTGGTTGATGTTTTACAATTTAACACACTTCCCTGTTTTTAGTCCTGGCAAGTTGCTAAAGTATGAAATGTTCGGCTACACCCAAACTTAACCCTTTCTTTATTGTGAAGTTTGATATTTCCAGCAACCAGAAAGAAACGTTTAAAGCCTTATAAAATTATTAGGATGACGAACTGAGTCAATTAATTTATGTCCGTCTATCGGTTTGTCCGTTCATCTGTCTGTCCAACTGTCTGTATATACCCGAACTAGTCCTTCAGTGTTTAAGATATCTATCTGGAATTGAGCCCACGTGTTGTCTCTGAAAGAAGCTACCCTTTCGTCGGAAACGCTTGTATTGTATATCATATAGGTTTCATGCAAACTGATGTTTGTTTACCGATGTTTCCGTTTGGAATGCACAAACTTCGTGGAAATATACCGGATTCAGTGTACAAATATATTTATATTTATATAAGTCCGTGTTCGTACTTTATAGTAAAACAATTCGAACGGGGATTTTGAAACTTCTTCCGGAATGACCGGTTTAATCGGTCTTGCTCACATAATCATTAAAACTTTACTTAGAAAAGCGATTAGACCGCAAAAAGAATCAAAAGCTGAAACCATAACCAGTACATAGAGGGTCATTGAGCTTATTGTTTCATTGATCTTATCACCGTGGCTATGTTTAACGACAACAATTTTAACTGGACTGAGCTGTGCCCTATGCCAATAATATAATGATTTTCCAAAATCAATATTTAATCAATACTGATTCTTACCCATTTACTTTTCACATGTACCATATACATACATAGCTAAAAAATAACCATTGAACTTTGTATTAAATTGTGGTTCACCATAGCTCGCTACAAATATTGTCGATTTACTCTATTTACACTATATTCATATGGATTTTCAACAAATTTTAATTTATGTTATTTGCTGAGCTGAGCCAGGCCATTGTAACATGCAAAGCTAGCAGTAACCTCTTGTGGCAGCTATCCAAACCTTCTTTCACAACCACCGTTGTCACTTTGCACTAGCTTAGTAAATAAGAAATTCTTTGCAAAACCGCACATTCATTTTGGTTAAAATGTCTTTTGAGGGTTTCTGCAAAAATTTGGTATTTTCGAGTTTCGGTTAGCCTTCAGCATTTCCGGCGTGTTTGACGAAAAATAAATAAATTAGTCGTTAAGTGTTGCACTGTAACAAAGATATATGACTTCTTATTTGGTTTACTATTTTTTCGTTGACATATGATAGGATTTCTTCATTGAATAGATGTAAATAATATCTTACTATTATTTTTATGAAACTATTAAAGATAGGATGAAAGGGAGTTCAGATAATTATTGAGTGTCGATTTATCCAATTAAGTTAAATAAGAACAAATTTGGAATCGTGTGAAAGTAGGACGAGTACTAATTTAATAGACTTTAGATTGCCTTATCACCGCTCTACTGTCTTTCGAGGAATCTAGATGAAGAACTTTGTATAGCAACTTATATTTGCAATAAAGCAATATTCGGCTTGTCATAAAGACTATTTTTCTCGAATCCTACAAAAAGACCATTTCTTTGGATCTAAGCACATAATATATTATATATACTGCTTTGAAAGCACATTATTTTTAATTTATTTGTCGCCTTTCGATTTGTTTAAAAGTACACTTATTTTAATACATTTCAGCTTTGTCAAACTAATCATAGTATTTAGGTTTAGCTAATGTAGTCTTTGTGTGAAAATGAAGAGGTTTTGACTCCATCGCTACAGCTTGTTAACCGCTACGGTGATGATGTTGCCTATTAGTTTTCGATTACTGCCAAATATTGAAAACAGCTCATATTTTTGTGTCAAATTCCTTTTCCTTTCTACTGACTGCTCACAGAGTAGATGGAGAGAATTAATATTAAGTGAATACCCCGAGATGGTGTCCATATTTATACAGTTATAAACAAAACATCTGCCATGCAAGCAATTGCTGAAGATGACTCTAGATACTCATGATACAAGGTCTATATTGACAACTATTATCCTAAAAGTCAGCTTTCTAATTTTATAATAGTTGTTGAATGACCAATTGAATTTCGGATTTGGATGAGAGGGATCGATTATATTTCGCTCCAAGATTTTGGTTTTGAAAATTTAATTAAAAGAGGATTTTTAATTGGAGTATTCAAATATTGTAGTTGTCTTTGGTATTCGATATTTCGAATTTTTTGTGATTTAACGATTACAATTTGTATTCTTCTTTTCTTCAGAATTGCTTAACTGATGTCAGAAGATATCGAACTCTTTCATGAAATCTAAAACAATGCCTCCAGATTACATTGTTGATTTTGCAGACTGAAATGTTATCATAAGAGTGCATTACCCTTCGAACATGAAGAAGTTATAGCAGCCTTATTTCTTAGCATCAACTACAAATTCAGGGTAAACGGCATTCAAGCAAATACTCCACTTCAAATTAGTTTGCATTTTACCAATTTAATAGCGACTGTAAGTATGCGGGCGTACCAAAAACAATAGGCAATAAATATTGCGCCATTTTACTTATAACTGTGGCAAATCAAATGCAATTCGCACTATTTAAATACTAAGAACCAAAGCAAATGATTTGATTTGCACTTGAAGGCCAAATGACGACAGTGATGGAGAGAAGTAAGTAAAAAATACTTGAAGAAACTTGTGTGAGTGGAAGTGGGTAAGAGTGATTTAAAGAAAATATTGCTGATGGTTCGCAAGGCAAACCACTGTTTGGAGATGCCACAGATCGAAATCAAAGCAGATGCTTCCAATTAAACAGTTGGAGGAGGTTGAGAGCGGAGTCAAATGGTGATGATTGCAATCGTCTAAAGAATTAACTGCATACATACATATATATATATGTATCCATATACACGTACAAATGTCGTTTTGAAGCTGATCTGTTGGCGTAGAAAAAGCCGGCAACCGCAATCGTAACGTTTTGTGAAAATATTTACACATTTTAATTGAATGTTGTGTGTTGTTGTTCAACTAGAATTTGCAATTCGCTGGAAACACACAAAAGCACACGAATAAAAGACATACATACCTACTATACATACAGTATATATATTTTGTACATAAAAATGTTTTACAAATTAAAAATTTATTTTGAATTAGAGAATTAACAAGAACAAAATATATGGTACCGATAGAGAGCTCTTACAAGAATACAACGTTTTCTTTCTTTGTTGGCTTTAACTCTATTTCAATTTGGTATATTGATTCATGCTCCGATTCTAGTAAAGGCGTAGAATGTGTGATGATACATCGACAGAATATATAATTTCTTTGATTAGTTGAGTATCGGAAACAAAACAATTTTAAACCACACTTACTAAACTTAAAAAGAAACTAAAAAACTAAAGTGAAACATCCAATAATTCTTAGCTTAAAGATATACATATTTTCAGTGAGGGTGGATCCTTCCATCTGCTGATTTAAAGAAAGATGAAACTTTCTTTTACGTCGTTAAATTAATAAAACAGTACTGAAGAGTTTGAGCCAATTGACTTATCGCTCGCGTGTGATGTCCTTAATAATGGTAAGTCGCATTATGAGAGAAACATGTGGAATTATTAAGTAACTTAAGTTCAATGCCATCAGTATTGATATAAATGACCAATATTATTTTGTTCATAGCTCGCAGAAGTTATGATTATAAGAGTGTACCTCTTATAAACCAAGTTTTTTATTTCACCTAAAAGTGGGCGCCAATCATCCCGGTCATGTGCAAAAATGTCGTATTTAGTTAATGATTTATCGTACTTTTATTAGTTTTTAACAGAAATGTTTCATGTAGATTGTAAGGGGGTATCTTCCATTTTTATTCGTTTATATAGTGCCGATAGAGGTGTTTAAAAGATCTACCCTGTAGCCTAAGTTCCTGAGGCAGTGGTTTGAATTCGCCCGTTTGCAATACCAATCGTCTTACGTGGCGAGAAACATATGTACCACGTTGCATTAAAACGTCTCCATTTTTATTCAAGTAACATTTTGCATGGGAGAACGGACGGATAGACAGTCGCCCGGATTTCAACTCGTCACTTCAAACTGATCATTTATATGTGTATAATCCTATATCTAACTCGATTAGTTTTAGGAGATATTGTTTTGTTTGTGAGTTATTGGATTTTTTTTTTAGTTTTATTAGAAACAAAAATTATATATTTTGTTTTCTGGGGTGATTTTAGAAATATTCGACCACCACCAGTAACAGTCGCTAGTTTTTTTTGTCTTTTTTTCCGATTCATACGCGTAGTACAAAAACGCTATTGTAAATTATAATTTTGATTTAAGAAATGGAAAAATAAATGAATCATGTATACCACTTCGAAACAAGAAATTTTTTCAGAGCGTAAACAACAAGGGTAGATAAATAATGTGTGTGTTACTTCAGTTACAGTCTACATATACTAGTTTCCCAAAAGAGATTGTTGCCAAAAGAGATCTAAATAAGACCATGAAATTAAATTATTTTTGAAAAACTATTACTCAGTGCTTGCAACTATATTTGAATAAATACTTCGATTACCTCCTAACAATCGCAGAGCCATAAGTCACGCATAGATAAAGTCAACTCACCAATCTAAAGCGCTGCGTAGACAAATTGCGGCCACGAATGCCACCCACCAAGGAACGGAAGGTGGAATCACCGCCAACCTTGTCTTTATATTGTTGTTATTTTATTGCAGGAGAGTAATATAAATCAATTTGCTGCCAAATGCTCACTTGCCACTGCGGAAGATAACAAACAGGCATTACTGGCAAACATAATTTTTGTATCTGCTCTCTCGGAGTATTGTGTTATGAAGTAAGAAGCTGAGTCAGCCCCAAAGAGGAAATGGCATATAAAGCCAGAAGTGGGAAGATGTGCCCACAAAAGAAATAAAAAAAATTGTAAATGTGTAATTCTGAAAAATTATGTATCAAAGATCACGAACAACAGGCGATATAAAACAGTAGACTCGGGCACAAAATCATGGGGCGCAACGACACAAACGGCTAAATAATGCCAACAATATCCCCGGAGCGATGTTGGATACTGCAATCAAGCAGAGAGACGCTGAATTGAGTGACAGAGAGTTTATGACATTAAACAAATGGAACAGAATGCTGATTTCGAAGTTGAAGACAAATGAGCACAGTGGGCGACCTTTTGCTCATTGTTTGCCTCTTCAAATATTGTGAACGGGACTGGTGGTTGGTGGTGGGGAGGTAGCGTGTTGGCGACTTCTTGGAAAGGTCAGTTAAGCGCAGATGGATTAAACTGCAGACACTTATTGTTATAACAGTGGCCTCCTGTAAGTAATTGTAATTGTATTCAATTAATAATAATAATAATAATAATAATAATAATAATAATAATAATAATAATAATAATAATAATAAAAAAGAAATTGAAATAAAAGTTTCAGTGTTAACGAGGTAATGAGTGTCATGAAGCCATGATACATAAATGAAAATATACTAAATAATAATTGGAGCTTATTCTGCTGGAAAATCCAACTTATGACCACCTCAATTATATTCATCAGCTGTTCTTGCACTTATAGGCTTACTGATTTTTTTAGGAAGCAATATGCCCAATTACCGAAGAGGTAGTACCGGACAGTTTACCTTAGTTTAAGAATTATACTACACAGATGTTTGAAACTGATCCAAAATTTGGTCCGAATTGTTGAAGATATTCTAATACTACATAGCTTCTTCCTCCACATAACTATTTCTAGAATTTCCTTATTGCTTATTATTAAAAATTTTAGTAGTTACTGTCTTATTCATTGCTTGAGAAGATTTATTCATTGTCCTCAAATTCTCTCTTAGTCAAACAGAAAAGCAGTTTTAACAATGTTAACTCGAAACTTTAAGTTTAATATATCGTATGCGGCCAATAGTACAATGCGAATAGTTTTAAGTAAAATGATTGAGGACAGACTTCGAAAATGTTATAATGACAAAATAATTAAAAGGGAAGAAATAGAAGATCTTACCCTTTCCCCCTTACTTCCTTTTCTGAAGACAATAGTCACCTCAAAAATCAAAAATCTTGTAATTTTATATCAGAACTTAATGGATTATATAGGTAATATTGCTTTACCTGTGTTTGACTTACCACATCCCATACTAAGCACTTTCGATGCCTAAATTCAACGTAGTTCAGGCCAGTGCCAGACAAATACTCAGCGTTTAGACATATTAAAAAAAATTCGACACATCACAACGTAACGCTTTTATTTAGGGTTGTCATTTTAACTAAAAATTTACACAAAAGGAAAAAAATTAGTTATTTCTCCATACTATTCTATCTAAACTTAAATTGAAGAACATGCAAATGCTGCCACTTTCCTTTCATTAGTATTGCTTAGCAGGCAAGCATACATTCTTTCGTATTCTTTAATTCCCTTCGCAAGCTTTGTTTGGATTCTGCTTTTATTTTCTATTTTTCTTTTTCTATATTCTTAGTTTTTGTTGTAAGCACAATTAATTCAGCCTCTCTTCGTTAATTATGTGGCATACGCACAATTATTATCAAAGATCATGCATACAGCCATTTAATTATATTCTTCCCCAAGGATACCAGTCCACATAAAAAACACATTACCAAGAAGAATACTGCGCTTTGTGCAGTCGGCAACAAAATATGATGTCACAACGGCGTAAGTTGGGTGAAGAAATACAAATAACAAAAACAAAAAGTTATAAAAAATGTGAGTCCTGGAATATGAACGCACTCGCACACCTGGATACAGGGAAACAGAAAATATAATAATACTTGAAACAAAGGATATGAAAAGCTCGTACAGAATAACAATAAAAGTCGCAATGAGCGGCTGCAACATCTGGCTTTTGTGACGTAACAAATAGTATGGAAATAGTAAACAAAGGAGGAGGTAGTAAAGCAAAGCCCGAAACCTACTTATTTGTGTACATATAAATATTTAGAATATGCGGAAATTATAAACATTATTTTCGAGGAACAAAATAAACAGCTAGAAACGGCTAAGTTTAAACATTTTATACCATTACAACTCACGAGAATCAAAACCCAGGAAATTCAAATGACAAAACTTAATGTATTGAGAAAGAAAAATATGTCCATTATTCAATGAAATCTTGTGTCATGTTCAAATTAAGTATCTTCTTGACTCATATAAAAGACCATGAACTTAGACTTATTTATTTTCTTTATTGCCATATTTTAGTTAGCGTCAGATAAAATTTTATTAAAAACATCTACAAATAAGATATATCCGACAGAAGAAGCTTAATTTCGCCTAATATATCCTCTTCAACTCTGCTTCAACTGATATCTGCTGTACGAAAGTTAAAAAAGCGCTTTAATGCGAGGAAGAGTTCAACACAGCGATGTATATCAAGAAGCTGTGTCCAAATTCAAACAAGCAAAATTCCCTGTGGAAAGCTCCAAAGTCCATGAAGCCACCAACCGACTCCAACATGCCTATAAGAGACTTGGGTCGAAGTGACGAGGATAAGTCTAATTGGTTTGCAAATCTCTTAGAAAAGGTATTTCAATCAAATTGCCCACAGAACAACTTTAAGTTGTCAATCTTACCCAACACAGCTAAGGAGTCGATCGAATATTTAAAAACGTCACAGATTATCTAAATAGATAAACGTGGGAAAGACTTAACACTGTCGTCTTCATACAGACTAATCAGTCTTCTACCCTGTCTTTATAAAGTATTTGAAAAAGTATTACTATCAAAGATGTCTCCTTTCCTCCATGAAAATTATACAATGCCAATGCATCAATTCGGTTTCATGCAAAACATGGCACAATAGAGTAAGTAAATAGAATTACTAACGAAAGGGAAAGTATTTGAGCACAGGGAGTACTGCTCAGCAATATTTATATGTAGATGTAGCTCAAGCGTTTGATAAGGTGTGGCACGAAGGTCTTTATATAAGAATAAACAAATTCTACCTTTAGAATTGTATAAAACGTTGGAGTCTTATTTAAATAATAGACAATTTATGATGAAAATAGGAGATTTCATATCTGATGAAAGACAGATAAGGGCTAGTATACCACATGGCAGCGTTTTAGGCCCAACTCTATACATTATATATACAACAGATCTTTCAACAACTAACAATGTATTAACTTCAACTTTTGCGGATGATACAGCTATAGTGAGCCGTAACAACTGCTACATTTTAGCATCAAAAATATTAAAGGAGTATTTAAGTTCTGTCGAAGAATGGCTAGCGAACTGCCGTATAAATGTGAAGGAACAGAAGTGTAAGCATATTGTATAAAAATAAACAATATTTTAATACCCCATAAGGTAACATATTTTGGTATTATCTCACGTGGAGAAAACACATCTCTAGTAACATAACATGTATGAAGATTAAAGCTACAAATTTAAATTGGCTTTTAAATAAAAACTCCAAACTTAGCCTAGACAACAAAGTTCTCTTACATAGTGCGGTCATAAAGCCGATTTGGATGTATGGCATTCAACTGTGGGGAACGACCTGTGCAACTAATATTGATCTAATACAAAGGTTCCAATCAAAAATGCTTAGAACAATCACGTGTTCAACATGGTACATGCGTAACGAAAATATCCATAAAGACCTTGGCATTCCTATGGTAAAGAAAGTAGTAGAAGATAACAGAATCAAATATACTACTAAACTCCGAAATCACCCAAACCTTTGGCTAACGCTTTGGTACATTCCTGCGGTCAAACACGACTGAACAGAAGAAATATGCTTGCGTATTAAAGAACAACGTACCACCAAAACAGTTCAATCACTTGCTTGAGCCTGTCTAGTTTTTAAATTGATTTAAGATTTTATAACTTATTGTTGGGCTTTAAAAAAAAGCAGATTCAATAAATAAAATAATATTGAAAAAAATCATTGCTTCCGACGCGTCCAATAAATTTGTAATTGCACTAGTCGAAATGTGAGTATAAACGCATAACAGAATGTGAGAGCGCGAAATGGCCGAAACCTTTTTATGCACGGCCAAACAAAAATTTTTTTGAAATTAATGAAAACAGCTGAAATTTAGAATAAGCCACAACTACCACTGACAAAGTTGCGAATGTCAAGTGCTGATAATTGATAAAATACATTATGATTGCTGAGTGCACTAATTATTGTTTTTAAACTCTCATTAAAGCCTGAAGTTCTTAAGGCTTACATACAGGGCGATTGGGAGTGCTTTTTGAGCTACTAGCTATATAAAAAAAAAACCCGCTTGTTTTTTTGATTGGTAAAAATATGTATTGTAATGATCATTGTTCGGTTTCGGAAAAGTGATATAGCCTGACTTATTATTGGGATGAGTACTATTTCACCTCTATTATACATATTTCCATCAGATGAGGTTACCGATTTCTTCCTAGCTATCCAGCAAACCAGAAATTCTCGTAGATCGGTTACAACTCCTCATTAGAGTTAGTGGAAGTAATGTGTGAATAAGTTAAATTTTTTTTCGTCCTTCCTCTTGCAATATAATCAAATACTTTGGTATTTTATTTAATAGTAATAAAATTTAAAATTTTGTCTCAAACTCGAGTTTATTGATTAGTTTGGTGTTTAGAATTATAAAAATGAAAATCAGAATTACGAAAGATTTTCTTTACCTCGGTGGATTTTTACTAGATTACAACTCAAATTTAGAATAAAAATTTCAATGTTATTCAATGATAGTTTATAACATCAGAGTTTTTAATACCACCCTATGAGGCACATACTGAAATGTAATAGAATACCGGAAATTGAAACAATTACTCGCACATATATCATTCACGTATAGGAGTATTTCCATAAATTGAAATGTATTGCTGGTATATAAATATCGACTAAAAATGAAAACATATTTTCAGGTTAATATCAACGATTAATAAGAACTGTAAACTAAAACATATATATAAGTAAGACTTGTACCCAAATTTATAGAGAGAAGGACCGTTTGAGCCACCAGCCTCATTCAGCCTCCATCAAAGAAGAATATTTCATGTCATACATACTTATAGAGTAGTTTTATTAACTCCGAATCTGTTAACTTTTATATAAAGTTTGTTGCGGCTGTAAGCAAATATAAGCAACTATCCAAAACCTTCCTAAGGACAACTCTCTTATTTGAAAACGCAAAACTAACCAAACACGTTTACCGTTAAACGCGAATGCCTGCTATAAGCATTTATGCAATTGTTGCACATCCTCACATATATTGCACTTATTTATGTATATTTGCTTTTGTGGGAACGCATTGTGTTGTATTGCTTTGAATATTCGTCGCTTTTGTTTCTGCTCCACACTAAATCGTTCAATAGTTTAGGAGGATGGTGAATTAATGAAGAATAGGCATATATTATATTAAGGTAATACGCAAATATTATAAGACCTACTTCTACATATCGTCACCTGAAATGCAAAATAACGTATCATCAAAAAATTCGAAATTTATTGTCTTATTGATTACGATTCACTACTTCAAATTATATACATAATATTACATACATATGTCCAACATTTGCAGGTTCTGCGCTCATATATGAACCAATATTAAAATCTTTTTTCACTCATGCTGCATTTTTTTCCGTGTTTCATTCTTGCCACTGTAAATTTCCGAAAATGTTAGTACGTTATTTTGCATTTCAGGTGACGATATATACATATGAACATGGATACTTGTGTGTCTCTTAGCTGCAAGACCTTTACAGGTTTCACATTTAGCAAATATTTAGTATTCATATTTAAATACTTACACCTCCTGATTTTAAGTATAGTATTCGGAATGATATAAAGAACAAGATGACTTCAAAGGTTCTAGGGGAATATCTAAGTATTCGTTCCACCATATTTGTTCCGATTAAGCATTTCGTTTTGTGGATTTCTTTTGAAATAATGTTAAAAGATAAAGTTGGCTTTCAACAAGTTTTAGCTAGAATGCCTATTAAATGGTATACTCAAACGCTGTTTGTGCAAAATTGAATACCGATATATTCATTCCTGGTTGATCTGTATGTGTGAAAGTTAAAGAGTTATATCGAATTCAGAAAATGCAGGGTGGGTCCCCATTCACGGGATGCATCCTTGGTAACACTAAATGGCTTGCGACATTCACGGCATTTTTAAACTTCTAAGGATATCTGACCCTTTCCTTCAAATGTACATAGCTCGAACAATTAGATGGATTGGTTTAAAAACTGGACTGGTGGTCATTGTATTCTGTCACCTTAGTATGCAGGAGTGACGCTTTGCAGAAATTGCTGATGGGTTAATACTCTGACATTTATCCTCGCCTTCACCACGTCATTGGAATATAAAGCGACTAAAGGCGGTAGACCGCAGCTCTGAGTGGGACTGAATAATCAAAAGTAATGATAAAAACCTTAAAAATGACTAGGTTAGGACCGACCTCTCTGATACTGTACAGCTTCTCCGAAGCGACATCACCTATGGAAAGGAAACCGTTCTCCGAAAAAGTTGTTGAATGGCTTTCCGTCGCTAGGAACGGTAAGTTAGCGGATGTCTGCAATATTAGAGAAACTTCCGGAATGAGTCTAAAAATTTTGCATTAGTCATATTTCTCTACTTCGAGGGGCCCGTAAGCATTTTAAGGCCGGAGGGGGTTTTCAAAACCTCAAAAAATTTGGGGTGGAGACGCACATCAAGTATCTCATATATATAGTCTTATTTGCGAAATAATGGTCATAGCGAGGATGTCGGGTGACAGCCTGCACTGACGATGTTGTTCTGCTGGCTAAAGGAAAATTTCCAAATACCGTCTACGAGCTAACCGGCCTAGTCGTCAACATTTGTAAAACTCAAATGGTTGCATTTACTAGAGGGCAGAAGATCTCAAACGTGGCTATCCCTTCTTTCAGTGGTACACGTCTTAAACTAGTTGAAAAGGTGTAAACTAAAGTTTATCCTTGATAGAAAACTTTTTTGGAGGCCAAATATTGAGAAAGAGCAAGGAATTGGCTGCCATATATTGCAGTACAAAAGCTATAGGAAAAATGTAGAGACTCTCAAGAAATGTGATCATTTGGTGCCAGAAAACCGTAGTCAAGCCACTAATATCCTATAGAACAACAAAATTTATGCATACTCATTGCTTTGAGGGGTATTTTTGATTTCCAAAATTTTTGGTATTGAATTTTACAAACGAATTCTAACTTGATTACATGTAAATATATGATGTACATATGTATAGGTATAGTTTGTTTTAACGATTTTCGTGTTTAAAATTTTTTTGCGGAAATTCCTTCACACGGGGAGATGCGGAGTTGAACGCTCCAAAAGCCATTTGCAATCACCGCACGCATTTATATGTGTTTGAGTCTCTGTATTCATAAAATGAAAACGCAAACTGATATGAATGTAATGAAACACGTTTGTATTTACATACATATAAATGAGCGCGCTAGGAATACCGAAAACACAACCGCAAAAATTCAGTGTCTAAAACATCAATTTCCAACGCAGAAATATGGAAAAAGTACAATAGCCGTCCGAATAGTAGCAACAACAAGCTGGATGAAATGTGTTGAAAAGTAAAAAAAAATTAAACTTCAACAGTGGCTGCGGCTAAAACTCATATTGCACACAAAATATTTTTTTTGGTATTTTCTTCACTTTTCTGTAGCTTTTTCATTCACATGTGCATTCAATGCCTACGGATGCACACATCCATATACACAAACTTGTACGTATGATGATCATATGGTTTATGTGTATGTGTTACGTATATTTAGGTAGTGCTTCGCATATTTCTGCACTATGGACCCCAAGTCCAAGACTTGATAATATTATTACCGAAGCTTCATTAATTTTATTTATTCATTTGATTTCTTCAAAACAGTTGGCAACCTTTCTCAAAAATGTATTCAAACAGTTAAACTTCTTCAAACTATTCACTTTGTGACTCCATATCCCTTAATTGGTGTAATTGCGTTTTATAATTATGATTTGGTAAAAATATATTTTCATTTTGATACCAATTGTGTTAAAGGTGGTTAACATATTATAAATATGCGTATTGTCTAAAAATGTTACAGTCCAAGGCGGGATTCTGAGTATATCTTTCAATCTACCTGGCAGACCATTACATAAAACGTCCAAAATCTCCTCACGTGGGCTTGCTTTTCTCTAACCAATTAAACTAAACAAATGGGACGGTAGTACTATTTTCCATTCTTAAGTATTCCGTCTGAAACACTTCGTTCGAATTTTTTATTAGAGCACATACACTAAAATTATAATTCCCATTTTCCAATGAAATAATTTGAGCTTCGTATGGAATTTGCAAAGTTATGCCTGTATTTACCATAACTTAAAAGAGGTTGGCTAGATACATTATACCTACGAATTATGAAGTTTTATGATTGACTTTGAGATGGAACGAAAATCTGTACAGGAAAACTGAATATGTTTGCTCTTATATACAAATTATTGGAAGATCTAATTCATCTTCCGCAACTAGACACCAATATCATTCGAAATTATATTGACTCTTTTTATGGCCAGAAGGTGTGAAAATTTCATATTCTCTACACATAATTTTTAAAAGTTTGCAACTTTTTTGTATTTCTCTACTCGCATATCGTATAACAAATATTTTAGATCATTCTTTATGTCCATGTCCGTTGATTGGAATGCATTAAAAAGTAAGTAATAATATGTTTTTGGTTGTGAGAACATTGCCAACATCCAGCTTTAGATATTCCTGCCGGGTATTTTAATGTGCTCTTTATGTTTATCTTCTCTCGGTAAAGGACGTGCAATACCATTACCAACTCAGAAATTTGGTGAGTTTGCCAGCGACAGCTAATTTCTTTTTCCGGTTTGGTTTTAGAGTTTTCCGTTTCTATTAATTTTTGCCTTTTTCTAGTTTCGATACCGCTTTTGTTTGCTCACTACATTTAGGGTTTGATATATCATGAAAGCCTTTGACGAGTGATGCATGCTTCCAATTGGCAGCTGGAAATGAAGCAGAGAGATAGTAAAATAACGAATGGCTTAGTCGTACCCATGTGCACATATGCTATGTGTACAAATAACATTGGACGGTGAACAATGACGTTACCACGTAAAATTTTTCAACGATGCGAAATCATTTCAACAGAGTGACGTTCGCAAAATGTTTGCTTACAAACACCTTCTTTGCCATGGTATAATCAAAAATAGGCTAATAAAACCGACATAGTATATCGAAAAAAATGTCTTACTGAGAATTGAAATTTCAATAGTATACACCGATAGAATTTTCCTTTGAAGTTTTTATGGCTTAATTCATTTTTAAGAGGTTGCAGTGACTTTAAAATTACATCGATTTGTAACTCATGCAATAAATACAATATATTTACTTTAACAAGCTCGCAGAACCATCTCTTTTACTTATTGAAAGGGTGCTTTAAAAAAGCTTACCTGAGGTTCTTTAGTTCTTAGTAATTATTCGCACTCTGAAGATATTCAACAAATCGAGGGATCCATGAATTTTCAGGACGTCTGTGAACAGTAGATAAGAATATATTTCTTCACAGAAAGGCAATAGAAATTATTGAAAATACAAGTATGAACCTTTGTTTGACAGAACCTAGACAACCAAAGCAGCAAAACAGTATCGGAATAAATATTAAAAAAATGTGTAAGAGTGCAGGTATGTATGCCCTAGAAGGGTTTTGCCAAGGATGCCAAAGCATTAACCATTACATCCCAATTCCAAATTTATCGCTTAACAGCACAAAAAACATTTGTCCGAATTAAAAAGTGAGGTCACTGTGGAAGTATTCTCGTTTTCCAGCGACGTCGAGCTGACAACTGCAAAAACAATGACAATAACAACAACTAGCGCAGAAGTCATGCTCTCGGTCTCTGGTCGAACAAAAAAAAAAAAAAATGATATGCAGCAATGCAAACAATAAGGTTAAGATTAAAACAACAAAAACTTTTGGCATACCGACGTTGAAATTGTTTTTGTTACCTTCGTTGTGCACTTCGAGTTAGGACCCACCATTCACACAATTTCATTTGCATAGCATATTCCGCCTGGTTGCTATCTACTGTATGGTCGCTGGATCACGGATGTTGCTGTTGGTGGGTGGGAGAAGCAGTCCATAGTAGCGTCGTATGTGAAGCATATGAATTTATCGCCATGCTACATCTGCAATCGATTTTTGTAAACTCAGAAGAGTCATGCAAGGGATGGGCAGCAAATTGGAAGTGTGCATGTAACTGTGTACACATGTTGAGATATGGTGACAGCTGGAGTCTACAGTAATTGAAATGGCCGCCAAACTATTTAATACAAATTCAAAACTCCGGCTTGGTGTTAAGGATTTGAGCTTCCGACGCACCCTATACAAATTTGGCAGTGGGGCTGCCGTAGCTAAACGTTTGTTAATCATAATAGATTTTCGATACAAACGTTTTATAGTATATCTGGTATGAAGATTTCTCTAGCTCCTTTTAACTGAGTGTACAGTTCACCAAATCCAAAATTTTGAACCCAGTTTGTGCAAGAAGCAAAGGAGCACGAAGTGAAAAGTTCGACGTCTGCCTTGAGAAAGGAATTTGTTATTTCTGCCAAAAACCCTACCCATGTAACCAGTATGGAATCGAGATATATAGTATATTCTTAAACAAAATGGTTTTGAAACTTGATCGTAGCTAGTTTCCTCGGGTTTGTCAAATTAGTACTAGTCGCAGATGTTTAATATGCTTGTGATAATTTTCTATTAGCAGAACTTCATACTCTACTCCCCCGTATATCAGCCCTCAGTTGTCATTTAGTTGTTTTTAGCCTAGCTTACTTACTTCTAGGCAGTGACCTTAAGTCTAGTACTTGCACAATATAACTCTAGTTTAGGAAATAAGTGACTAACATGTATTTATGTATTTCATTGCCTTACATATTTTCTTACTAAAATCATAGTATTTCAGAGTTCCTAGCTCATTTGTTCAATCACGCCTTTTTAACATTGGAAGGCATTTTCCCGAATAGCCTTGAGAGCCGAAGTGCATGTTGCTTGGATACCCTCAAGGAAACCAAAAAAAATTCAATGGACCAAATCTGGGCTGTAGGGAGGTTGCGGAAGCATTAGGATGCCGGCCTTTTTAGGTAGCTGTTCACAAGAAAGGCGGTGTGAGTCTTGTCGGGCCCGATTGATCCTTCGTTTGAGTCCCTTGAGGTCTTCCACTTAAAACTTGGCATTGACGGTATGTTCAGGAGGAGGAGGTACTCCAAAAAGTCCTGGTGCCACTGAAACACACCACTTCTTGCTATAGCAACATTTTGGTAAGCTTGCTTGATGATATAAAACGTCTCTGTCGCAGATTTACCGAGTTTCATACAGAATTTAATCGCGTATCTCTGCTCTAACAAACGCTGCATTTTCGGCTTGCATCACTCACTGAACCACGTTGAGCGAAAATGTATGTTCTGGCTATCCAGGTGCTCGGAGACAACTGACCAGCCGCTCGTTCGTTAGCTAGGTAGGCCCAGTCGGTGAGCGCATGCTTTGAAGTCCAATTTCGGTGGAAAAAAATCAGTTATATAACTTTCCGAACTAACGCTGTATGTGCTCCACCAAAGTTTTATTATCCTCTTGCCTATGTCATAACTCACCTCCGACCAAATACTAAAAAAAATACATACTTGTATATATGGAAACAAGTTGGCAACTTAATCAAATGGCTGATCGTTGCGCAATTATTTTTCTCCAAAGTCGAATAAATGGGTATTTAAACCCACATAAAAGCGGCTTGGTCCACCGACCGTAAGAAGGTACTAAGACCATCGAATTTTGCCGCGATCCACTCTTCCCACGACACTCGTCTTTTTTGAACAAGGATCCAGATTTATATCACAGTTTTACTCAACCTTTTTAAGGAGTTTTCCATATAACTGCAACAATAATAAACGATTTACACCGTTTTTGTAATGAATTCTTGCAATTCCCTGAAATGCGTTGTTGTATACTAATAAAATTGTGGATTCTTGAAAAACTAAATTCTTTAAAAGTCAGTAGCTGACAAAATTCTATTGACATCTGAGATTAAGAGTTAGTGAACTCTGCTTATGGAGGTGGTTTTTTAGAACAAATTTCCAAATATGTAAGTAAAATATGTAAGCGCGACACTAATGTAGTTCAAGCTCCACACTCAACTACAATTTAAAATTCCTGCCTTCCCCTCTCATCACCATTTTCTACCTTACTATATAATCACACGACTCTACAAGCTGGCTTATGCAAAGCTGGTTCAAACACTTTGCTTACGTCACAACATACGAGTATGAAATACGAAAGTTTGATGATGTTGGTTGGACTCTGGCGGTGATAGTAACAATTCTATTGTTTTTCTAGTGTATGCAAAGCAACAGTGACACATTGCATCCGACGTGCGTTTCCTTCAATTCAAGGCTTTCCTTTGGGTCAACTCGACCATCATCAGTTGCTAACAATACTCCCACAAACAATTCACTTCGACTCATCATATCGAAGCAAAGCTCGGTTGCACTTGTTCGATGTTAATTTTTATATACATCTAAACAATTTTGTTGCTCTTCTGGGTGGTATGCAAATGTTGTTGGTACATACAGCACTTCACTTATATATGTAGCAGAGCATATCAACTTATTGTTGCATGACTTCAATTCTTAATCCTTGTTTTGGCATACCGTTCTGGTTGCTGAGGTTGCACTTACTTGGCAAAGAAACTTATCTTGATCTTTTCTGCTATTCGCTTTCTCATTGCTTCAGTTCCAACAATAAATTAACGTAAAGCGAAGTTAAGTAGTGTTAAAAATAAAAGCGAAGCTTCTGATGTCCAGAAGTAAAGTAGAAAATTAGGAAGTGTTTTTATTTAAACGATTGCAAATTTATTGATTTGTGACCAGAGCTGAGATTTTGTATCGTTACATGTTTGTGCTATGAAATTTTCACGTGATGAGGACAGCTCCCAGAAGCATTAGTTTATTCGGATTTCAATGGGAAACTTTTTTATTTCTGAAATACTCTTAGAGACTTTCTTTTATTTAAAGTAATAATTTGTAGTTTCAAAAGTTTAGCCTATATCTGACTGCAATCCTATATTCTATTTTAGACCAATCTTAAACTATTCGAAGTTAGAAACCTTAAATCTTTTAGTGAATTACTTTTCGATTCGTTTGTTTAAAAGGAACAACCTCTTTGCAGAGTATTTCACTTTTCCCACTTTTTTGTTAGTCGTTATGTTAAAGTTTTTGTTCGCTTTGTTGCTCGGCAATCGGTAAGTCCTTTCGTTCTTTATTCTTGTTGCTGTCGAATGCTTTTAATAGTTGAACGTAAGAGCATGCTCAAACGGACAATCACCATGTAAATTATTGGATAAGTAGGTACTTATTGGTAAATATTACTAAAAAGTATTTTTTGAAATGTACTGGAAATTATTTGCTGAAATTGCTGCAGCTGTCTGCTTGTAAGCCACTGATGGGATGTTGCTTTTAGGCACAGCGAGAGTTTTTATGTGGCACCACCACTCTGTTATGACATTTGTTTCAATTTCTTTAAAAAGGTTTTACTTGCTCTTTATTCTAAAATATTTCCTAATTTTAATTTTCAATTTGGATATTCATTCACAATAGTGCTTATTGCTTTATAGCAGTATTTTCATATAACGCTTTGTTTCCCTCTTCTTTATCTTTATAGTTGACCTTTAAGCGCATCATAATCATATGTGACTGTGGCTGAATTGGTACTCCACTCCACAACGATAAAACTTTTTATACTCTTGTAAAATGTTGCTGTAGATTATACTAGTTTTTTCCATCTAGCGATTGTTCGTATTTCCTAAAAATAATGTAGATATATATACTTGGTACGCGTGTTCCTTGGCAAAGAAGCTGGGACGAGTTCCGGTGACTTGAATTTCCAAAATTGTTGTATTACGATGTATGGGAGCTAGGGCAAGTTTTGTCCCGACTGAACCTATTTCTTACACATAGACATTCAAGAAAGCATTTTCCTGAATTTCAATTACATATCTTACATACTGAGCGATATCTGCGGTAAAAGTGAACTGTGGGTACCGGGGTCCAAATATTCGGTACCCACGGACTTGAACAGTTTTTGTTGGATTTGGACAATTTTTTGTCATAAGGTGGAATGTTCGGAAAAAGCTTCACTCCGTTATAAAAATTGAATCCTGACTTATACACTGGAAAGAAAAGAAATAAGTGGAATTTAAAATTGTGTTATATGGGAAGTAGGCGTGGTTGCTTTCCGATTTCACGCGTTTTCACACTGTTTCATAGAAATATGAAACGAATTTCTTGAGACATGGGATTTCAACTTAAAGTGGGCGGAAGCATGCCTATCATACAGTTTTTACTAGGTTCGGCTGATAAAATAATATTTTAACTTTTTCGACTTATCAGTTAGCCTTTGGAAGGTTTTTTGAAAAACGCAGATATAATAAAGGATAATATAAAATATGCAGATACAAGTTAGAAGTTCAGAATCGATTTAAATCCATCATCTGCAAATTTTTCCGTTCAACCGCTCGTATTCGGCGAAAAAGTAACATTTGTTGCAGTCAAAGTTAAATAAAAGTACAGATTTTGCTTTAAGAAGTGTAGACCAGAAACGGCAAAGACTGTGTTCGCAAAATATAAAGAAAAGAATAATTTCTCAAATAAACATTTCGCTCAAAAGAAAAGGAAACCAAAGAACAAGTGATAAAAAGTTTGCCAATTTTTATGTAATTACAGATGCACACAAAAAATACGATGGAAGGAGGTTTGAAATTTTTCTACATTAATATCATAGAAAACTCTATTTTAAACCAGCTTTCCTCCTTGTGCGTTTTGTTTATGTTATTTTTTTGTTGATAAAAGCTTTATTAATTGAACCAGGTATGTTTGGTAAAACGACACTTCGTATAAATCAAGTATTTTTTTCTTATGCACATTGGCTTGTGTGTTGTTATGCAACTGAGTCTAATGTCATTATGTAATATCACAATATGACATGTCAATGCACTGGACCATATCAAATTTCCTGTGGACCTATGAAAACGAGAGCGTGTATGCACACACCTATTTGTAAGTACAATTAACTACATACAAACATATCTAATCAATATGATACAATAAGAACTTCTGTATTTATAGTTTCACGTTACTTATACGCCATGGTCGCTAAAAGTCATAGTAGTGGGAATTAAGCTCACCAATACAAACTTTATGCTTTACTTTGTCTCCATCTATCCATATTAATACTTTTGTTTTGTTTTCGCTGTTCTGGTTTTCAATTTTTCTGCTGTATAGTTTTGTGAAAAAGGCCAGAATTGAAATGGTTGGGGCTGCATGGCTGGGCTGAGTTTAATTGTTCTACTCTTCACAATCTCACATCCTCGCTTAAACCGGCGCTTGCTCTGTGGATGGCGAATTGTTTATAGTATGCTGTCGGCATACGAATTTCTCAGTCTGACTGTGATGGCTGCGATCTTATGACTTTGGTGCAATTTTATACAGTTTTTTGCGCTTACAAAAATTAACTAGTTACTTTATGTTTTTACAAACTTTCCAAGCGGTTAGAGAAGGGAAAAGTATTATAATACGAAGAATTAAATAAATTTAATAATAAATTGTTTTAATAGGCTTCTTTCTGACCGGAAGTTGTAACAATCAGAACAGAAAATACAAATAGTGTAATTGATATGTCGGTTCTTTTAAGAACTCACTTTTTTATTTCTGTGAAATCAGACTTTTGATCCACGATTGTTACAAATTCTGTTGGAAATTATTTTATGGCAGTTATACACTCAAAGTTATGATATTATGCTTATTTATGCGTAAAATTCCTTTCAGAACTTACACGAATAGAAATTGTGCTCCATACCGATCAGATAACACTAAAACACTCAACTGAATAAGACACTGATGTCAATAAGTGGAAAGTGACAGAAAAATATTATACAAAGTATAGTTTTCGGGACTACTATTAAAACTGTTCAACACTCTGACCCTCAAATAAAATTTTTCACCGAGTGGTAAAAATTTTATCGTTATTATAAATTTTAATGGAAAATACTAACTTAAGTGTCTTTTGATTATCTGATTGAGCGAGCTTTGAAAAAATCGTAACTTTATATTGAAGTCGTATCTGAACAGTAATGGCCATCTAACATAAAATAACGTACGAGTATTTCAGTGCTTCGCATTGCCTATTAGGACGCCAACACTAACTGACTAATAACTTCCAAAGAATGTTCTGAAAAAATTTTGGAAAAGATTAATTTTACTTGTTTTATATGGTGGTAGATGTGGTGATCAAAGAATAAAGACCTGATGAAATTGCAGAGTGCTCAATACCCATAAAAAGGTAACTAAATACGCTAAAGACATTCAATTTTACATCCGAAATGGTTTGAGAAAGTTTAAATAAAACGATGGGGTGACTCCGCCCAATTTTTTTTAAACAAGTTCAATATAAATATCTCCTAAATCACTTAAGCTGCAAGAACCAAATTTGCTGAGTATGAAGAAGCAATTAATATAACGGGATAACACTTTGCAAGAATAATGTCTTTAGTCTATGCCACCTTGTGACTAAAAGTTGTTTATGTCCTTCCTTCCAATGGTATGTCTGCATGCCAAAAATGGATTGAATCGGTCCAATACTTTTTTTAACCCTATATAGTTAACATAAAGATTTTCGAACTTCGGGGTGACTTTCTATCACCAATATGTGAGTTATCCCAATGAAAATAAGAGAGCGGTCTTATTCTTGCAAGTTGCAAGAGAATAGAATGTTCAGTTGAACCCGAACGTAGGCCTTCCTTACTTCTATTCTTATAATAATAAATATTTGTGCCTCAAATAGATACAATTGTAAAGCAATAGCAAAAAAAAAAAGCACACGACAATTCCATCATTTTCAATGATAGACATAATGATTCGACGTTAAATTACCTCAAATGAGATAGGGGTGAAAAATTTTCACCAAACTTTGTATAAAATTGGGGGTAGTCATTAACTCGCCACAAAACTCGTTGTTTTGCTCTATTTACACTGCAATAGCGGGAAACTTTGGTGCATTTCATTTGCTAAGCTGACGCTGGCCAGGGTTATATGCAAAGCTAGCAGTAACCCGTTCGGCTATTCACACTACACCAACTTAGTAAACTGGAAATTCTTCCAAAAACCACACATTCATTTTCATTTTAGTTAAATGTCTTTTGAGGTTTTCTGCAAAATTTGGTATTTCCGAGTTTTGGATAGCCTTCCGCCTTTCTGGCGCGCTCGAGGAAAAATAAAATAGTTAGTTGTTAAGTGTTCCTCGGCATTTCACACCGTTACATACTTGATTCCTTATGTGATTTACTAATTTGTCGTTTATATATGTAATATAGTTTGTTTTCGTTGAGTAGATATAATTAGTACATAACAGTATTCAGATAAGTTTTTAAGTGTCGGTTTATCCGACTGACTTAACTTAAAAAAATGTTTTCATAAAGGAGATAAATTTCGAAAGCGACGCAAGTAGCCTAAATAAGAACAATTTTGCATCAGGATAAATGCTAATTCGCTGGACTTTCAGTAAAATGAGACAGTTCTCTACGTAATCTACGATCACGGTAGAGTAGAGGTCTAGGGTAGAGCCACTACCTGTTAATGAAGCTGGTTAAAGAACTTTGTATGGGTTATACAAACTACTATTCAGAAATTGTACAAAAAGACCATTTCTTTGAAGCAAGCATATATTTCTAGAGCAGTATTATATTTAATTTAATTGTTGCATTTCTTTCCCTTTATCCAAAAGCACACTTATTTCAATACGTCTCAGCTTTCTCTACTCGTAACTAATCACATTAATGTTATTTTAGCTAATGTAGTCTTTATGTGAAAGTGTCGAAGTTTTGGAAGAAATACCCCGTGATGGAGTTCACATTTGTACATTGACAATTACAGCTTTCTAATATGGATCAAAGGGAATGATTATATTCCGCTCAAGGATTTAGGTTTTGAAAATATTAATACAAAATTAAAAGAGGATTTTTAATTAGAGAACTCAAATATTTTTCTTATCTTTGGATTTTTAGATATCGATTTCTTTTGTGTCTCACGATTAAAATTTGCATATTTGTTTTCTGCGAAATTGCTAAACTGATGTAAGAAGAAGGTCGTATGATATGAATTTATTTGAAGCAGTCCCTCCAGATGAAATTTTAAAGTTTGCTGAATAAAATTTTATCATAAGAGTACATTAGCTCCTCGAACATGAAGAAGCTGTAGTAGCCTTATTTCTTAACATCAATTACAAAAAAAAAAAAAAACAGCCCACTTCAAAAATTTTTGAATTTTAATAATTAATTAGAAACTATAAGTATGCGGGCATTCCAAAAACAAGAAGCAATAAATGTTGCGGCAACTAAATACTTCTGTGATAAGTAGAACCAAAGCAAATCATTTGATTTGCACTTGAAAGCCGAATGGCGACAGTGTTGGGGAGAAGTATAAAGAAGTAAAGTTCTGCAATGACGGACTGAGTACAGACAAATCGATGAGATAGCAAATAGAAAATACTTGAAGATATTTGTGTAACTGGAAGTGGGTAAGAGTGATGTAAAGAAAATGATGATGATTTGCAAGATGCCACAGTTCAAAGGTAATGTCAAAGCAGATGCTGTCAATGTGACAGTTAGAGGAGCTTGCGAGCGGGGACAAATGGTGTTGGTTGCTGCCGCCTAAAGATTTTAACTGGATACACACATATATACATATACACAAACAAATGTCGTTTTGAAGCTGATCTGCTGGCGTAGCATTTTGTGTAAACATTTAAACACTTTAATTGAATGTTCTATGCTGTCGTTCAACTAGAATTTGCAATGCGCTGGAAAAACACACAAACAGACGAGGAAAATGCATACGTATTACACAAACACTATATATACTTTGTACATAAACATGTTTTTCAAATTCAGTATTTAAATTAGAGAATTGACAAGAATAAAATATATGATCCAGATTGCGATTACTTACAAGCCTTTCACGTTCTCTTTCTTTCAGTGCCATTGAGGCCAGAAGCAAAAGTCCAAAGACACCAAGTTACCGATGACTAAACTGGAAACGTTGAAGAACTGCGTTGTAGACCTATACCCCATAATTCACAGTTTTTTCGCGTATTCTGCACACGCATCATGACATTGCAGTCAGTGCAGAAGAAGTTCTCGAAAGGTTCTCAAAATTTGTTTCTCATAGTTTTCTTTTAACAACAGTAGTTATTATACATTGCAATACAGTACAAATGTCACCCGCACGTTTACGATTTATAATGTGTTTTTTTTTTTTCAATTTGGTAAGATTTGATATTAGAAGTTTGATTTCAATGAACACTACTATATTTAATTAAATAATCTTCTTGTTTCAAGTAACTGTTATTTCTTATTTTTTAAAAACACTTAGTAAATAGAAGGGAGTTGAGTAAGCCTGTGGGCTTACATCCATATTTGAATGTACACTTTGATTACATCCTAACAATCGCAGAGCCATAAGACACAGATAAGGTCAACTCACCGTTTTAAAGCGGTGCGTAGACAAATTGTGACCATCAATGCCACCCACCAAGAAACTGGAAGGAAGGAAATCATTGTTAACATCGTCTTAATATTGGTGTTATTTAAATGCAGGAGAGCAATATAAATAAATTTGCTGCCAAATGTCCACTTGCCACCGCGGAAGACAACAAACCGATAGTACTGTCAAATACAATTTTTTTGTCTGCTCTCTCGAGTATTGCGTTATGAAATACGAAGCTGTGCCAGTCCCAAGGAAGAAATAACAAGCAAAAAGCCTGAGAATGGTGGAATAGGCGATATAAAACAGTGCACTCGAGCACAAAGTAATGGGACACAACAACACAAATGGCTAAATAAACCCAACAACATCCGCTATCAAGCAGACCGATGCCACATTGAGTGATCGAAAATTTGTGACATTATTAGAAAGAGAGAATGCTAATTTTGAAGTTGAAACCAAATAAACACCGTGAGTGACATTTTGCTCATTAAATGGTTACGAATCTAAAAACCTTCAAACAATTTCTTGCCTCTTTAAATATTGTGAACGCGCCTGATGGTTCTTCGGTGGTGGCGAGTTGGGCAGTTGAATTTGTCTCCTGAGAGTGAAACAACAAATAAAAAAGAAATTTAAATACAAGTTTCAGTGTTAACGGCTCAATGAAGGAGTGACACTAAGCCATAATATATGAAAATAAAATAAATAATAATTGAAGCTAATGCTGGTGGAAAATACAACTTACGAACAGCTCAATTATGTTCATCAGCTGCTCTTATACTTATAAGGTTACAGTTTTTTATTAGGAACCAATTTAGTAAATTACCGGAGGGGCAGGGTGCATTCAGTTTCGGACATTTTACCTTAGCTTAAACATTACTCTACACAGTTAATTAAAACTATCCCAAAATTAGGTCCGAGATTTTGAAACTATTATAATACTATGTACATAGCTTTTTCTCCTACCTAACTACTTCTATAATTTCCTTATTCCTTATTTCTAAAGATTTTAATAGTTACTGTCTAATAGTACATTCTTCTTCTCTTTACTGGCGTAGACACCGCTTACGCGATTATAGCCGAGTCAACAACAGCGCGCTAGTCGTTTCTTCTCTTCGCTACGTGGCGCCAATTGGATATTCCAACCGGACCTAGGTCTTCCTCTTCCTCTGTTTCCCCCTGTGTGTACTGCGTCGAATACTTTCAGAGCTGGAGTGTTTTCATCCATCCGGACAGCATGACCTAGCCAGCGTAGCCGCTGTCTTTTAATTCGCTGACTTATAGAGTTTGGCTTTCGTTCGCCAGGAGAGGACTTTACACTTTAATTGCCTACTCAGTCCCAAGTAGCACCTGTTGGCAAGAGTAACCCTGCGTTGGATTTCCAGGCTGATATTGTTGGTGGTGTTAATTCTGGTTCCTAAATAGACGAAATTATCTACAAATTCAAAGTTATCACTATCAACAGTGACGTGAGTGCCAAGTCGCGAGTGCGACGACTGTTTGTTTGATGAGAGGAGATATTTCGTCTTAACCTCGTTCACTGCCAGACCCATTTGGTCGGTGGTTGATTTTGCAGGTCTAAAGCCACAATGATAAGGCCCAAACAGTTTGTTGACGGTGGGCTTTAATCTTTCACACAATACGCTCGATAGAACTTTATACGCGATATTGAGGAGGCTTATACCACGCTAATTGGCGCAGATTGTGGGGGCTCCTTTTTTATGGATTGGGCATGGCACACTTAATTTCCAATCGTTGGGCATGCTTTCATGCGACCGTATTTTGCCCCCGCCCCTTTATTGTTCTTCAGGTGGGCAATTGCTATTCGAACTTCTTCATGGTCGGGCAATGGAACGTCTGCTCCATCGTCATCGATTGGGGAAACGGGTTCGCTTTCTCCTGGCGTTGTACGTTCACTGCCATTCAGCAGGCTGGAAAAATGTTCCCTCCTTAATTTAAGTATGCTTTGGGCATCGGTGACTAGATCACCTTGGGGGGTTCTACAAGAGTATGCTCCGGTCTTGAAACCTTCTGTAAGTCGCCGCATCTTTTCGTAGATTTTTCGACCATTACCTCTGTCGGCCAGCTTATCAAGCTCTTCGTACTCACGCATTTCGACCTCTTTCTTTTTCTGTCTACAAATGCGTCTTACTTCCCTCTTCAACTCTCGGTATCTATCCCATCCCGCACGTGTTGTGGTCGATCGTAACGTTGCGAAGTAGGCGGCCTGTTTTTTCTCCGCTGCGACACGGCACTCCTCGTCGTACCAGCTGTTCTTTTGCGCTTTCCGAAAACCAATGGTTTCGGTTGCAGCTGTACGTAAGGAGTTTGAAATGCCGTCCCACAGTTCCCTTATACCGAGTTGTTGACGAGTGCTCTCAGAGAGGAGGAGTGCAAGCCGAGTAGAAAAACGTTCGGCTGTCTGTTGTGATTGCAGCTTCTCGACGTCGAACCTTCCTTGTGTTTGTTGGCGTGCGTTTTTTGCTGCACAGAGGCGGGTGCGAATCTTGGCTGCAACAAGATAGTGGTCCGAGTCGATGTTAGGACCTCGGAGCGCACGCACATCCAAACACTGGAGACGTGTCTTCCGTCTATCATAACATGATCGATCTGGTTGGTGGGTTTTCGATCCGGAGACTGCTAGATAGCTTGATGAATCTTCTTTTGCTGGAATCTAGTACTACAGATAACTCTACTTTGGGCCCCGGCGAAGTCTATCAGCTTCAACCCATTTGGGGATGTTTCCTCGTGGAGGCTGAATTTACCGACCGTAGTGCCAAAGATACCTTCTTTGCCCACCCTGGCGTTAAAGTCGCCAAGCACGATTTTGACATCGTGGCGGGGCATCTCTCATAAGTGCGCTCCAAGCACTCATAAAAGGCATCTTTGCTCACATCGTCCTTCTCTTCCGTCGGGGCGTGGGCGCAAATCAGCGATATGTTGAAAAACCTCGCTTTGATGCGGATTGTGGCTAGACGTTCATTCATAGGAGTGAATGTTAGTACTCGGCGACGGAGTCTCTCTCCCACCACGAATCCAACACCAAACTTGCGCTCCTTTATATGTAAATGTAGTAAATGCCACAAGGACCTACTTGTCTCTGTCCTTGTCCCGTCCATTGCATTTCTTGGACGGCGGTGATGTCAGCCTTTATTTTCACGAGGACATCAACCAGCTGGGCAGCGGCACCTTCCCAATTAAGGGACCGGACATTCCAGGTGCATGCCCTCAAATCATAGTCCTTAATTCGTTTGCCATGGTCGTCATTAGGAGGGGGTTCACTCATCCGAGTCATGTTGTTTCCTTTCACTGGGGGTGTTTTTTTACGTGGCGGGTCCCAAACCCAGCGCACAACCTTATGCAGGGGATGTTTCGCCTTCTCACTTTAGCTCGACTTCAAACGGAGAGGGATCTCGGAAGTCGTGAGCTGCTTTAGTCATATGTAAAAGAATCGTTTCTGGCCACTATCAAGTGAATGGCGATCAAAGAACTTTCCTCACTTGCGTGAACTTCTACATCCTCCTCCTCATAGTACATTGCTTGTACTTAATTTCACTCATAGGCGAATAGGGTAGCAGGTTTAACAATTTTAACTCAAAACTTTAAGTTTAGTATATCGTACACTGCTAATATTATCTCGTCGATTTTAAGTAAAATTGTTGAGTACAGGCTTCGAAAATATTATAATGACAGATTATTTAAAAGGGAAGAAAAAGGAGGTTGTACTCCTATATTCGCCAACTTCTTACAACGCTAACATTATATTGTACATGCCCTAGAGGTCTTTTCTGAGGACAATAATCACCTCAAAATTCAAAAACCTTGTTATTTTCTGTATGTTAGATTTAATAAGTTATATAAATAATAATGCGTAGATTGTATTCGACTTATTGGATTTTTTTGGTCGATATTCTTTACTGTATTTGATAATACCTAAACTTAAATCTTGGTTAAGGGGTTAGGGGTAGTTAGAATTTCAAAAAAAAAAAATTTTTTTTTGCATTTTCGTTAAGTGCAATTAAAAATATTCTTTGAAAATTTTACGTTGATTCGATAATTAGTTTTTGAGTTATTCGACAAATAGCAAGGAGAGCTCGGGCACTTCAAAGCGCTAGTGTGAAACTGTAAAAGCATTTTTCTCAAAACTGAGTTTTTTGAACTGGTGACAACTGTAAGTCGAAAACCGTTCAGTAGATTTAAATGAAATTTATACAGCTTTAAGAATACATAGTATGTTCGGGCCTGATCAAAGGTTTTTTTTTTTAAATTTCGATTTTTTAAGACCAATTAACTGTAGATTTTTTCCCAAAAATTTAGAAAAAAAGTTTCTGAGGCCGCCATTTTGTTAATTTTGGAAAGAAAAACAAAATCCTTCGATCAGGCCCGAGTTTATCTATTTATAAAACTAATTTTTTTTGTCCGATTGATTTTAGATGAATCTCCAAGGACTTATGCCTGTCACCGCAAGTACGTTTTTTGGAACTGGGTCAACACAAAAAAAATACTGAAATTTCTAATTCTTTCGTGTCTCTGACTACCTCTAACCCCGTTAAGGGTGTGGGATGTCCACAAAATACTTGACTTATTAAAATATAAAAAACTAATACAATATGATTAGTGATAAAACGAGAGAGACGTGCTTGCAGCCGTGATGTTGCGCGAAGAAAGAGAAAGGATGGTAGTACGTCAAATTGACAGCTGGTGGAGTTTACGCGTTGCCATATCTACCTTGATTAGTTTTTGCAGAGTTGCATTTGTGGTTGCCACAAGGGCTTACATGGGCTTATGGGTTTCAAAGATTTGTCTTATTAAATTCTTCAACACTTCTACCATATTGTCCTAAATTCTCAAATTGACTCGAGTAATAATTTCTAAGATACAGCCTATAGAACTTGGCCGTTTCAAGATCTTCATAAAATTTTAGAGAAGGTTTTGAGAAGCAATTCTTAAAGGCTTGGACGAGGGACTTTTATTTCAATTGCAACTATTTGAAAAAAACATTTTTGCGAAATTTTAATTTTTTTGTAAAAATGGCTGCGAAAATTCCAATTTTCAGTTTGCTTTCCCTTAGTCTAAGTTCTAAGTTTAAAGGTTACATGGGTTTCCTAAAAACAGCCTTTTTCCATAATTTTCCTTTGTTCAAGGAATTAAGGTTTTAACTAAGATACGTATTTTTTCACCATAGATGATCCTGTAAGGAGTTATCCTGACAACGCGTTCGCAATTCCGAGAGGTTACCGGGAATAGTGTCGCATTCTCCAAGTTTTTTATATGGAAAAAATTAAAAAAATAGGTTGTTTTTTACCGGAGGAAACCCATGTAGCCCCTTAAAAGTTATAATTTAATACTGTTTGGGTTGTGAGCTACTTTGGTATCAAAAAATACCGTTAAAATCAGGAAAAGGCAAAAAATAGAGAGGAACGAATCCAAGACTTTGGTAATAGTTAGTTCCAGATAGGTGTAATTATTTCTGATTAAAGACTTTGGTAATAGTTAGTTCCACATAGGTTTATTGATTGCTGATTAAATTGCGGTGTCACATAGTTTGAGAAGAGTTAAGGCCAAGTGTTTGATTATCCACTCTGAAAATATTTAACTTTGACATTAATTATGTAGATTAATCTAAGATGAAAAGTTACGGAAGTTCTACGGAATCAAAATCACGACTTTGATACTTCAAAGAGTTTGCTTCTGATTAATCTACTATTTCAAACTGAAATTTTGATGATACAATTATTGGCCTCTAAGAAAAAATTTGTAGAGGCGGGATGTAATCATGAAGGTGAGTAGGTATTAATGATATCTAAAGAGTAAAAATTATTGAAATCTATATACTGTACTAAGCAACTCCAATTAAATTCTACGTCGTCCTGGCCGCTGACGGTGAAATACTCAGCGTTTAGACAGACTAAGCAAAACGTCAACACTACACAGCGTAACACTATTAGTCTTATTGTGTTAAAAATTGACACAAACCCAACAAGTTAGATATATATTTTTTCGAGCCCTTATATCTAAACATAAATTCAAGAACTTGTAAGTGCTGCCACTTCGCTTTCATTAGGTTTGTTTTGCCGGCAACTAAATAACAATTCATTCATCTCTTTCTTTAAAAATTTGTTTGAATTTTATCTTTATTTTCTATTTTCTTTTTCTATTGTCTTCGTTTTTGTTGCAGGCACAATTCATTAAGTCTCTCTTGATAATGTCCCTCGGCCAATTACATGATAGACATACAATTATTACCAAAGACCAACCAAGGATAAAACGCACTACCAAAAATCCTGAAATTTTACTTCAAGAGGTTCACTCATAACAAATTTTAAAAGTAAATTTCGAGTGCAAGTGAACCTTGAAAATACAATAATGTTAATAAACTGTTAAGTTAACATTGATGATGAAAATCTGCAGAAGTATTATACTAACAAACTTACCCTTTTATTGTGTGAGAAATCATTACTTTCGACTTATAGGAATGGTGGAATATGTATGATAAATTTCAATTAAAATGTTGCTAATTATTGGCTTGTTTTATCATAATCAGGCTAGAGAGTTAAGATAACATTTAAATATTTGGTGCAACTATACTATCAAACCCTCAAAGTGTTTCACATTTAACTACTCATAGCTGTTGGCACTTTAGCAAGAAATGTTAATTTAAGCTTTGTGTTGGTTTCCATAATTAAGACTAAGAGTTGGAAAATTATTTTAAGTTTTTATTAAATATTAAATAGTCAGCACAAAACGCTTTGCCAACATTTACTTATTTGAGTTTATTAATTGTAAAATGGTATGCAACTGGGATATAATTGTTGTCTACAATGTTTGAATACTATAAGTTAAAAAATATTACATCTTAGGAAATAAAATTACGTATACGCAGCGTTTCGTTGGATACTACTTATGTCATTAAATTCGAATACTTCCATTATATTAACAACGATCACCAGCCTTAATATTCGCTTCGTCTGAACAGTTTATGACTATACGGTTCTGGATTCGAATTTTTTTCCTTAGTTGGACTAAAAAGCATGGGTTGATCTTCGCCCAATTATCGCGCATTCCTTCTGTCATCTCAAAACCGTAACGGCGTCTGCCTGTCTTTTCTCTCAGTTCGATCAGACCTCACTCTCTCTAGTCCTACTATTATAATTTTTGGCTCTTATTTGCAAATTTGCAAGTCAAAAGACCGCAATATATGCCGCCTATACGTCACCTATACGTCACCTACTTTAAATGTGCCTCTGACTCATAGATGTAGGAAATACTGTATAATTTAGCACATCCGATTTTCTTTAAATCATTTATTTTAGACTATAAGTTCAACATTTAGTTTTAAACAATTTTAATAAAGATTTTATATTTAATATATTCTATTTTTTTTTTTTAAATAAGTAGTTTGTGTTTTAATTTTAAGCAATTTTATTGTTAGTTTTATATGTATATGTGCGACTTGCTCGCGGCGGCTGATGTATTTAAACTGTGCAGTTTTCTTATGTTCTTGTCCGTGTTAGTGCCCGTTTCATTCGGTTCATTAAGCTCGGTAAATTTTTCAGGGTGTTAATTATAAGAATTTCAATCTGCTTCTATGTTCCCTTCTTTCATATACTTGCCCACAAAATAGCGCTCCCACATATAAAATATTGCTTTTAACAGATTTTGCTACTGACAAAATTCAGGTGGGGTTTCCGAAGATTCCTGCTGAGTTTTACAATCTTTGAAGTCAACTTAAAGTACCCTATTCAGGGTACAAAAATTCTTATTTCGGCATGAGTGGATATGCATGGATTTTTGGTAAGTTTGATTAATCAACAATAGGTTAGTTGCTGGATACTAGATGGAAATAGTATTAAAGTATTACAAGCTGGAGCTTGCCACTTAAAATATACACCCTTTATATGCAAAGCACTATAATGATTGGAAACGTATATACATTTTCTGCTCTATCCTAAATAGAGGCATTCACTTAATTTTAGGGTAATGTATTCTAAGTAAATCTCTAAGGCTACATGTTACTTACTCCAAGAAAATTATAATCCGAGTTTTCTATCAGTAACGAAAAGTATATGTGAATAACGCATATGTGAATAATCGAAGTGCCGACGATCCACTGCATCCTCATAAAACAGGGTTTATAGTATAACAGTACCTTGTCCAGCCGCACATATATCAGTATTTTTTTATAGCGTTTTAAAATTTTCTTTGTGGCGTTTGAATGGACTTCTCCACCACATATTGAACTCTTTATATCTATCAAATGGCCGAAATAAATTTCACTGAAGAATTATTCGTTTCCCAAATTCACTTATTATCGGTATATCAAATTATTCCCGTAAATTAAATAGAAATACGTTGAAATTTACTTCTGTTGACATTATTTATTACTTTTGTGGTTGCTTCATGTTTTCTATCACACACTGTAAAAAGCTTAGGGGCGTTGTCCATTTACATGTTGGCTTTTATTCAATTTACAAAATAGCATGAACAAAACAAAAAAACAAATTCTTTTACAACAATTTTAAATTTGAAAAGGGCAGTTAATTGAGCAAAATACTGAATGTCAAGCCTACAGATTTTTGCTATGCCTTGCTGAAAATTGAATATGTGAAACAATTTTGACGCCGAATGTAAAATGACAGTGTGAGTATTAGCTGAACGTGCAAATAGTACTCGGATGGTTAACTCTTAATTATCGACAAAGTTTAAAATAACTTCTGAGTATCGGTCCTTATTAAGTCAGTATAGGGTCAGTCAGTATATTTTATGGGCGGTTCACAAAATGGAGATCATAATATTACTACGTAAGACAGACCGTGGTGATTTCCAACTCTTGTAGAGGAATCACGAACTAATTAATAACGGTTACACTTGGAATGATATCTATCAAGAAGTTAGTCCATGCCATTGATAAATAAAATATATCGAATCCCTAGCCTATACAGTTTCCAGTTTCAGTGTTCCCAAGACTTGTAACGCTCTAATAATCAGGAATCCCTTTGTGTTATTGTTCCCGACAGTATGCCTTTCCATTAAGCTTTGACTTTTCCGGAATACTTGCTAGAAGATGAAATACTTGTATGTCTGCTCTTCTTAAGAAGAGAAAATGTAAAATTTTTGTGAACTGCAGTACCAATGAAACGATGTCTCAGTACACAAAGAAATTAAGTTGTTTCAATCTTTATCACACTTTGAATTATACCATCACTTTACAACTTTCTTCAAGGTTTTTTTTTTTTTAATATTAATCACGTTGAGCGAGATTTTTCAAAAATCATTATATTTCTATAATACAGCAGAGCAAAAACTAAGTAAATAAGTTCGAGGGGTTTCAAATTATAGGTTCGCTTTATCCGAAACTACATAGTTGAAAATTAATATGCAGCTCTAGAGGCGGCAAAAAGTCAGTCTGTGTTAATGGGTCTGAGTAAGCAACTAATTTTCAAATGAAGTAAACGGTTATGTGGCCAGCATACTTAAAAGCTACGTACCACTTGCGTATAAAGATAAACTATGTTATTCATTCTTATAAATGTATTTATAGGTTAAGCCGGAACATAGTAGATACGAAATTGATACAAGACGATGATGGAAAGAGCTTCAAAGCTTTTTTTCTAAAGACATACATACATATGTATAAGTATATCATGAATCAGAACCGAGAATATTAGTAGAGTAAGTACATAACGATGGATTGGGCTGTTGCCGAGGTTTCTGTATTTCGTTACAAAAACTAGTTTAGTTCCTAGGAACAAGATAAACTAACAAATGGCAGAGAGTTATTACTTCAGCAAAAATTCATGAAAATCAAGATAATTACAAATTTCCATGAGTTCATCAATCCAGAATTCCACTGTTTACTTATTGTTTTAGTGGCGAATACTGTAGCTTCCACAATTTTCTGTTGCTATTAGTAAATATGCTAGTTTGTTTTTGTAGGAACCATATTACCAACCTATGTACATATGAAAGTATAATTTAAGTATTTATAGTATACCGAAAGAAATAATATGTAAACCAGCTTTACAAAATTAATTAATCCAACACCAGTAGATTACAACTCGATTATGAACATTTTATTTAAATGAATATTAAGTTTTCTTCAACAACATAATTTTTCATGTCCTTTAAGCGGCCATGTATTTAGGTATGCTTTTAGTTGTGCGACTCAATGCTTCGTAACAGTCAAAAAGTTTTTACGAATGGGTATATAAGCGGAGAAGTGTATGTATTGTTCTGCAGATATATATTGTATGAATGTATATGTAGTAAAGGCTACAATATTTCAACGGCTCAGATTGGAGCTGTCGTGTGTCTATCCCTATTAACTAAAAGCAAGTCAGAAGGCAGGCAGCGTTTTAAAATATTTACATATGTACCTTGATTGATGGCCAACGGTGACAAAGTCAGCCTTTGTCGATAACGAAGTTAGTAAAAGTTATCAACAGAATTTTCGTTACATTGTCGGCAGAAGCGAAAATGATATTAATATATTATATAATATATACATAGGTTTGAGTAGCTGACAAGCTTAATTTTATTAGGAGGAATAACAACGCTAAACAGTTACAAAGCAACCCAACCCTATTTCAGCAAATCACGGTAAAGCTTATTTTTTTCTTTTCGACTCTGTGACTATGTGCTGATTCAAAATATTGTACAATTATGGATTTTCCATAAATGAATTATATTGGCTGTGAAGCGCATTTCTGTGAATCATCTATGTGGGAGTGGAACCTTTGGGTCAAAGATCCACACATAGCGGACGTGCCTTTTAAATGCACCTCTGAGCAAAACTTACGAACAGCTGCTTAATTCGAACAACACTCGAACAATATTCGAGTGTGTAGTCGAACAGTGTAGCAAGAATCATTCTCGATACAGTCGGACAGAAGTAGTCGAGAGGGGCAGAAAAGCCGCTGCCTGACAGTTGAAATGTAAACTTACACTAATAGTTTTAAATTAGAATAAGTTAAGTGAATTCAAAAGTTGTGAAAATTTATAAAATATTATAATAATGAACTTAATAAACCAAAAACTTAAACTAACAGTTATAAATTAGAATAAGTTAAGTGAATTTAAAAGTTGTGTAATGTGTAAAATATTATATTAATGAACTTAATAAACCAAAAACTACATCTGTGCGTACATATTATATATGTTTTTGGGTTGTTTAAAAAAATAATGGTTTTCGATGGTATAATAAAAAAAAAGCTCTGTTAAGGAGACAAATCGTAAAAAGTCCGGCACACTATACTAATGTGGTGAACGATCGAAGAGACATAATTAATTTTGAAACATGTTAGATATGTTCGCTTATATGCCTATAGCTTTACAAATAATACCAAGGTAAACAAATCAAGACAATTTGTACTCTGAGCAAATAAAATATTTGAAACTTCCGCTGTCTCCATGTAACTATGATTCGAAATTCTGTTCAATTCACTGGTTTTATAAATTGTACTATAATCAAATACTAGGTTGTACCATAAGTTTTGTCGTTTGTTAAGAAAAACACAATTATGTGATTCAAAATAACTTTATTATTCAGTATAATCTTCCTGAACATTAATACACTTGCTTCAACGATCCCCCAATCTGTGGATTCCCTCCCTGAAGTGAGAATACGGAAGGTCTGCAAAATACACTTTAACAGCCGTTATCACCTCTTCAATTGATGAGAAACGCTTGGCACACATATGTACATTTTTTGAGTTCAGGAAAAAAATAGAAGTCGTTGGGGACCAAATCTGGTGAATACCGTGGATGCCTTAACAATTCGAATTTTAATTCATGGATTTTAGCCATTATCAAAAAGTGACACGATGCATTATCCTGATGAAAAATGAATTTTTTCTTCTGCAAACCGGGTCTTTTTCACAATTTTTTCCTTCAACTGATCCAAAAGGTTGCAATAATTTTCAAAAATAATTTTTTGATCAGTGTGCAAGTAATCCACAAACAAAATTCCTCTCACATCCCAAAAAACTGACGCCATAACCTTCTTGGCCAATTTCCAAACACGAAGTCGTTTCGAAGCCGAACAACCAGTTTCACACCATTCTTTAACCTCTTGTTTTGATTCACGTTCATGGCTATAGATCCAAGTCTTATCCATAGTGATGAATCGATGCACAAAATCCACTTTATCCTTTTTAAACGCTTCAAATGTTGTTGAGAAACTCGCATTCGAATGTGTTTTTATTCCATTGTTAGCAAATGTGGCACCCATTGTCCACACAGTTTTTTTAAAAACGCTAAATTTCACTTAAAATATGGCTCACACTAATGAGATACGTAGAGCCTCTACTAAATCTCTCTCAGTTAATCGACGATCTTCCAAAACCATATACTGTATATTGCCTATGATTTCTGGTGTTGATGCGATTTTAGACGTCGTTCGCGTGGATCGTCTACAAGGCTTGAAAGACTACGTTTAAATTCAGCAAAGCATCTTTCTACTGATTTAATTGTAGGTGAATAATCATTTTAGACTTTTAACATTAGTTCGTAAATTACGTTTGGTGCTACACCTTCCAAAATTAAGAATTTTATCACTGCACAATATTCAATATTTTCCATTGTAAAAAACTACTATGAAACGGCGACACTAATGGCTTGTAAACTAAGAAGGAATTGTTAGATTAATATACATACGTTCTTATGAAGAGTGTACCAACAAAACAAATATAATTTTGGGCTAGTACTCTCTTATCGAACGACAAAACTTATGTGTACTTAGTAAAAGTCAAGATAATCAAAAATAGTAAAAGCAACAAATGAAAAAAAGCCTTTTTCTTGAAATCAATCTTTAATAATGCTTGGTTCTTTTAAATGCCTGTTAGAGATAGTGTAAAATATTTCAATTTCTTCCTTAAGGGAGGTTTCCAGCTCTCAAGAAAAGCAAAAACTTCATACAAAAAAACGCTTAAGAAATTATCAAGAAGTTTTCTGGTATTAAATTTTCTTGTGGCAACATCCAGCTCTCAAATAATTCAGTAAGTATATTTACTACTTTTATTTTATAAATTGTAGATAGTCAACACTGGTTTTGCGAAGAAACATTACAGTTTATATATATTTCTGACGCAAATTGAGTGGGAAGAAGAAGGAAGTTGGTGGTTTTATTTGAATTTTGGATGTTATTTTGTTTAAACCTTAGAAATGGAAGACTTAACACATGTAGTAAAGTGGCAAAAGAGGATAAAAAATTTCACAGCGGGTGAAAAACGACAACTTATTAAAGCAGTGGATGAGTGGCCCCGAATATGGGACATAACAAACGTTATGCATTCGATTAAAAATTCTGTGAAGCAGGCCTGGGTGTACATAAGCAATTCCGTTGGCAAAACTGGTAAGTGTATATAAATAAAAAGTATCTGCCATATAAACTGAACGATCGGAATCAAGTTCCCATATGGAAAACTTTCGCATTTGACAATGTATCTTCACCAAATTTGGTATATATTATTTTCTAGGGCAAAAATGTAGTATCCGAGAAAATTGTTCAGATCGGTTAACTATAGCATATAGCTACCATACAAACTGAGCGATCGGAATCAAGTTCTTGTATGGACAACTTTCACATTTGACAAGATATATTCACGAAATTTGGTATATATTATTTTCTAAGGCAACAATGTAATCTCCGAAGAAATTGTTCAGATCGGTTAACTATAGCATATAGCTGCCATACAAACTGAACGATCGGAATCAAGTTCTTGTATGGACAACTTTCACATTTGACAAGATATATTCACGAAATTTGGTATATATTATTTTCTAAGGCAACAATGTAATCTCCGAAGAAATTGTTCAGATCGGTTAACTATAGCATATAGCTGCCATACAAACTGAACGATCGGAATCAAGTTGTTGTATGGACAACTTTCATATTTGACAAGATATATTCACGAAATTTGGTATATATTATTTTCTAAGGCAACAATGTAATCTCCGAAGAAATTGTTCAGATCGGTTAACTATAGGATATAGCTGCCATACAAACTGAACGATCGGAATCAAGTTATTGTATAGACAACTTTCACATTTGACAAGATATATTCACGAAATTTGGAATATATTATTTTCTAAGGTAACAATGTAATCTCTAAAAAACTTGTTCAGAACGGGTTACTATAGCATATAGCTTCCATACAAACTGGACACATAGTTATTAACTGAAATGCACCTGTGAAGGGTATTTAGCTTCGGTGCAACCGAAGTTAACGTTTTTTCTTGTTTGTTTGTGTATTTTGCAGAATCCAACACCCACCACAAGTAGTCGGACGTTTAGTGGAAGCCAAAATGACGAGGCATGGAATCGGTTCAACAACATATTTAAGAAGCAAGAAGATTGGTAGCAGCAAAGAACAACTCACCATATGCACAAGTCCTTGCTAGTCTCGACTGGTTGTTGATAAGCTTCCCCGGTCAGTTGGTGATGATATGTGTATGGAATTTTACAGTATGCTGTTACAGAAAGTTAATGAACTTAAATAAAAAAATTGAAATAAATATCTTTTTATACTCACTTATCTTCTGATTAGTTATGAAATAAATAAACACGAAATTTGGAAACACCAAACTTCTTTTTATAAAAAACATATATACATGGTTTACATAAGATAAATAGCAATTATTTTTTTTATAAATAAACATAAATATTGAAAAATTCAAAGAAATGTTGCATTATTTTGCCATGGAACAGATCCAGATGTAGAATTTACATAATCTTTTAAGACATTTCGTACATATTTTCCATAATCTGATGCTCTTCCTCGCTAGGTACCTAAGTCATTTAAAAGGCCTTCTTGTTGTTGTATAGTTTTCCATTCTCCTGATTCCCAGAATCCGTCGATGCCCTCGAATCCAGAGAAGATAGGGGGATTATAAGCATGTCCACATTTATTTATGAAGAAGTTATGTAGCAGGCAACATGCTGAAACAATTGATCGTGTCCGATCCAAATGACAAAATAATACCTTTCTAAGTCAAAGCCATTTTGCACTCAAAATTCCAAACGCGTTTTCAATACACCGTCTTGCTCTACTTAAACGGTAATTGAAAATTTGTTCCTCTTTGGAAAGGTTTCTGCTGTTTTAAGGCTTTATAATACGTTTACACAGTGGAAATGCGTCGTCTCCTGCAATGAAGTATGGTACTTTTTAACCATCAATAAAGCCGTCGGCCGGAAATTGGCAGCTGTCATTAAGTATGCTGATACCAAATCTTGAATTCTTCATAATATTGGAGTCTCCTTCGCTTCCATAAGCACCAATATCCACGTATGTGAATTTATAATTGGAATCACATGTGGCCATCAACACAATATAATGGAATGCCTATAATAAAAGCATATTAATAAAAATTATTAACTACCGCACGAGGGTATTATAATCTACCTATATGTATATGTACGTATTTACTTACTCTGTAATTATAAAATATTCTTCCAGATTTTGGTGGGGCTTTGATAGCTATGTGTTTGTCATCGATAGCCCCGACGCAGTTCGGAAAATTCCATTGTGTTCGAAAGCAATTCGATATCTCCAACAACGAGTTTTCTGTCCACTCTGGAATTTCATTTTTCAATACGCTGCATATTCCCTTAACCACATTGGACACGATTCTATCAAAGTGCTGCTTGCTAATACGATAGCAGGAGGCAATATGGCGTTGTATATCTCCAGAAGCCAGGTACCTGAAGAAAAAGAAAAATCGTAGCGGTTAAATCCTATTTGTGCTAATATAGTACCATTTTTTTATAACATACTATAGTTCAATTGCTAACTTAGCTTTAGTAGGAATGAAATCGTTCGGTCTAGTATTCCGCTTTGGAAGCAGATGTGGTTCTAGTATTTCCCAAAGCTCATCAAATACACTTGGTGGCATACGAAAATTTTCGACGAAACGAGTTGGATCATTCCGTAAGTTTTAGAAGTCGGTGAAAACCCTCCCCTTCTCATTCCTTGCCTTGAGATAAGGGCTCACCCAATGATAGGGTCTCCTACGTCTTATTTTGTTACTTCCAGACTCCATGATGGTCATGGATGTGCCACAATTCATCAACATCATAAAATTTAACCTAAAATATAAGAAATATATTTGTATAGACACTATAATTTGGTGAAATATTATATAAAATCTACTTCTCGTCTTCCATTATGGATTTTCACCTGACCACCTGAAAAATAAATAATAGTAATTAATCATGATATTTCGAAATAAATTTAAATATACATAATGGGAAATTTACCAATTGCTTTGTTCAAATATCTTTTCCGTTTTATTACTTTTCACACTCTTCTTCTTCTACTTTTTAACATTCACGGTGCGATATGAAACGTCAACATATTTTGCTTACTACTATTTCACACTAAAGAAATAAAATCAATAATTTCTTGAGCATTTACTAACCTAACCTTTAGGCAATAAATTTTATTTTAAGCAGCTCGGCTTTTTTTCTGATTTATATTTGTTTTAATTTAGTTGAAATATAATTTTCTTGTATCATCTGATAAGTTCCAAATTCATAGAATATCCTATATGTGCTATTATGCTGGAACATGATTTCCACAGCTTTCATTACTTTTAGCTAACATACATTTAAACTATATCTGTATTTAACTTACATCGAAATTGGAGGACCACAATGTTTGTTATTTGTCACCTTTTCGGTTACCATTTAATCGTCCTAATTGCGTTGCTTTAAGTATTTTATTAGTTTGGACAAGTATTCCATTCGTATAAAAGCATGTCTTCGGAAAAATTAAAGTGAAATGAATAAGAAAAGGTGAAAGAGTTTTACGATTGCCCAAAAATTAGCAAAGCGGTTAAGTAAGACGATAAAAACTCCTTGCTATATTTAGGCTGTCCTGAGTGCCTTTTAAGTGCATTTAATGCTGAAAACAACATCTGCCTATGAAAATGTTACAGAAATACTTTCAACGAAATTAATGTTGTAGAAAATTGTCTTTTATGCTTTCTTATTCGCAGGCTTTTGGTGTTTGTGTTATTTTAAATGGTTTTTTCCACAACGGGAGCATTTTTTTCATTTGAAGGTAAACAACCGTTTCTTTTTATTAAAACAAATTTTCTAAAAGTAACGTTAATCTGTGTTGTGTAGCATTCCCAACAACATACCATACTTAGTTACACAAACCCTTTCTTTGCTGTTTTATCAGATGCTCCTAATTTCTCAGAAGGAAACTTAATTGTCACGCAATATTAATTTAAGTTCATCTGTTAGGCAGTCTTTTTACCGTATAACGGTACTTACGACGTTGACTCATTGCTCTTAGCTTAGCACACGCCTCAACACTTTCATTTCCTGGCAAATTTCACATCTCGTTTCTTTTTCTGCTGCGCCTCGGGGTTATTATTGCGATTGGAGTATTGCCATTAAGGGTGTTGTTATAGCGTAGCTTTGAGTAGGTAGGTATGGCCACCGGCAAAAGAAATTTCATGTGCCGTGTGTCTCTACTTTAGAGAGGGACGCCCTTTTGGTTCGAAAGGGGCTTGAGGTTAATAGATATGAGTGATTGCCACAAAACTGTGAATCGTTTTTGGAGCAAATGGATACCCAATAGGACATACACATATTTATTCTTATGCATATTAAACAAAATTATTCATTTCGTTAGTGTAGATTTAAATTGGCCATGCACTTAAAATCACAAAAAGTAAATATTGAATGCTTCTTAGCTAGCTAGGTTAGTTAATAATGCATAAGTTTCCTGACAGTCTTATCGAGCCATAAGAACTTCAAGATCCTAGCCAATGACAAAGTTGAGTGAAACCTAACAAATTCCGAATTATACTGAATTTAGTGAGCACCTCCCATTTTGAAATATGTGAGTAATTTTCTTTAACTTTGCTTCTTAGTCACGCTCTTCCTGTTATGCCTTTAAACATCTCTTATGAAGTGAAAAAGTTCCGTTGGCTAGAGGCTCTTTTGAAAATTAATTTGCTGTTTATCTCAATCTCTAACCTTCACCAACTTGAGCGTACTCTTCAATTTTACAGATAATATCGATGTGTTGATTTTTAGTAGTTAAAGCTACTTGGAGATTCGTATGTGCATGTATGTACTTGCATATATATGTGTTCGAAAGTGTAAGCTTTCTTTAAATGATTTTATATTGCCGGCAAATATGTATATGCCTGAATGTTTTGTCGTGGCAACACTTAGCCTATTGGCAGACACGCGTCTTGCAAAAGTATGGCAGTTGTTGAGTTTGTGATGCGCGGGGGAATAGATGCATTGCTGTTGTTGATATGGCGTGTACTTACCCACCAGCCTTCAAGTTTCTTTGTTGTTGTTGTTGATGTTGTTTAGAACTCTCCCACTTTATTTGTTTTAATGCCAGTTTTTTAAACTATTTCTTGATTTTTTTGTAGTCCTTTAACGTGGCAGTACCTGGCACACTTACTCCAACCACGTGTCGTTGCATGTAAAATTATATGTTTTATAGTAACAAGATGACAGTTGCCTTTCACCGACGCCGAATGTAACCGCCATTAGCGCCCGCAATGCTTTACCGCAAGTTCCTTATATGCCGATGCTCTTCAGACGATTTTTTGTAACCGAAATGTTCCATAGCAGGTTTCTGCAAAAATTCATGCGAAAAAAGTTCTCTGACTACTATTAATGAAACGAAGTTTCTTGTCTTTGAATCCTAATTAGTAATTAAATTGATTCAAATAAGGGACTAGTGTAAGGTCCCCATTATAAATAAAGAAAAAAATATCAGAAAACACCGACCTGTTTTAGAGCATTTATGGTTATTTGAAATTCTGTACTTTTCACCAAAAAGTTTTCTTTTGAAGTTTGTGTTTGTTTGGTGAGTCAACCATTGCAAAATACTGGTAAAGAATGTGCTTGAGCAAATTTTTAAGGTTTTAAGTAATAAAAAAAAATAAGCATATAATATGACAAATTCCCACGTTCCAAACGAAACTAAATCCAAATAAGAGGCTTGAAAAAATTTAAAATAAGTCAACCACTTTACGTAATATAATTATTATTTGTGACCAGAGAGTTGTTTCTCTTGATCAAGAATTCAACTGAAATTATATCAAAATTGAGCTCATACTAATATATATGTATTAAACTTTTGAAGAATTATTTCTTGACTAATTTTCCAACTCTAGAGCCTAAAGACCTCTACTTTAAACATTTAAATTTTTTTATAAAGAAGAGTCTCGCTCTCGATCAGACTTACTCTATTAATGGTAACAATTGAAATATTCGTGGCGGATGATTGTCAATCTTTTCAATTTTAAAATAATTCCTCAGGTTTGGTTTGGTACATTTTTTATCGCTAAATTGTAGCAACTACGTATTTTACCTTTATTTCGATATGCAGTCTCTGCATTAGGCACTCATTATCGGAGCATCTCCGTGTGTTACACATTATCCGGAGTCAAATATTCCGAAGTCAACAACAGAGTAGCCAAAACGACCATTCAATGACTTTTATGTTAGATGGCTGCTTCACAGTATTTGCCAGTTCCAGGCAAACAACTTACGCATATTCTTGCATATTGTTTGATGATGTGGCCCGAAATCGTGTATTACTAATATCCTCAGCTATGCTTTTCTTTTGTATTATCTGTAGTGTAGAGGATGGAAATGGGTGCAATCTTTGCTGTCACACGTGGCGCTGGAGGTGCTATTGTTTCGCCACCGCCACGCATAGATACCGGTTGGTGCGGTCGGTAGTAGATTTTCTTTTTCTTAAGTAATCGGTCTGGAAGGAAAAGGAAAATAAATATCTATTAATTTAAGCATTGAAATCCAACGTAAAGTTTACGTTTCCTAAGAGTAATATTTAGGTTTTTTTTAGCGAAGTAGAATACAGTAAGAGTTTCAATGGATAAATTTCCCGTACGAATTATGCACTTTTTCCATTGAATTCGGCCAGTCTCCCATGCGGCCAGTAGCCAAAAGCTGTACAAGACAACTCAAGCTGTTTGATTTTGTTTTTGTCTTAGTTATTAGATACCTTATTCTTTGTATTAAAAGTTCAAATTAGAAAGTAATTAATATAATAACCGATTTGTTTAGAATTTATAATTTGTATAGAGGTTAATTCTGATTACAATAAAAAAAAAATGTAGAGTATTTACTAGTTCCGTTACACCTACAAACTATATTACATTGCGATATCGACAGTTCCTACAAATGAGCAGCCTCTTAAAGAGAAAGTGACGTTTGCAAAATTTCAAAACGATATCTTAAAAACTGAGGGACGGACAGACAGACGGATCTGACTAAATCGACTCAGCTGAACATAATTGTTATTTAAATATATACTTTATACGGTCTACGACGCTTCCTTCTGGGTGTTACAAACTTCGTGTCAAGCTTAATATACCCTGTTCAGGGTATAAAGAGCAAAAGGCAAACAGCGGTTGTTTAGCTGCTTATGACGTCCTAGCAGATCTAATTCTGAAATTTTTATGCAATATCCGCTTTGCCAAAACCTTCGTTAAGCTTTGTTGTTTCCTGTTTGCTATCCGGCATACAGTGAGATCACCAGCTATTTAACATATCTTGGAAAAGTGGATAGATTTTTTGTTAGTTTAATTTTATGACCCCTATAACTTAAGCTAATCAGCTATTTAAAGAGGTAAAAACTACTTAGGAGAAGGATGATTTACATATAGATATGATTCTGCTTGGTGGAGATGCTACATTGAGATAATTATTCTCATATGTGCATGGTTGCTTTGGAGGCAGTACTTCTGCTGTAGCCTTTATTTGGATTTTGTGAACATATTAATATAATAATATAATGTATCTTAGGTCCAATTCTTAAAGATCTTCTCAGAAGAAACTCCTCGCCGTGCCTATATAAACTCATTTCTTACCTTTGAGCGGGCAAGTGTGTTTAAATATAAAGGTGCTTGTTGGACTACGCATTTAACAAATATGCTTACGAGCATATACTATTTCTCGGTTATTCCGGAGATTTAATTATAAAAAATAACAATGAACAATATCAGAGTAACACTTAAATTCATTGATCTTGAAAACAGTATGCATTTTAAAAAAGGATGTAAATAAGAATGCATGTACGTCATAGAAGAGTTTTGCCAAGAATAAACCATTATGCTCCCAATTCCACCTTGTCGATCAACAGCACAAAAGACATTTGTCCGAAATGAAAACAAATGTGCGGTCACTGCTGAAATTTACTCGTTTGCCAGTGATGTTGAAATAAGGACCAGAACTACAACAGCAACAGCAAGTGTTCCTCCTCATTCCACATACGAGCAATGGACCACTCGCAGATACACTATTAGCAGAACAAAAACAATGAGTTGCAGCAGTTGAAACAGCTGGTCAGCAGGAGTGAAACGAAAACAGTAGACCCCTTTGCAGAACGGATGCGGCTGTTGAAATTGTTGTTGTTGTTTTCTTTGTGCACTTTGACTTAGAGCCGTTGCATTTCATTTACATAACAGGTTTCTCGTGGTTGCTACCTTCGGTCGGTGGTTCATTGGCGATTATGTTGGCGTTGGTGTTGGTGTGATGGAGCAGCGCTCAGTGCTGGCATTGCATGTGAGGCCTGTAAATTTAAAAAGGGCAGCAAAAGTGTGTCTGCTTGCATGTACGTATGCGACTGTGTACACATGTTGAGAAATGTTGATAGCTGGACCCTGAAGCGATTGAAACGATCATCGAAACTGGGAACATTTTCTATAAACGTTCAAAATTCTACAAATTCAAGACTTCCAGGTTTAATTTATTTATCTTCTAAAACATTCATAATAATCACCCACAATTGCAAAGGACATACAATTTTTACATCTCTTAAAGCAACATGAAAATATGTGAAATCGGTCGAAAACTATGTCCAGTCCCTTTAAAACGATTTTTTTTTAACTACTAAGTAGGCAAAAATTCAATAACTTAATGCCTTAGATAGTATGGTACAAGACGCGCACATAGGACCGGATTTCAAAATTGGGTAATGGGTTAACCATCTTTCACATTTAGGTAAAAATATATTGGGACCTACGAGATAGAGACTTCAACGTATTTCATCTTTCGACCGAATTGTCGAAATAACTTTTGAAGAACCCATACCCAAATATGGGGTATGGCTGACTTGGTTGTAACTGATTTAATTACCTTCCTATCTACCTATAAAATTAGTAGTTGTTGAAGAATAAAATTCCATTGTGGTCAATAGCTACTATAGTACAATCAGTAGTTTGTCCGTGGACCTGTTTATAAAAACACCTAGATTATTAGAAGCATTCTTAGATGGTAATAGAATAAACTTCCAAAAAAAGTCGCAACTTGTTAATCGTCATCATACGCTGCCCCTCGTCACTGTTCCACTAACAAGCTGTATTAGCACACGACTCTAACTCCAGTAGTGGCTTATATCGCCCAGACTTCAGTCTCTTTTCTTACTTTTATATACGCTACAATATACGAGTATAAGAGTTCTAATAACGCAGGTTGGTACACCAGTGAACACAGTAATATTTCCATTGTTTGTCGAGTGTGTGCAAACAGACATTGATATTTACGCATTGCCTCCGACATGCATTCCTTCAAAGGCGCTGTGTTGACAATTAAAATCTTAAATACCTCCACTAATTCAGGCTCGTCTGTATTTATATATGTACGTATCCAAAAGTGTGCCAACTTTGCATTGCGACGCCTACGCAACATGACTCTGATACATTTGCTTCGATGTAGATGTAAATTACTATGTTGTTCTCCTTCACGCATGCAAAAATTTTAAGGACATAAATCAGCTTAGTTACATAACATAGCAAAGCATATCGACTTACGAGTGTAGTTTCATGACTGGAACTGCCATTTGTTATTTCAGCGTTCGTTGTTGTGGCTAAGGATACCATGGACAAAAATTTATCTGAATTTTTCCGGTTCATCAATTTCTTACTGTTTTAGTTTCAGTGAAAGCAAGCGGTGTCTAAATTGAGTTAAAAAACTCAGTTTCTAGTGCTTTCAACAAGAAGTGCATTAAGTGGGAAATATTTTTCTTTAAACCAGTGCCAATATTTTGATGTGAGATCAGGTAGTATAGTCCTTGGTGTTACCTAAAAGCACTGTTGTGGCTACGAAGACTTTTTTGACATTCGCTTCTTTGCCCCATGAAAATGTCGCCCGTCAAACAGAGTTCCGACTATCGTTAAACCTATTTCAGATTTCATCGGAAAAATTCCTCAGCGGTTGAAACCGGACTAAACTTAAAAAGTAGTTCGAAGTTAAAGACCAGGAACTCTCTTAATGAAACACTTATGAATTAGTTGGTTCAGTAGGAACTGAAATTATTTTCAAAACTTACTATTAAATAAAATAAATAACACATTCTTGCTGGTAGTCGGATAAGATTTATTTCATAGGGGTACAGGGAAATAATAATGGTCGAGGTAGGGGAACTCCCTCTTTGACTACAGCCAGTTTTGCTTAGACTTATATTAAAAGGTTACCTTGATTATTAGAAACTTAGTCGTAGTTTGATGAATTATCAAATCAGCGAAATCTAGACATTATACCTTAATATTTCAATAAAAGTTTCTCATGAATCTTTTTTGAATTTGGAAAATATTAGATATACCTGATCTACAAATGCCGAATTAGAGATTAAGTATTCAAATCTAAATGAATGAATCGAACAGCAAAACCAATTGATCGTGTAAAGCGGGTAATATGGACTAAATTTGAAAAATAATATTAATCTTTAACAGATGAACAAGTTAAGTTTGTTCCCAACTGTATACAATAAAGAGCGCATACTTACTCATACGATTCACAGCATGTTACGTATACGCCATGGCCGCAGGAAAAATGCTTCTCGTAAAAGTCAAAGCAGTGGGAATTCATCTGACGTTTATTTCCACTTCTTTTACTGATATATACATAGGTATGTATTTACATATGTGTAAAGCTGCAAAGAAGGCATCTAGCCATGTCCGTTTATACATGAACCACTTTTTTAATTTTTGAGATATCGATCTGAAATTGCACAAGTCCTTTTCCCACTAATAAGTTGTTCATTTGCTGGAACCGCCGATATCCGATAACTAAAACATATATGCTACTACTTAAACACACCAATCAAAGCCAAGATAAACAGCTTCGCAAAGATTTTTTTTTCCTATTATATAGCCTTAATTCGACTTCAAGTATATCCTGTTAAATTGACTTATAAAAACCTTTACAAGGATATTTTGTAATTGCTTAGAGACACAGTAGTTTGGTTTGGGAAGGTCAGAGTTTCCAACATTTCTTCTTCCAGTCAAATATAATATGTATGAGAGAGACTTTGGATACCTAAAACTTTATTTATACTTATTTATGTTCACCATAATCAGAAATAACAGTTGTCCTATGGCTTACTATGAACTCATTGAGGTATAAGAACTACATAGTTCAATGTACGAGCCCAACCCCTCATAAGGAAGCTAGTGATATTGCGTGTTATGCCATCCCATGACTATAATTGAGTGGTATATAAATTGAATGAACTTATATGCATGTGAATTCATGAATTGAGTTCAACTCAATAATTGGAAGTTATTGGACTTCTGTATATTATTTGCCTCTTCTTCTGCATAGACACCACGGTCGTCGTTGGGCCAGTCGATTCTTCGTTTTTGCTATGTATATGGTATTTTCAACGGACTGGAGGTCATCTTCTTCATCTGCTTCCCCGGCGGGTATTGCGCCGAAAACTTTCAGAGCTGGAATGTTTTCGCCCATTCGGACGTCATGACCTAGCAGCTGTCTTTAAATTCGCTGAACTATGTCAATGTCGTCGTATATCCCATCGTTCCATCGAATAAGGTATTCGCCGTGGCTAATGTACAGAGGACCATATTGGCAGCCACAGTTGCATATAATTATGCTTGTTTGCGTTTTCATAATTTCTCACCGCTGCACGTTTCCCTTCCCTTCTGTTGAGTGCGACTATTTTGACATATAGGCGTTTTAAGGTAAGTAGGCGTTGGAGGATGGAGTCATGTGTAGAAGTTCACGCAGGTGAGGAATATTCTCTGATCGCCATTCACTTGGGAGTGGCCAGAAACGATCCTTTACATATGACTCAAGCAGCTCACGACTTCCGGTCTTTGACCAAGTATCCTCTGGGTAGCCTAAGAACATCCGTTTGAAGGCGAGCTAAAGTGAGAAGGCAAAATATCCCCTACTTAGGGTTGTGCGCTAGGTTAGGGACCCGCCACGTGAAAACACCCCCAATGAAAATCAACAATCAGCTTCGGAAAGTCCTCTCTCGACGAACAAAATGCAAACTCTATAAGTCGCTCATAATTCCCGTCCTGCTATATGGTGCAGAGGCTTGGACGATGACAACAACCGATGAGTTGACGTTGCGAGTTTTCGAGAGAAAAGTTCTGCGAAAGATTTATGGTCCTTTGCGCGTTGGCCACGTCGAATATCGCATTCGATGGAACGATGAGCTGTACGAGATATACGACGACATTGACATAGTTCAGCGAATTAAAAGACAGCGGCTACGCTGGCTAGGTCATGTTGTCCGGATGGATGAAAACGCTGCAGCTCTGATAGTATTCGACGCAGTACCCGCCGCGGTAAGCAGAGGAAGAGGAAGACCTCCACTCCGTTGGAAGGACCAAGTGGAGAGGGATCTGACTTTGCTTGGAATATCCAATTGGCGCCACGTAGCGAAGAGAAGAAACGACTGACGCGCTGTTGTTGACTCGGCTATAATCGCATAAGCGGTGTCTATGCCAGTAAAGAAGAAGAAGGTGTTTAGATGATAGATAATACACTTATTTAGATGGAGGCCATCAGCAATAGATTCCGAAACTAAATATAAAATACTTACTATTTGTATTGTAATCTAAGGAGACAAATTCAAAGCTTCAGAAATGTTTATGAATAAACAAATATGATCAAAAGTTAAGAAATCATTTTTTGAAACTAAATTTTTTAGAGGTGATAATTGTTATAAAAACATTTTCACTTATCAGATATGGTTAATCTCCTTAATTTGAAATCCTTGTCATAGGGATGTGTTTACAATTTTTATATTACTTTTCCAAATGACACATATTAAAACAATATTTTTAAGCGTAAGCTTTTTTTAACCTCTCACGAGGTTGATCTATTTAAGTAGATTAACTGGTTTTTTTAACTTCCTTATAAAATTTGAGGAATTGAACTTTTCGAAGAAGAGGTAAATCTTTTGAAAAATATTGTTAATACATTTGGTTTGGTGTATGAATTTATCGTATTGCTTCGTTCATCCAATTAAATATAGTTTTTGAATTATTTAGCTATACTATTCAAATTCCAACTGCAAGTTTTCTTAAAACTCTGCATTTTCGCAATTCAATAAAAAATTTTAGGAAATATATATTGCGCGATTTTATCCACAACTTTAAGAAATCAATGGCAATTCGAACTTTCAAAATATCCAATTTAAAGATTTAAAGATAAGTTAGAGCAAGTCAAGACATTTGCGTTTGAAAAACCCAAACAAAATAGCGACAGGCACTTATAGAAAGCTGTGTAGGATGGATGAATGCAAGATAAAGAAAAGTTGATGAGCGTATAATAGGTAAACTCGAAGTTTTCCCTATCAATGACACAGTTCATTGAGTTTGCAAACTGCTGGTTTGTAGTAATCTACGAACCCCAACAACTCTAAAAAATCAGAGCTATAAATTCATACGCACATACATACTTACGTATTAGACTGTTGGTGTGGCAAAAGCTGGAAATCGCACTGGTAGCATTTTTTGAAAATATTTACACACTTTGATTGAATGTTGTTTTTTGGCGTTGAAGTGGAATTTTCAATTCACTTAAAACACTTTAACATACTCGCAGAAAAAGTTGCCAAATTCGATGTACATATACTGTATATGTGTAGTATGCGAATTAGAAATTTCTTGTGAAAAATGCTTTATTTTGATCCCGAACTTGTTCAAAATTTGCATGAAAATTTGTTGACTCTTCACTGTCGATTTAGCTGCTCAATTTTTCTATTTCTATATCTAAAAGATATTTAGCAATTGGATTCTTTGATAGGTTGAATATCACTTTCCTTCAATATTTAATAAAATTCGGGTATGTATGAAATCAAAGCGTAACAGTCCAATTATTTTGAGCTTAAGTATCCCTTGACATATTGAATTTGGTGGTGGTATACAAATTTCAACGATTTTTTCGAGGATATGCTTCTTTGCCTATGAAAATAAATAAATACAGATGGTCACAGCTGAAAAAAATTGAAGCAGCCAATATTATGAATTTATTGGTTTGCAAAATACGCGATGCTTGCGATGACCCAGGTGACCTTTCCATATTGACTCAGTTATCGAAAGTTGCCTATGTTGGAACGATTTAATCTTTAAACGGTTTGAAATAATATTAAGGATATGGTAACGTTAGCACTATTTTCCTTTTTAATGAGAATCTTATTTAATGAATATAAGTGGTATGCACATGTTGGCTGTTTAGGCTCAAGAAATTCTGTATCTCATATAACTAGGGCAATCCCGAAATTCAATTTCACATTATTGTATATCGAAATTTTCACCACTATTTTCGTTGTCGAAAAGCCACATATACCTACATATACATAGAGCGTTCCAAAGTAAACAGGACTTTTTTTAATATATATTCCGACTGACGCGTTAGAATATGCTATTCAGTGAGAATTTCTTGACATTTCATTGATTAGAAGTGACGTTAATGCGTTTTAGGTGTCAGTATGTTAGTGTTATCGGTTCGAAAATGAGCTTCAAATAAATATCCAAAATTAAATTTGGTTTTAAAATTGGTAAAACTTCTACCGAAACGTTTCAATTGATGAAACAAGTTTTTGGCGATGATTGCCTATCCAGAAGCAGAATGCACGAGTGGTTTCAATGTTTCCAAAGTGGTCGTGAGGACATAAATGACGATCAACATTTGGGCCAAGCAAAATCCGTGATCACCGGAAATTCCATCGAAACTGTGCGTGAATTCATCAAAAGTCAGTCGAAATTATCATTGAAATTCATGGAAATGGAATTGAACATCTCCAAAACATCGATTTACTGCATTTTGATCGAACATTTGGGCTAACGAAAGGTGTGTGCACGGTTTGTTCCACACAAATTGACTGACGACCAAAAATTGTACAGAATTCAGCATTCGTAGGACGCTTGTGACCGATTATTTGACCAAAAATCACATTTTAACCATTAACCCTGTATTCACCTGATATGGCCCCGTGCGACTTCTTTTTCGGGAAAATGCATTTGCTCCTGAAAGGAAAGCGATATGCAGACGTAAAGGCCATTCAAAAGGCTTGCACCGGCTTATTGGCGGCCACACAAGCCAACGAGCTAAAACACTCATTCGAAAAGCTTTTGGACCATGAAGCAGAAGAAGCACTAATTGGAATAAAATAAATTGATTTTGACAAAAAACACATTTGTTATGTTTTTTTTTTTTTTTTTAAAGTCCGATCTACTTTGGAACACACCTTGTAGATACGTATGCATAATACTATATGTTATACGTTACGTTATGCATGTTATCATAGCCGAGAGAGCTATGAGTGGAGAAGAGTGTGTTTGTTTACGGTTTTATTTCAGTTTCCTAAATTGATTTTAGAGAAATGGTGAATGAAAAATAAGTAGGGAAGGGCTAAGTTCGGGTGCAACCGAACATATTATACTCCTTCAACTTGCACGCATTAAAGCCAGGGAAATACTTTAAGGGGTAACACCAATCGTGATATTAGTAATATAGGGGCTAGGAAAAGTTTTAGTTCAGATTTATTTATTTCAGGCGCAAAGATATACTGTTTTGAGTAGCACAAACTCTCTTATTTTCATTGGAATAACTCATTTATTGGCCGATATATAATATGCGGTACAAAGTCACCCCAAAGTGTGAAAATCCTTATATTAAATATTTGGGGACTAAGAGAAGTATCGGTCTAAATATTCGTACCATGGGCCGTGAACAATTTTATTGAATTTGTTGTTTTTATCCGATTTCATTCAAAATCGCACTGTGGTATAAGAATGTAAGAAGAATGCAACGTTTTTAAATGAGGTTAGTCGGGTCCTCAGATATGGGATTACAGTGGGCGGTGCCACGCCTATCGTTCAATAAAGCTCTCTTTTGTCATCCCGGTTGTAAAATTCAAATGTTCCTTCCGTTATATGGGAAGTGAGCGGGGTTGTCCTTCGATTTCATCCACTTGCACTGTCGGTAGAAGTTCTTATAAGATTTGTATTCAGGAAATTTGGTTGTTAATCGTTTAATATTGGTTGTTTCTGGGTTCATTGGGCGTGCATTTGATGAAAATTTTTAAAGCTATTTCATTTGTTATAAATTATACTTTTTTAATATGTATCTCTAAGATATAATATTATCATCAAGATGTAGAGTGCTGTAAGACCGTTCCGTTATTCTGCATTGCCTTTCAGAAATTTTGGTTGAATACACCTCTATCTATCAGCTAGACTTGAACATGCGCTTCTTTTAAAAATTTTAATTTTGCTTCGATGCCCCTACAAAGCATTTTTAAGAGTTTAAAACTACATATGGGGAAAAACATTTATAATGCGTTTGTATGGATATATGAGCATATAAGTTTAAATGTATGAGCACAGTTTGGTCTGCCGACAAACAGACCCCTTATAAATCGTAGTTACGTGGTCACAGGCTGTTTGTGTTTGTGCTATGCCAACGGCAAAATACCAGTATTTAATGTTGTTGTTTCTATTGTTGTAGTAGAGCCAGCAGCAGCTGTACTGAAGTGCACAGAAATTATGGTGAGAGTCTTCGCTTTTGTATTTCTGTCATGCATCGGATGTTTTGGTCACAGTGACTAGAAAAAATATTTGTAGGTCTTTTCCTTTTTGGGGAAACCTAAGGACGTACCTGAAAGTCCAATATAGATGGTGTATAATATTGAGTGTGCCGGTTTTGGCTGTTACACCCCACGTTTATTGCCATGAGGGCTGATCTATTAAATCAGCCCTCACTTTATACACAACCTTTGCACATACCTTACGATAAAATAATTTCTATAACAGGTTTCTTACGAAATATATATTTAGATTCACAAAAACGATGTGTAAATGATTATCTCTGTGATATGATGTGGTCCGATTGTCTCTGTGATTTATTCCAAAAATATGACGTTGATGATTGCACTTATCCACTCGATGATTGAAGAAAAAGAAAGAGGGAGAGAACCAAGCCACATTTTCCTTTTTATAGCTTGGCTAGAGTGTTGAAACTGTATAACAGTGTGACCAGAGTGTGGGCAATGCATTGGCAATTTCATAATCGCGTGACTAGAGTGTGGGCAATGCATTGGCAATTTCATAATACTGTGACTAGAGTGTGGGCAATGCATTGGCAATCCGTAACATTCCGCCCGCCATCAGGAGCGTGCTTCTGATTTGATTTTGTTGCCCTGTGGAAGGATTGCCAACTTTGTGATCGGTCTGACGAGAGTGGTAGTTGCAGTTTTAAGCGTAACAACCCTGGTGAATCCATCTGCACCAGGATGCAGTTGAGTGATTCTTGCAAGTGGCCACTTGCAAGGCGGAAACCTCTCGTCAGCGAGTAATACGAGTGAGCCAATTTCTAACTGATTGTTTGGGTGCCACCATTTCGTCGTAGCGAGTTGACGTTGTAGGTATGATGTTGACCAGTGCTTCCAGAATTGTTGAAGCTGATGCTGTATCATCTGCCATCGTGATAGTCGCGCGATATTGATTGGTTGTAGAGTGGGTTCTGGAAGCGTTGTGAGTGCTTGGCCAATCAAAAAGTGACCTGGCGTGAGTGCTGCGAGGTCTTCAGGATCATCGCTGAGTGGTTCTAGTGGCCTTGAGTTGAGGATGGCTTCGATTTGTGTGAGTAAAGTCATAATTTCATCAAGTGAGTATGATGTATCCCCAATTGCTCGAGTGAGATGAAATTTGATTGACTTTACCGCTGCTTCCCACTTGCCGCCCATGTGCGGTGCTGCAGGTGGATTGAATTGCCACTGAGTGCCGTCATCCAGTAGGAGTGAGGCGATTGATGTGCTTTCTGATGATCCTTGAGTGAATAATTTTTTGAGTGTGGCATCTGCACCAAGAAATGTTGTGCCGCAGTCTGAGTAAAGAGTGTGGCAGATGCCTCTGCGTGCGGTGAACCGTCTGTACGCAGCAATGAATGTGTCAGAAGTGTAGTCAGTTGCCACTTCAATGTGCACAGCTGATGTGCTCATACAAACAAATACACAGATCCAGCCTTTAAATTGTTTGGCGCCTCGGCCTCTCCATGATTTGATTGTGATTGGTCCAGCATAATCCACACCAGTGTGGAAAAATGCTCTTGATGGTTGAACCCTTACCGTAGGCAACTGGCCCATGAGTTGCTGTGCTCGTTTACCCATGTGGCGAGCGCATTTCATACAGCGTAGTATGAGTGTTTTGATTGCTGGTCTTCCACCAACAATCCAGTATGATTGTCGAACTTCTGCCATTGTTAGTTGAGTGCCACCGTGCATAGTACGGAGGTGTGCGTTGTAGATGACTAATGATGTGAGTGTAGAATGTCTTGGCAGAATGATTGGATGCTGTTGACTGTACGTGAGTGTGGAATTAGCGAGTCGCCCACCAACTCGCAAGACTCCGTGTTCGTCGATAAATGCAGTCAGTCGGTGAAACGGATGATTTGCAGGTAGTGCACGATCGGCCTTGAGTTGATGCAACTCGAGTGAAAAATACGCTGCTTGAGTTGACTTTGCCCAGTAGATTGTTGCTCTCTCAATGTCTGTTGGGGTGAGTGGTGCGGCAAGAGATGACCCCGGTATTCGTTTGAGTGTGTCAATAGCTCTGAAAATTGTAGCAGTGACGTGAATGAGAGTGCGTAAATTTGAATACCTGTGGATCAATTCCCATTGATTAATCGGCTGAGTGGATGTCATGACAAGAGTGAGACTTGGACGAGCTTCTTGACTAGTGGTGTCGTCCTGAGTGTCTGGCTGCCGAGGCCAGTGGCATTGTGACTTTGAGAGCCATGGTGGTCCCGTCCACCACAGTGAGTGTGATGATAGCTGAGCGAGAGTGATGCCTCGAGATGCACAGTCAGCTGGGTTTTGTTTACCCGGAACATACCGCCAGTTGCAATCTGTGGTGAGTTGTTGGATGTTGACAACTCGGTTCCGTACGTAATCCTTCCAGCGTGACGCATGTGATCGAATCCACGTGAGTGTGACTAATGAGTCAGTCCAGAGAGTGGTTGATTGTGCGTCAACTTGTAGAGTGGCTTTGACGTAAGTTATTAATTTCGATAGTAGCAGCGCTGCTGATAGTTCTAGTCGCGGGATAGTGAGTCGTTTGAGTGGTGCTACTTTTGTCTTTGCGCAAAGGAGTGTCGTGAGTGTCTCTCCGGATGCTGAGTGGACAGTGACGTAGATTGCTGCTGCCATTGCGAGCTGAGATGCGTCGCAAAACCCATGGAATTCACAATTCGTGGCCTTTGAAGTGTTAATCCAGCGTGGAATGTTGAGTGTGTCGATTTGTTGAAGTTCGAGTTGCAGCGATTGCCATGATTGCAATACTTTCGACGGGACCTGGTGATCCCAACCGATTTTTTGCAACCACAATTCCTGCAGCAGCATCTTTGCCTTGATTGTGAGCGGTGATAAAAATCCCAGTGGATCGAAGATCTGAGCCACCTCAGATAAGATTGTTCGTTTGGAGGACTTGTTTTGGTTGTCCGAGTGGCTTTTCATGATGAATCTAAGATTGTCCGACTTTGCGTGCCAATACAATCCTAGCAGTTTGCTCGTGCAGTCTCCAAGCTGGTGCGGTTCATCACATGCTCCAGCTGGTGAAATGAAATTGAGTACTTCTTCGCTGTTTGATTGCCACTTGGCGAGTGGGAAACCGCCCGCCGTGCAGATTTGTTTTAATTGATTGGCGATTGCTTTTAGCTCAGAAGTGTTATCAGCTCCGCCGAAAATATCGTCGACATATCTGCCGTACTTGAGTGCAGGTACTGCGAGTGGATAATTTTTTCCTTCGTCCTCCATGAGTTGTTGAAGGACTCGGACGGCAAGGAACGGTGCTGATCTCGTGCCGTAGGTGACTGTGGTGAGATGATATGGCGTAATCTCTTTATTATTATTGAACCAAAGAATGCGTTGCAAGTCCCAGTCGTCTGGGTGTACGTTGATTTGCCGGAACATTTTTTCAATGTCTGTCGAGACGATGTATTGGTGTTGTCGGACGTATAGAAGTACGTCTGTGATATCAAGTTGAATTTTTGCTCCGATGTGCAGGAAATCGTTGAGTGATTTTCCTGATGTGGTGACACACGAGCCGTCGAAGACGACTCTGAGTTTGGTGCTGACACTGTCGGGACGTAACACTCCGTGATGTGGCAGATAGTATACTGATTGAGTACGCTGGTGACATTTAACAGCTGACTCACCGTTTGAGACCCTCAACCCTCCTGATATCGAAGTATCATGTGCTAAGGTCATCTCGGTGGTGAAATCAGCTGATTCAATGTCATTGTCAGTATTGAGTGAAGTTGGAGTGTTTGATACGGCAGTCATGTGTCCCATTTCTTCGTAGACTTGCATGAATTCTGTGTAGAGTTGCTTGTATTCTTGGTTGGTGTTGAGTTTCTTGCTGATTTGCTGTAGCCGTCGATGTGCTGAGTTGTACGAATTTCCAAGATTCAATTTTTCTGAGATGACTGGCAGTCGGACGATGTATCGCCCCGATTGGTCTCGTTGATGTGTCGTTTTGAAGTGTGTTTCACATTGTTCTTCTTCTGGGGTCAGTTCACTGACCGATTGCTCTGGAACTTCTTCTTGAATCCAGAATCGAGTGAGCAACTCGTCGAGATTGCTTTCTTGTCTAGTGTTTGTGGTGGTGATGAGTGAGAGACGAGGCTGCTGAGTTGATGTGAGTGCTGCTGGTCCAATGATGAGCCAGCCGAAAATTGAAAGTTGAGCAATTGAAGTGATTGACGGGTACCTGATGATGTTTGGTTTAATAATTCGACCGAAAAAATCAGCGCCGATGATGATGTCCACTGGTTGTGGCAGAAAGAAACTCGGATCTGCAAGCTTGATATGGTGTGGATTAGTCCATGGTTCAGATGACGTGCGTGATGATGGTGAACGGACAGTAAGAATTGGTAAAATCTGAGCAACGATTTGCACAGTTGTGTCAGAGTGACTTGACTTGAGTATGAGGTCAGCTGACCCCTTTGATGTAATGACATTCTTACCGCCGATTCCCGTGATGGTAACTGATGAGTGACGTCTTTTGATTGAAGCTTGCGTGATGAGATGTTCAGAGACGAGTGAAATTTCTGACCCAGAGTCGATTAGAATTCTAACGTTGATTTGCTGAATCGGCGTGATTATTAGTGCTTTTGCAGTAGCTAGTAAAGTGATTGCAGTTGATGAGTGCGTGGCGGAGTTGAGTGATGATTGAATTGAGTGGTTGGATTGACATGAGTTATAGGAGGCTGCACAAACATCCTATTGTTGATTGTCAGTGAATTTGCGTGGCTCGATTTTAATTGTAGCAGCTGGCAGACTTGTTGCTGTAGCTGCTTCGTGCAACATTGAGTGGTGATTGCGATTGCAAATCTTGCACCGCGCAGAACTTTTGCACGATGCAAGGTTGTGTCTGCCCATACAGTTCTTGCAGATGCGTCGTTGGATAACTACTTCATGACGATCTTGAGGTGACAGAGTGCGGAACTTTTGGCATGAAGTGATGAAGTGCGCTCCAAAGCAGCAATCACATTGATAACACGAGTCTTGCTGAGCTGGCTGAGTGGCAGTTTTGCGTGCGGTAGCGTGAAGTGAGCTTTTTGATTTTTGCTGATTGCTTGAGATGCTGGCAGTTGATTGCTGACGAGCTGACTCTGTGTTCTCGAGAGTGCGAGCCCGCTGACTGATAAAGTCCTTGAGTTGCGTGTAGGTAGGGTATGTCGCTTGATTGCTAACTGAGGATTCCCACAGTTCGCGAGTGCGGCTTGAGAGTTGCTTGATAGTGGAATAAACTACCAGACAATCCCAATTGTCTGTTGATTGGCCAATGAGTGCGAGTGCGTTGAGTGCTGAATCTACCCCAGAGATGAGTTGCTGCAGAAATTCGGCAGATTCTTTCTGCTTTTGAGTAGCTGAGTGTTCTTGAAACAGATGTGCGAGTTGAGCGTCGATGAGAACTCGTTTGTTCCCGTAGCGCTCTTTGAGTGCTGTCCAGGCTGTTGAAAATGCAGTTTCCGTAACCGGGATGTGTGAGATGAGCTCGAGTGCTGGACCAGTAACGGCAACTCGCAAATAATGCAGCCGCTCAAGATCTGTGAGTGTTGAGTTGTTGATTACCATTGACTGGAAGAGAGTGCAGAACGATGTCCAGTGCTGGTAACCACCATCAAAGTTCGGCAGTGGCAGCTTTGGTAACTTTGGCTGAGGCTGTACTGCTTCACGATATAACTGGGATGCAGGAGTGTCGATTGGCTGAAGACGGACTGCGGCGATTTGGCGAATATCGCAGATGATGCTTGCTTCTTGCGTGTAAACATCATTTGCAAAATACTCGTGATTGATATGTGCTACTGGCCAGGTAATTTCCAGAAACGAGTGCTCTTTGAGGAAAGCCCTGTGTACTTCCTCGGCTGATTGTAGAATTGCCTTGATTGCAGAGCTGTCCTTATCCCGGAAATTATTGATTTGCTTGAAATGTAGCGTGAGTGCCTTAACGCGATTGATTTGCGATCTGGCTTTAAGCACGAGCTCGTCAGGTAGCCGTGCGGGTGATTGTGCACGTTTTGACGAGCGCGTGGGTTTGATGGAACCTGTCTCGTCCACATCCGAGTGCACAGGTGATTGTCGTCCTGACGTAACAGGCACGTTGAGTGTAGGTGCGGATAGCACCGTTGACTTTTGACTTTGTGTCGATTTGACCGATTGCACGTCCGAATCTTTACACTCCGGATTGAGTGCCTCGAAATTTTCGTTATCGGACATGATTTGAAACGCAAAAACTTTATTATATAGATTGTACCAAAAATCAAAAGAAAAAAGTCACAAAGAATTAGCCGGAAAGCACAAAAGCCGCGGAGAACAAACGTGAGATGATCCGGCTCGAAGGACCAAAATGTATAATATTGAGTGTGCCGGTTTTGGCTGTTACACCCCACGTTTATTGCCATGAGGGCTGATCTATTAAATCAGCCCTCACTTTATACACAACCTTTGCACATACCTTACGATAAAATAATTTCTATAACAGGTTTCTTACGAAATATATATTTAGATTCACAAAAACGATGTGTAAATGATTATCTCTGTGATATGATGTGGTCCGATTGTCTCTGTGATTTATTCCAAAAATATGACGTTGATGATTGCACTTATCCACTCGATGATTGAAGAAAAAGAAAGAGGGAGAGAACCAAGCCACATTTTCCTTTTTATAGCTTGGCTAGAGTGTTGAAACTGTATAACAGTGTGACCAGAGTGTGGGCAATGCATTGGCAATTTCATAATCGCGTGACTAGAGTGTGGGCAATGCATTGGCAATTTCATAATACTGTGACTAGAGTGTGGGCAATGCATTGGCAATCCGTAACAGATGGTAATGCGATATTTGCGCTAAATTCCTTTCGCGTATACCTTCGCTACATACCAAACGGAAACCTGGTGTGTATCTTGACACAGTTTTAGAGGTGCATTAAACAGACCACTGAAAGATATGGTATAATCCTCAAAGATTATTAAGTATAATTGGAAGTTTTCATCGATAGTTAATATATGTGGCATTTTTAAATATACACGGTTGCACTCTTTTAACTCTCGCTACAGTACTACAATATCCACCGGTTACGTACGATGAAATAAATATTTCGTCTCCGATTTCTTATGAACGATTTATATATAACGTCATATGTTTTTTTCATATAAATCGAATAATTAATGATTACTTTACCCTAATTGAAATTAAGCCAAAGCATCAACGCATATCTAAAAAAAGTTAAAATTTTAATTAGTTCTGTATTTATTTTATTTTCCCCACTGTTAAATGCAGGTACACAGTACATTTCACACACCAAATAGGATCGCTTGAAAAATATTTATACGGATTTGTGGAGCACAAATGCCAGCCAGGAAACAGCAGCGCGTAACATGCAATTTGCACATAGCACAATTGCATGCATGCCACAAAAGGTACAATCGTTTTACGCATAAGCGCTTCATAGGCTTTGAGAGAAACTACTCTTCAGCCAGTAAGCGCCCCGATTTTATTTAGCTTATGTTTGTATGTAAAGGGTGTCCCATGTCGAAGTTCCCTACTTTTTTTTAAGAAAAACCATGAACTTCAAATTTAATGGGAAATGTTTACTATCATTCGAAAGAACATTATTTGGCATTTATTTTTTGAAGATTATCTCTTTTAATGTTGGTCACGGCTAGGTCTCAGATGGTGTATTCGTTGAGTCCAATTTCCGGTTACTCGTTCGAGCATTTCGACGTCGACGTATGACACGATGTATTGCTCCAAGGGATGAATCGAAACGGCATTGTCCGCATAGACTTCACACATCCTAACGCTCTAAGAGTGTGGTATCACACCAATCAGCAAAATGTTTTCTCAATAAACCTATTCATTGATACAATGTGTGAAAAGTGGCGCCGTCTTGTTGAAACCAAATGTCGCCAAGATCACGAGCTTCAATTTCAGGCATTAAATAGTCGGTTGTCATGGCGTCATTGACGGTTATATTTTCACTGGTCCAAGAACCACACCAAATCGTTGTTTTTTCTGTATAAAATGGCAGCACTTGTGTCTCTTCAGGCTGCTCTTCCCCAACTGTGGCCAGAAATAGGCCTCAACGCTAAACAAAATTTTACTAGAAAACGTCGAATTTTCTTAGAACTCTTAAACTTCTTTTATAGAGTGAAACAATGTTCTTGCACAAGCTGTATTTTGGACGCTTTGAATTTAATATTTCGACATAAAATGCGCCAAGTCGTTCCATACGACAGTCCGAGTTGCTGCCGGAGAGTGCTAAACCGACTCTCCTCGTTCTTCGTGTACTCTTTCAGCTACTGCTGCTGAATTTTCTTTGCTGCATGCTGGATGTGGTCTATTCTGTCGAATAGTATCCAATAATAAATGCTGGGGCTCAATATGGGTGATGGTGTTGCGAATAGTACGCTCAGTAGGCTGATTATATTGACCATAAGTTGAGCGAGGCGCACGAAATACATTCTTTACAGAACGTGAATCTTCGTAATAAACTTGAACAATTTGTAAAAGTCTTAGCATGATGAACTGCCAAATAATACTGAAGAAAAATAGCATGACAGCTTGAAACGACTCACGTGACATATGTAAAAAAAGCTATTGGTAACCCGTTATATTATATGCTGTATGTATGTTTTATTAGAACCCGAAAGAGAAATCAGATAATAATAAGTTCTGTCCCCTCTACTTATTAGCCAACATAAAAAAAAAAATGGTGATAATAATTTTAATTTGCTGAATTCATTATGTTTACATCACAGTGGCTCGGCACAATCGGTATTAGCCAGTGTAGTTTTTTATAAACCAATAGTATTTACAGCAGCACTTAAATAATTTTCCAAAATATGTTTGTGCACCTCAAATTTGCTCAATATCATCCCAGAAGCTTTTGATATTAAGTAAGTTCTTACTCGCGAGTGTGAACATTACTTTATAAATGGGTTTACTGAAAGCCATAACACAACTTAGGTGCAAGCCCTGTCTCTAAGCAGTTTGAATATCTTTTGCTTCAAGTGCTCAATCAAAATGCTATTTAAATTCAGGACCGAGTATTTCTGCCACGATAATAATTATACAGTGTTAAGTAAGAGCGTGATGGTGTTAATTAAAAAAAAAAAATATTTTATGAAACTTTCATATTTATATATACATTGTACACATTGCAAGCAATGATGCAATTTGGTCAATAATATGTCCAGTCACCACCGGCGTCGATAATTGCCTGGCATCTCCGAGGCATGCTTTCTTTTCCAATTTGACGGCATATTCTAGTGGCAAGGATCTTCAGATCCGACGAATTTCGAAAGACAACTGCTTCAATTTGTATGTGCGTCTTCCACGAAGCTTCTGTTGAATATATGTCCACACATTTTCAATAGGGTTTGCGTCGGGCGACTTCGACGGTCAATCCAATGTAACGATGCCAGATTGAGTTTTTCACTAAGTACAGAGCTTGCTGAGGTGTTCAGGACCGTTGTTCTCCTGCAGAATCCATTCTTTACGTTTTCTGGTGAACCACTGTTTGGAAGATAGCAGTAAAGCCCTTTTGTAGATTTTTATCATTTTCTCGGCATTTAGGAAATCCCTGCTTTGAGAAGTAGTCCCAAAGATGCACCTTTATTCCATGTTTTACGGTCCGCTGAGCAAGCCTATTGGTGGAAGTTGACCAGGCTCGCGTGAAGACAGAACGTGCCCATATAGAACATTCATCAGTAAAAATCACATTTTCAATATTCTCATGCACCCAAGCGAGTCGCTTTGTCACAAGTTTTTCAGTCAACAGAGGCTTTTTCATGGTGTTGCTCCATTTCAGGTCATTAGTATAAAGAAGTGTTCAGATAGTTCGTAGAATATATCTAAACCTTTTGCCATTAATTAGCTTGTCATTGCCGCATTGTTAAAACAAGTTTCCGCGAAAACAGATTCACTATTCTTTTTTCATCTTTTTTGTTCACTTTTCTTGTCGAACTACATTCTGGTAAATCTTTGACATTTTTAGCCACTTAATATCGCTGTATCCACTTCTGTACACGCTGATTGCGACATTTTGTGACCTTTGGGGTGGATGCAAAGGAACACCGCTTCATAGCGCGACGCGTACTTAGCACTCATGGCGTTTAACGTAATTCTCTTTCAAAAGATCAAAGACAACTGAACCTTTGTTGCAATGCATCAAGGACTTAGCTTCCCTCTATCGGCTCGCGAAGGAATTAGAGCGAAAGTGTCGGTAAAGTCGACCACGCTCTTACTTGACAGAATGTACTTGTATTATATGTAATGAAACAACCGTTCGGTGATTATATAACGTCTCCCGACGAACATTTTGAAGTGATATATATAAGCAATTTTTTCTAAGAACAGCACCTGTGCGAAATTAAGTTGTAAATATTTATACACATCTATACCATACCTGACCTGTTGACCACTAATAAGATTCAACAATTGAGTACCAAATCCCACTTAGAATGCGGACTTCAGTTCCACCCACAAAGGAAGTGATTGTGAAATCCTAGTCAACAGTGTCTTTATTATTGCATTGTATTGTAGGAGACTAAATTAATTGATGACCATTGAACAAATTAAGAAAAGAGGGAAAATTATATTACTTATACTCAAAAACAAATAAAAACATTGTGTGTACATATATAGATGTCAGATCTAACTAGCAAATATCGCAAACAACTAGCTATAAACCGCTCAAGGAAGACCAATAAAGACGTGCAAACTTTGCGAAACGACAGGAGATGCGAGATGTTGTTGCCAAGGAGACATTTCGTCGAGTGGCGGTAGCACTGCCACGAGTACATAAAAAGCTGAGTTAAAAGTTGACGCCAAATACACGTTGTGAGTGCTAATAACTTAGCTTAATTGATACAAATGCGAAAACCTTCAAGAAATCGCTTTCCTCTTCAAATTTATATACCTGAGTGGTAGGATGACGGATTTCGGGCAGCGAGTAGTGAGTGCTGAAATAAGGCTTCATTCCATAATCATTTACATCAAACGACTTGAACAGATCAATGCGGCGCACTATAATTCGTTATAACTGTATTATTTGTCTCTCAGGAGCAAAGAAATATACAATTGAAGAAATTAGGATAAAAGTCTCGGTGTTCTTGACTTAATGAGGAAACGACACGAATCAATGATAAATGTAAAAAATGCCACACTGATAAGGTCCAATAAGTTTGTTGACAGTGGGCTTTAATCCATCACACAATGCGTTCAATAGAACCTTATGTGCGATATTGAAGAGGCTTATCCCACGGACATTGCGGTATCTTAAAAAAAGTACCTCTTATTATTTAGCTCTATTTTCTCGTACTTAACAACTTCAATCAAACAATGAGTGCATAGTCCAGGCCGATGAAAATGAAAACGCAGCTTTGAAGACTAAATAAAAATTTATTAATATATTTAGAAACACTCAATATACATATACTTATGTTTCAGAACTTGCAAGTTCTGCCACATCACTTTCATTCGCTTAGCTTTGCCGGCAAAAAAACAGCAATACATTCGTTTTCTTTTCTTCCCTTTCTAAGCTTCGTTTTCATTTCTCCTTTATTTTTCCCCTTTCTTTGATTTTGTTATAAGAACAATTAATTAAGTCCCTCTTGTCAATGTCTCTTTGCCAATTATATGTTCTTTTCTAAGATACTCGTCCACTTAAAACACACATTACCTTGAAGAAATCTGCGCTGTGTTCAAAAATTAAGAAATTATTGTTTCGAAGATATGTTTAATATTTGGCTCCTGAGAATGTGGTATTATATGACTTTTTCCTAATAAAGCATCTAGAGATTATATAGTATTTCCTAAACCAAACTGAAATAAACAAAATATTAACAACAAGCCGGTAAAATACGCGGTTAACGAAAGCTGTTTAACAAAGCGGTCTATCTTACAGATAGAGTGGTGGCCTTTCATAATATGAGTATTTTTTTTAGCAAATTATCCACTTTTTCCATTGCGTTATTTAATATTTAATACATTTTTTATATATTTTATAAGTATTTTAACACCAACTTGTTTCAGGAAGAAAAAATATGTATACGCACTGGAGTACTTTTTGTAATATAATTTCTATACTTTATTAGACATATCTATGTTAGAGTTCAGTGTTTGTGTTATGGTACACCAAAAAAGCGGAGATTAAGTCCCCGAAGTGAATATGGTCTAGTATTGACACAGGAATACAGTCCATATTCATAAAAGTTACGTATACGCCACGTGCACTAAGGATCACTACTTAACCCCTTATACTCTGAGATATCCATTTTGAAGTGAACATTGATCCCAAAATATAATTTTACGTTTTATTGATAGATGGAATCGTTTTAGAAAGCGAAATCGTTATATTCGTCAACTGGTATGTCGGATTTTTAGTAGAATACATAATATAAACAGCTGTATATTTAGTTTATATTATAAGTCTTGTCTTAGCTTAATAAAATAAGCTAAGCTCATATGAAAAGAATTTTGGGAATTCACATTAAATTAGTTTTAGTTGCTCAATCTTTATACCCTGAGCAAGCCAAAATAAGTGATACGAAGTTTGTAATATCCAGAGCGAGAGCATATGGTTTCCATCCAAACTGACTAACCAATATCAAGCCTGCATCCTACACAACATATATATTAATATTCTCATGCCAGTTATTTTTCATATTTATTACCATTAATAGATTTTTTTTTTTTTTGTCAAATGGATTATAATTGTTATCTAGAAGGTTCCTACAATTTAAATGATTACCCTGAATTAATATAATATAGTATTGTTGAAATAAATAAACGAAATATAAAGTTACGTATACGCAACGCTGTTCTCGTCATTATTTTAGTCAAAGAAGTGATATTTATTGAGTATGTCTGCAACATTCTTGACGATGACTAGCCTTGTTAGCCACTAGATCAAAACACTCTAAGGAAGTGTATAATACCCGGGCGAATTTCGTTTCCTTGATTAAACTTAAAAGTCTCCGTTTCTTTTTTTTCGTTCTATACAAGCCTACAAAAGTCACATTCTTCATATCTTTTATCCAGTATGCTATAAAACAAAATGTTTCTTGTTTTCTCTTCCTCCGTACGGCTTTATTCTACTCGTATCAAGGAAAAAGTATTTTTTGGTACCAACTCAGATCACTAATATGCCTTTGGTGATTTTAAGAGTTTTCCGAAAATTAACGTTCTTTTAACTGCAGAAAAATAATAAAGTTTCCTCTATTCGATTTATTGCAATTAAGTATTTGCAAGTGTGCTATTGTGTTTTTGTGTCCGTACATAAAAGTTCCTTTGTTTAACTATTTTCTGTTCTTACGTTTCGTTCTGCTAACTCAAATGCAATTTTAGTGAAGATTGCAATTAAATGAATCTTAACAAAAAATTCTTTTATTAAGACAAGTGTGGCTGCAAGTCATTTGTATGTCGATCGTTTACTTAGAGATGTATGCAGATTCTACACAGACTTCCATCGACTAATGTTTATAATGGAACTGAAATATAAGATACAATTAATTACTTATAATTTCTTTTGTGGGTTTTTCGCTCAAAGAAATCGTTAGTAATTAAAAGCAGTCCATTTAACAAATATATAATTGCTAAAAGGACTGGGATAATTTGGTTTTGTATAACAATTTTTTACTGGTTGCCAAGAATCACCAGCTTTTTTAAATCAAAGCATTGAGTCCATTGAAGGGCAATAAATTTTTGATTCTGAAGATCCGGTAATTGTTCTCTATCCAAGCTTATAGATTAAATTTAAAATTACATTTTGCAGCACATAATCTACTGATGGACATACGGAGGTTAAAATTATTGTTGACGTAGACTATAAGCCCGAGTTTTGTAGGAGCTTGTCAGTAGAAGCTTCGTATTTCAACTATATTTGCGATAGCTTTGAGTGATTATTTTCCCATAACCCAAGACGTACATTATTGGATTGAAATATAGTTACTTAGAATAGTATTATTCAAATTATTTTAGGCCCTACATAAGTTCAGTCAGTCAATAATATTGAAGCACCCTGTAACTGCTCGAATATTATCAATTTTAGGCCCTACGTAAGTTAAATCAGTCAATAATATTGAAGCACCCTGCAACTGCAGGCATATTATCATTTATTATCGTAAGATTATTGATGCTTCCATTGAGAGTGGAATAAGGATACGGTTTTTCCTTTGAATGATTGCGTAGGTTATTTGTTTTTATGTGTGAATTTTGTAATTTTCTTTGTAGTGCTTGAAGCAATTTGTGTATTACAATATGTTCAATGCGCTATCCTTATCTGTCCGGTACTAATATGAATTGGTTTGAAATACAAAAATGAAAATTCGGTAGTTGCGCAAATATACAAAAGTTTGAAAGGAAAGCTTTACTCTTCCTTGTTGCTGATTGATTCTAAACGAAGCATTTTATCGAACACTGGGTGTATTAGTGTAGTGCATATTCTATGGAAAAATTTTACTGGCCTTGGTCCAGTTCTTAATACTAATATTAAGAGCTAAAATTTTCAGGGAATTTTTTTCAGGGTATTTCCAAGGAAATTTCTTGACGGGACTGATAAAAATTAATTGTTAAAAAAAAACACCCTAATGTTTATATAACACATTGAACGACATTTTCGATCAAACGTCAACTATTAATACCGGAGTCTAAATATTGGTATCTAAGGGCTTGAAAAGTTTTTATTGTACTTAAACAATTTTTGGTTACAAGGTAACATAAGGTGGCTAAAGGCATTAAATATGCAAGTTTTAATTGTAAAAGTTATAATTGTTTCTCGATTTGTGTACTGGAAACTGAACGAATCAAGTGAAATTTTAAATTTTGCTTTATAGGAGGTAAGCGTGGTCTTTGTCCGATTTCATCCATGTTTACAAAGTGACATTAGAATACATATAAGAAGAATGACATGTGCAAAATCGATCAATCAGTTTCTGAGATATAAGATTTAAACAAAAGGTGGGCGGTGCCAGGCCCATCGTCCACGTGTTACGCCGACTCCAATTAAGCTCTCTCGGAAGGTAAAATGTAATGTCTCTCGCGTATTTAGTTATTGTCTTATTGCGCTTTTAGTAGTTTTTAGCAGTACCGTCATATGAGGAGTGAGCGGAGTAACGTAGAACTTTTCTCTCGAAAACCCGCAACGTCCACTTATTAGATGTTGTCATTGTTCATGCATCTGCACCATACAGCATAACGGGAGTAGTGAGTGAGTAGTAGGTTGACGTTGTTGTTGCTGCTAATGCTGATTCCAAGAAAGACGAAATTATCTACGACTTCGAAGCTATGGCTATCAAAAGTGACGTGGGAGTGCGACGACTGTTTGTTTAATGGCAGGAGATATTTCGTCTTGCCCTCGTTCACTGCCTGATGCCCAGTTTGTCTTATCCAGTCTGGAGAAAGCAGAAATAACGGCGTGGGTGTTGAGGAAAATTACGTCAATATCGTCGGCATAGTGGAGAGTGTTGATTCTCTTTTCACGGGTCTTTGGTCGGTGGTTGATTTTCCAGGTCTACAGCCACACTACTAAGGTCTAATCAGTTTCTTGACGGTGGGCTTTAATCTTTCACACAATACGCTCGAAAGAACCTTATATCCGACGTTAAGGAGGCTTATCCCAAGGTAGTTGGCGCCATCTTAACTTAACAGCTTAAACTTATACAGCCTTAAAATGTAACTGTGGTACGAGTATATGAAACAAAGACGTACGTGTAAGTATATGTGTATGTGATCAGCAGAAGGATTAACTGAAAAAGGGAATTTAAGCCGAAAACACTAGATATTTCACTGTCCAAAAATATTCTGATTAAAGGCGATGTTTGTGCTTGCAGTGGAATCTAACGACAAGCAGGTATAGAGGCAGCGATTTTGCAAATATTTACATACATTGATTGGCTGCCAACAGTGAAGAAGGTAGCTAAGGGTGAATGGTGAAAAGACTGAAGAGCTAGGAAAGTTGTTCAGCATACATGAGGTTATATTCTCAGTAGAAGTGAAAATTATATGTGTATATGTTTTAGTGACTGACTAGCTACAACAGACACAACATTTGATTAGGAAAGACAACAACAACCTAATTTCGGGTAGTCTACAGCCAAGTTTCTCCTTTTTTTCTCCACTATTTTGCAATTTCATTTTTGGATTTTCCGAAAACGAATTAGGTTGCCTGACAGCCGTATTTGCCTGAGTATATTTATGTATATATGTCCTTTGAGGATTTCGGTATCAATTTAAACAAGAAAATCTAAGATTTATCACCAGACTTTCTACTACTTTGAACACGATATGTGAATAGAATGCATAAAGCCATGCGTCATAGCTTATTCAGTCATATTTTTGAAAACCTTGAACTCAGTAAGGCAGGCAAATCAAAAGGAGACCCTGACTCTGCATTGGTATTATGATATATGCCCTGTAGGGAAAACATTACTGTCGCAAAAGTTTATTTTTTGCTACAAGTAGTTGTAGTTGTCTGTTATAAATGCGATTTCGTGCCGCTTACGGCACTAATGGGAAAACTGTCCAATAAACGGTTGTATGTATCTATAACCAATTATGTATCACAAATGTTCATAAGAATGTAGAAAAATTAATTAAAAGCTCCTAGCTCCTAGCTAAAAGTGTCTTAGTTTCGTATACGTATTACAAAAATTTCAAAATGGATAAAAGCAAGCACAATGTTTGTTTATTGTAAATCAGTTTACGTTAAATATATAAAAATTAATCTCTGAAAGGTATAAAACGACTTTGCGTTTTAAGGAGAAATTATAACAATAGCTCACTTATTTTGTATAAAGTTAAGCAGGATATGAAATAGCTGCAAAAGGGATATATACGATGAGTTTTACAAGATATGCGAACACATTGACATAGGCGTTGCCGCCGCATTTACTTTGGTACGCAAAATAAAAAATCTGTATTCATGAAGAACTTTTAACAGTAATTTGCTTCTGCAGCTCTTATTTTTGGATGGCAGTAAGGTAGTTTTATAAAAAATTGTCAAAGAAAATATATGAAGATCATCTTGAAATAGATAGACGATCGGAATTTGTTACATTGCGGATATGGGAGTTGGACCAAGGTTACTTACCGACATATTCGGTATGTTGTTTGTTAAAATAAGAAAAATGATTTCGAAATTAAATGATAGTATAAATACCAATACCAATGTATTACTGTATATGCCCTTAATTTTGCTAAGATAACGATTTTTTGTATAAAATCAAAAAGATGTTTTTAAATCATGTTATTAGTCATGTGGCAACTAAGAAAAGTTTTCCGTTTACTTTATCTCTGAACTATAAGAAGGGACTGTCGCACAATCGAAGTAGCTAGACTTAAGAAATTACTACCTTAACACTTGTCTTCCCCTAAGCCATTACGCAAAGAATATGGAGAGTGGACTGGATGCTCTAAGGAATCACTGGTAGACCTGGTCAATACTCATTTTCAAAGGTGTATAGAACCTATAGAACCGATTAGAGATAGTTTGGAGCAAGTCGCTATAGATATCATAACGAAACAGAAAAAATGTGGGCTATCAACGGTTTCGAGCCGTTTAAATCCCCTGGTATAGATGGTATTTTTCCGACCATGATGTAGAACGTATAAAAAGCGCTGGTTTCTTACCTGATCATAATACATATCCCTAGAAGAGAGGCGATGCGCACTGGTCGATTTCATAAGCCAAAAATAAAAAAATTAAAGTTTGAAATTTACCACAGTTTGTATCAAAGCTATTTCTTAAAATACCAGTAAAACTAACGGTAAATACATTTTTGCTCTATCCCATTCGTAGGGGCAACGAAAAGCGCGAGAAGTGAGACAATAGAAACACGCGAAGTATGCAGTGAAAATAGCTTTCAAATTATCTCTTATAATAATTTAAATTTGCAATATAAAATCGTTCTTAATCCCATAAATCGAAATGTGTATATGTTATATAACAAAGTAGTTTTTATATAATAATATATTGTTTTATTATTTTAAAACAATTGTTTTATAAGAGCCCTTTTTAGTGCTACGTTTTTCTTTATACATAGAATTCCGATATACAAAAAGTTGTGATCCCAGTCTCACCCTCAAATGAATCAAGTTTGTTTATATTAGCTAATGTTTTCTAAGTCTATGCTATTGATTTCAGCTTCAACTTTTTGCAACTTTCTTTGTTATTCATGTTATTCTACCAGGCATGCGATTTTTTGTGTGTTTTTTTTTATAATTTCTTGTATTTACATGTATATATATTCGTGCATATTTTATTGTTTTTTATGTTTTTTCGTCATACATATATATACATATTGAGCTTTGGTTTTAATTTTATCATTTTCTCACTTTTATCAAATGCTTGTTTTAAACGAACTTTTATTTAGGCACATCATATCATATCATATATTTGGTGTTTAGAAAATTTGTGAAGAAATATCACTTCTCACCAAAGCAAATTTAATAAAGCTTCAGTATCGACTTATCAGAAGTTTCCTTAACAAAAAACTTGATATTAACTTTTTACCCTGCTATGATAACATTTTAAAGGAAAACCAGTTTTCCTGAGCAAATAAAGGTCTCAGAATCTGACGTTGATGTTGAGATAAAAAATATTATTGCACCACATTGCCTCACAAATGTAATTAATGAACGGAATAAGCCCTCTGATTACCTATTATCAATAGGAATATGTGGCTTTGATGGCAATTCCGGTCAGAGCGAATATAAGCAGTTTAATAAATTATTTGTCACGACATATGTATGTCCCTGTACAATTGATAATAAAATCGCCAAATGATGAAGAGCACAAAAAAATTTAGAAAAACTGTAGACCTTCGTCCACCCGCTATTGCCGTCCTGTTTGAATTCAATTACAAAAGGAATTACACCCTAAATGCAGTAGATTTGTGCTAGATCCTGCAAAGGAATTAACTTCAAAATATTCCTGGTATTATCTTCCTTCGTCAGTCATAACATTGCTCCTGATGTTATTGAATAATGCACCAGTTTCAATTGGAGAACTCTCATAATAATCTGCTGAGTCAATCAATAAGCACGTGAAGATGTATCGACACCATCATACACGAAACAACTATCGGATCGGATTAGGACTTGGTAAGCCGATTGCTTTTGAGCTTAGATCCTTTTGTCACCAGTCCAAGAAACTATCATGCAAAAGTAAATCAATTTTATTAAAATGAATTTTTGATTTAGTTGAAAAATATTCAAAAAATTCCTTTCTTCGTTTATCAACTTTTTTAATTTAATATAATTAATTAAAATTTGTTTTCATCGAGGGGTGGCGGAGTGGGACATGGGAGAGGGAGATTTTAAAAAGCTTTCGGAATAGTTCCATTTTAATATAGGCAGTGGTAGTATTTTTGGCCGATGATCCCATACAAGACCGACCACTGCGTGCTAGTGTGAAACTTTAAACGCGTTTTTCTCAAAACTGTGTTTTTTGAATCGGTGACAACTGTAACTCGAAAACCGTTCAGTAGATTTGCATAAAATTTTTACAGCTTTGAAAATACATAATAAACTCGGGCCTGATCGAAGAACTGTTATTTTTTCGAAAATTTCAATTTTTTAAGACCAAGTTGATTTTTTCGCAAAAATTTAGAAAAAAATTTCCTGAGGCCGCAATATTGTTAATTTTGAAAACGAAATAAAATCCTTCGAACAGGCCCGGGATTATCTATTTATAAATTTTTTTTTTTTTGTCCGATTGTTTTTAGATAAATCTCCAAGGACTTATGCTGGTCACCGCAAGTACCTTTTTTTGGAACAGGTTCAACACAAACAACTATAACTTTGGAAATTAATTTTTTTCTTTTTGAAATTTTCGTAGCTTCAAGTCAACACATCCTATAATAATACCATATTACTACTTTTGTAAAATAACATGATTTAGTAGCAAACAAAAAAAAATAATGAAAACTCTCATTTTTTCGTGCCTCTGACTACCCCTAACACCTTAAGGTCGCACCTACAAAACGCGGAAAACAGGTTACTAAAGCCATAAATTGGAAAAATAAAGCATTTCGTTTTACCACATCTTATATGATGAAGATTATTCTTCCAAACGACTAATATAGTACGGTTTTTATGTGTAGAGGTAACTTTCTTTCTTCATAGGATTGATATCTTGTCCCATTATAGGATAATCCTGTACAAATGTGAATAAATAAATTTTTAATGGTATCGGTTTTTAACACTCTTTTTCTCTCCTAATCACTGTAAGGATTAAATTTGACACATCTTCTAGAGAGTTTCGTCTTGTAGACAATTGCTAAATCATATAATTTCGTGGAGTACTCTTACATATATAAAGCATATTTAAAATGGTAATAATACTTTGGGTATTCCGAATGCGTTGGCAAATACAAAAAAAAAAATGGTTAAAAGGACTATGCAACTCATTACTTTAAAGATCCACAAATTGCATGTGGCTGATATCTCCGCGAGCTTAAATTTACTATTGCTTCTCAGAAAATTATTGGCGCGGGTGATAATTCTGTTATGCAAAGATGGCTTGAGGATAATGATATATCATTTCGTATCGAGTAAATTGAAATTTCAACTCTTTCTATTAAAATCTATATCTTATTAACTGTGGGTGATTTTGCAATACACTTTAACTTTGCTGCAAAGAGAATTAAGGCTCACTATTTTTGCTCCACAAACCTATGTACATTTCTATATCTACTACGTTATTCCGTTATATGTTACATAGGTTGCTATATATATTTCTGAATTAGGCAACACTAAGTGTTGCCAGGTGCAATCTGACATTTCCATTAGAAAGTTTGATATTTTTTAGCATACCATCACTCAGAACGTTTTGTCATTTAATCGTGAATTGTTTTATGTACAGGGAGTTAAAAAATCATCTCGGCCAAAAAATGGAATTAACTCGTGACATTTTCGTGCGATCATTTTTCACAACTTTCGACGTGGATTATCACGACAAGAGTGCATCGATGAACTAAAATCTTTGTATGGCTATGAAGCACCATCCTATAGCACTGTGAAAAACTGTTACAACGAATTCAATCGTGGCCGACGCTCGCTCAAAGACGAATTCCGTGAAGGTCGTCCAAAAACAGCCGTTGTGCCAGAAAACATCGATGCCGTACGTGAACTGATAATGCAAGACCGTCATGTAACATTATGCATGCCTATGCATTTCTCCCACCAGCATACATTCGATATTGCATGAACACCTGGCCGTAAAAAAGGTTTGTTCTCTTTGGATCCCGCACAATTTGACAATCGCTCAAAAAAAGGCTCGTGTGGATTGGTGTAAAGAAATGCTGACAAAATACGATCGCGGTGCTTCAAAAGACGTTTAAAAGATCGTCACAAGTGACGAATCATGGATCTATGCATATGAGCACGAAACAAGACAGCAATCGACCGTGTGGATCTTCTACGACGAGCCAAATCCAACAAAAAAAAAAAAAAAAAAAAATTCGTTGATAAATATGCCTATTTTCATTAACGCATAATATGTATTTTTCACAGCCACGAGAATAGTGTGAGGAAAAAGTTGTGTTTGCCTTTTACACCATTTTATGTGCATTTCGTAAATTGGTTTCACAGAAATGGCGAACATGCAAAAAGAAGAAAAATAACTAAAAGTTGTATAAGCAAAAAACTGACGGCTATTAATTGAGCAAACAAGCTTTGGTGCAGAGCTTCTCGTAAAGTCGAGACATCCACCAAAATAACCGGTTTACACATACTCGTACGCATTCCGTATTAAATAAATTGAATAAAACTCGCAGAGTGTTAATATGAAAATACTTTCGCAATAGAAATTTTATATGCAAATAGCAAAAGTACTTGCAAATAATTCATTCTTTCCAGCGATTTTTAACCTTTTGACCTAAATGAATTTCTTCTTTTTACATGGAGAGTAAAAGGGAATAATATAGGTTATCTGTTCTAGAGAAATAAAATTTCTCTTAGTGATATCCAATTTTCATATCTAAGCTTGGTGACCACAAAACTCTCTACCAAAATTTTATATCATATAAAAGATATAAAAAACTTGTGAAACATTAAAGCCGCAATATCAATCATGTCAAACAATTTCCCTTCGCTTATTTGAAACAAAAGCGATATTTCTCCTCATAACACTCTTTACTAGAAAGACGCTCGAACAAAGTTAACAGTAAAACACGTCCAATGCAAGATTTTTATAACGATTGCGTTCGAAATCCCGATCGGTATTATATTGGGGCGTAATTTATAACAGATGGAGGGTACAAAATCATTTTTTATTTCAATAAAAATGTTTCTAGTCAGTTTTGGCCCATATTTGTATATCTAAAAACAAGCACAGCTTCTTAATTTTGATACAATGCTATCATACCATCGCACGCAAATTTTTTTGAAAGTAAAGTTAACCTTCGTTTTCATGCATTCCAAAGGTATTTTGAAATTAAATGCACCATATAGGAGGATGGAGTCATTTGTAGAAGTTCACGAAAGTGAGGAAAGTTCTCTGATCGCCATTCACTTGGGAGTGGCCAGAAACGATTCTGTTACATATGGCTCAAGTAGCCCACGACTTCCAGTCTTTGACCAAGTATCCTCTGGGTAGCCTAAGAACATCCGTTTGAAGGCGAGCTAAAGTGAGCAGGCGAAATATCCCCTGCATAGGGTTGTGCGCTGAATTCGGGACCCGCCACGTCAAAAAACACTACCAATGAAAAATTAACAATCAGCCTCGGATGAGAGACCCCCTTTTAATGACGACCATGGCAAACGAAATAAGGGCTACGAATTGAGGGCATGCAACTGGAATGTCCGTTCACTTAAATGGGAAGGTAGAGTGAAGGCTGACATCACCGCCATCCAAGAAATGTGATGGACGGGACAAGGACAGAGACAAGTAGGTCCTTGTGGCATTTATTACAGTGGCCATATAAAGGAGCGCAAGTTTGGTGTTGGATTCGTGGTGGGAGAGAGACTCCGTCGCCGAGTACTATCATTCACTCCGAAGAATAAACGTTTAGCCACAATCCGCATCAAAGCGAGGTTCTTCAACATGTCGCTGACTTGCGCCCACACCCCGACGGAAGAGAAGGAGGATGTGACCAAAGATGTCTTCTGTGAGCGCTTGGAGCGCGCCTATGAGAGCTGCCCCCGCCACGATGTCAAAATCGTGCTTGGCGACTTTAACGCCAGGGTGGGCAAAGAAGGTATCTTTGGCACTACGGTCGGTAAATTTAGCCTCCACGACGAAACATCCCCAAATGGGTTGAGGCTGATCGACTTTGCCGGGGCCCGAAATATGGTTACCTATGGTACTAGATTCCAGCAAAAGAAAATACGACAAGTTACCTCTCTCCGGATCGCAAAGCGTCCAACCAGATCGATCACGTTGTGATAGGCGGAAGACACGTCTCCAGTGTTCCAGACATGCGTACGCTCCGAGGTCCTAACATCGACTCGGACCATCCTCTTGTTGCAGCCAAGATTCGCACACGCCTCTGTGCAGCGAAAAAACTACGTCAACAAAGAGAAGGAACACAAGGAAGGGAACTGTGGGACGGCATTTTATACTCCTTACGTACAGCTGCAACCGTTACCATTGGTTTTCGGAAAATGCAAAAGAACAGCTCATTCGACGAGGAGTGCCAATTGGCAGTGGAGAGAAAACAGACTGCCTTCGCAACACGTGAGGGATGGGATAGATACCGAGAATTGAAGAGGGAAGCGAGACGCAATTGCAAACAGAAAACGCTGGCCGACACTAGTAATGCTCGAAAATTCTACGAAAAAATTCGGCGGCTTACAGAAGGTTTCAAGACCGGAGCATACTCTTGTAGAACCCCTAAAGGTGATCTAGTCACCAATGCCCAGAGAATACTTAAGTTATGCAGGGAACACTTCTCCAGCCTGCTGAATGGCAGTGAACGAACAACACCAGGAAAAGGTTAACCCGATTCCCCAATCGATGATGATGGAGCAGACGTTCCATTGTCCGACCATGAAGAGGATCGAATAGTAATTGCCCGCCTGAAGAACAACAAAGCAGCAGGGGCCGACGGATTACCGGCCGAGCTATTCAAACACGGCGGCGAAGAACTGATAAGGAACATGCATCAGCTTCTTTGTAAACTATGGTTGGACGAAAGCATGCCCAGCAAATGGAATTTAAGTGCGCTGTGCCCAATCCATAAAAAAGGACACCCCACAATCTGCGCCAAATACCGTGGGATTAGCCTCCTCAACTTCGCATACAAGGTTCTATCGAGCGTATTGTGTGAAAGAGTAAAGCCCATCGTCAACAAACTGATTGAACCTTATCAGTGTGGCGTTAGATCTGGCAAATCTACAACCGACCAGATATTCACCAAGCGACAAATCTTGGAAAAGGCCCGTGAAAGGAGAATCGACGCACACCACATCTTCGTCGATTTCAAAGCTGCTTTCGACAGCACGAAAAGGAGCTGCCTCTATGCCGCGATGTCTGAATTTGGTATTCCCGCAAAACTAATACGGCTGTGTAAACTGCAAAAGTAAAACAGTAACTGTAAAAGCTCCGTCAGGATCGGGAAGGACCCCTCCGAGCCGTTCGATACCAAACTAGGTTTCATACAAGGCGACATTTTATGTCATGTCGTACGTGTGGACGGAAAACCGCCATCTCTGTATGTATTTGACGAAATACCCAGGAAGCAAAGGAAGAGGAAAACCTCCACTCCGTTGAAAGGACCAAGTGGAGAAGGACCTGGCTTCGCTTAGAATATCAAATTGGCGCCACGTAGCGGAGAGAAGAAACGACTGGCGCGCTGACGTTTACTCGGCTATAATCGCGTAAGCGGTGTCTACGCCTGTAAAGAAGAAGAAGATATAAGAGGATCTCTGTAGGAAACTGTAGGAGAAGACACTTATTAGCGGTTTGTAGAATTTCAGACACCTACGAGTACTATATACACTTGTGTATAAAACGTATAAAATGGCAATAATGCATATGTTGATATTTATAATGTCTTTGTGATAAAGTTGACCTGCTTGCAAACGAGCCCCTTATAAATCGTGGTTACGTGATCACAAGTCGTTTGCGTTTTGCTTTGCCGCTGGCTATAGTATTATTAAGCGACATACTAGTATTTAGTGTTGTTGCTGCTGTTTTTGTGTCAGTCGTGACAGCAGAAGTTGCACCAAAGTGCACAGCAATTAAGCTGAGCACCATTGCTTTTCTGTTTCTGCCAGTCATCGGATGTTTTTGCCCACAGTGGATAGAAAAAAATTATTGGAGTGGTTCTAAAACCATAAAATGCAAAATTTCGATTTTCAGAATATGAAAACAAATTTCGACTAAACCTAAAGACCTTTCTCAAGATTCAATATGCACATATTGATTGCGACATATAGCTATGACTGACCGAGTTTCCAACCTTATACCTTATGGTCATATTGACTTTTATCTTATAAGCCGACTAATGAATTAAACTAACCTAGCATAACCATAAATTGTTCTTTAATTTGCTTTGGAAATACTGACACTATGCTAATTCTATCCATATATATAAAAATTCGTTCCTGTTCGTTAGTCTCGCTAAAACTCGAGAACGGCGGAACGGATTCTTAGTCTTGAAAGGTTCGTGGATGTCTAGGGAAGGTTTAAAAGGCGAGAAATAATCGAATAATTGCCGGGAACCTCTAAAAACAGCCCTTTTCTATTTCCTAGACAAAAGCGACGTGATATCACATCACATTGCATAAATACCCATCATATACAGGGTGGCGTAAAAGTAATTCTCCTATGAGAAGATGCTATACATTTTGCAATTGCGAAATACATGTAAATAAACAATGGTACGCTACACTGCTTCAGAACGCGGGTTATTGGGAACTATTTATTTGGCCAATAATCGGTCGGTGACTTTGGCACAATGTGAATTTCGTCGCAGATTTCCGACGCCTACTGGTGAAACGCTGGGACATTTAGCAGCTCACCTCGAAGAGACTGGCACAACGCGAGTTGCTGCCAGGCGTGGCAGACCCCAGAATAGTCATTCTGCAGAGAATATTGCTGCTGTTGCCGTTAGCTGCTGACTGCCAATCGCGTCTAACATACGCTCAAGGCATCCTTAATTACCACCAAGAGGAAGATTTTTTTCATCAAAAGTAAGCATGAGTGATGAGGCCCATTTCCATCGCAGCGGATACATAAATAAGCAAAATTTACGCTTCTGGGGCACTGACAATCCGCGTGTAACCCACGAAGAGCCATTACACCCGCTCAACGTCACTGTATGATGTGCTGTTTTCGCTTGAGGAGTCATCGGACCTTTTTTCTTCAAAGAGGTCGTAAGCCAAATGGCTACTGTGAGTGGTGAGCGCTACAGAGCAATGATCAACGAGTTTTTTTTACCGCAACTTGATGAATTGAGAGGGGAAAACATGTGGTTTCCACAAGTTGGTGCAACGGCACACACTGCACGTGCCACAACCGATATGCTGAAGGATTTGCACTGGCCAGCAAGATCGCCTGATTATTTTTGTGGGGCTTTTTGAAGTCTCGGGTTTATGTCAACAAGCCTCAGACTCTTGCAGCTCTTGAAACAATATCCGTCAAGAATGTGAAGACAATCGCCAGAATTTCTGGCCACAGTGACGGAAAATGCAATGAAAATGGCTCAAATGACAATCAACTGTGGCGGCGGCCATTAACATGATATCATATTCTCGACTTGATGTAAAATAATTTAAAAGACCAAGTAAAAATAATTCAAAAGCAGAATCAAAGTTTTTCATTTTTTTTTTTAAATTACAGCCAAAAAACATCGGAAAGTTATTTTTGCGCCACCTTGTATATAAAAATAAATTGAACTATAGCCGCCTTACGAACGTAAATTTCCAAAAAGTGACTTTTCCATAAATTGTTTGAATCATTCAATTTCTGTCGATTGTTTTCATTATTATTAGACTTTTCAAACAACAGCTGTGATGTTTGATGGACTTTATCTTGAAGCAGCGTATGTATATATGGTGCTGTTAGATGCAAGATGTATTCTGCTGAGGGGGCAAAAAAAAGATTTTTCTTCTTAAGATGGTGCATGGTGGTTACACCAGATCAAATTGATGAAATCATTTCTGCGGAAATTCATGATTCAGAGAAAGGTCCAGTATTATACGAAGTGATGAAAACCAATATGGTTCATGGACTTTGCGGACATCACAATCACATTTCGGTTTGTATGTCTAACAATAAATGCACGAACCCTATCCACGTGCTTTTCTTTTGGAAACGCAAACTGGAAATGATAGATATCCATTGTATCGGTCTCGCTCACCAGACGACAATGGCAGAACATTTAGCATTCAATTTAGAGGTGTGAATAACGAAGTGGACAACACATGGATTTTACCATATTCGCCATTATTGTATAATTCACATTCAAACTCATATCAATGATAATTATTGCAGTTTGACGAAATCGATCAAGAAAGTTACTTGCAAACGTCACCAAATAACGTGGCGGCTAATGACTGCTATGGCCGTGAACGAAATGAGATCAGCAACTAGCATGAAGTGAAGTGCAATGAAGCATTTTATGCGATTCATGAACGTTTTCCGACTGTTGTGCATCTCGCAGTTTATTTGGAGAATGGCCAAAGAGCGTATTTTAACCCTTACAATACAGTACAGCCAGTACAAACACTTGCAACAACACAATTGACATTGATGAGTTTTTTCTCAACTTGCGTCAGTGATCCGTTTGCGAGATCATTGCTCTATTCGGAAATTACTTGATATTATATATGGAATGCATCGTCGAAGAAATAGTTACGCAGAAAGCAAGTCCAACCAGTAGATTGACATCCAGGTGTGTTCTCAACTAATTCCTTAAGACGAATTTACACAATCCTCCCGAAAATCGACGAATCCTTCGGTTGCTATTGGTAAAAGTACGCGGTTCAATTTCAATTGAGTCATTGCGTACTGTGAATGGTACGGTTTGTACAACTTTTTGAGAAGTATGCCTGCAGTTATAATTGCTGGAACATGATAATCAATGGAATCAAACGATGGACGATTCAATAGCCACTTCGAATGCCACTGAAATTCGCATACTTTTCGCCATGATCATTTCGACACATCAGCCTTTAAATCGGCGTCCATTATGGAATACGAACAAAAATGACATTGCCGAGGACACTTTAAATCGTTTTCGGTAAGAATTGGAAATAGGCAAATTCCGGGTGATACTTCCAGGCGTTTGATACCAATTCCACCTGCCTTTTTTCAATTCACTTCAACGAAAAATGAAGTCATCACGAATGTTTATCCGAACATTGGCCAAATTATCGTAACTACGTTTTCTTGAGTGCGCGCTCGATTTTAACAGCCAAAAATACCGATGTTAATGACTTAAACTGGAAGATTCTATGTCAAATTCCTAAAGGTTTGCGCTCAAATAAAATTATCATCTTGACAATGAATAGGAAGCCGTGAATTATCCCGTGAAATTTCTAAATTCTTTGGATAAGCTTAGTATACCGCCGCATCATTTGCTTCTCAAGTTGGATCTGTCATTATTATGTTTCCCAATCTTCATGCGCCGAAACTGTGTAATGGAACCCGATTGTTTGTGACGGAGCTATCGAATACAAGGAGGCAGACTGCTTGATACTACGAATTCCTTTGAGTCCCAACGATTTGCCATTTCAGTTCAAACCCATTCAGTTTCCAGGGAAAATTGCATTTGAAATGACAATTAACAGGTCACAAGGATAGGCGCTAGAAGTATGTGACATAAATCTGGAAATTACATGTTTTTCACATGGCCAGTTATACGTGGCATGTTTATGAGTTGTTATGGAAAACCATCCTCTCTGTACATTTACACACCGAAACAACCTAAGCTACATTGAAAAAACTAAACTTTATTTTCATTTTAAAACACATAATTTTACGCAGGACAAGGCTAGTCTAAATATAAATTCAAACTGTTTCATTTTAAGAAGCTCGAATTTTCGGGCAATGGTTCTGCCACACGCACTATTTGATATAAATACCCTTGTTCAAGTTACGGTCGCGACACTAATCTATTCCGATTTCTGAAACAGTCAATTATCCTAAAAAGGCAAAACGATTTAAAATATAGAACTGAAATATTGAAAACATGCGGGGATTTGTGTCAAATTTGGTAATTAAGTTTTTACTCAATCAAAATTTTGAACAAAGAAGCATGGAACATTTCAATCTTTAAAATTATTGTAATTTCTGAATTTTGCTCCTTTGTCCCATTGTAAATATGATGTTGTAGTTTATAAATATGTGAAATTATTGCTGGCACATAATATGTTCCGCATACTAAATTGGATCGCTTGGAAAGTATATATAGTATATGTATTTGTTAAGCACACACTCCACTCATACAACAGCAATGTGCAAATTGCAACGTGCAATGGGACAACAATTGATGCATGCAACAAAAGCACAGCCGTCTGCACGCACAAGCGCTTCGTAGGCTTTGAGGGAAATTACTCGGCCGTCTTTTAGGATACGACTTTGTTTTATTGTTGTAACCTCAATGGTATGTGGGTAGAGTTATTTTATACATTTACAAGTATGTATGTATAAATGTATATTAGTTTGCCCCGAAGTTTTAAAAATTCAAAAAAAGCGTCAGAGAATGTATAAAGTAAAAAATATAAATACTAAGCTTGATGAGCTGAGTCGATTTAGCCATACCCATCTGTTTCTTCATCTGTCGGAATATACGAGAATTAGTCTAACAGATTTTGAGAAAATCCCTCCTTTCTCCTCAATAAGCTGCATATTTATAAGAACAGATATTAGATTACTACTGCATACAGCTCTCATAAAAACCGAACAATCAGAATCATATGCTTACATGGAAAACTGTTTCATTTGACGAGATATATGTACGAAATTCAGCATGGGTTATTATTTAAGCTGTAATCTCCGAAGAGATCGAAAATCAAGTTTTTGTAAAAAATCTTGTGTGTTGTGTAAAGAGGAGATTTCATACTCCTGCAACTTGCACGGATTAAAGCCAGGGAAGTACTTTCAGGTATATAAGGCTTGTCTCAATCAGCAAAAAGGGATCCCCAATCTTTGCCAGAAAAGATGATCCTTCTTAATATCGTATGTGCCGAAACATGGAAAGACCCGTGGAAGATAGATCGACATACCGCACGAAAAGGAACTGCTTTAAAATTAATTCGCCTGTGTAAGCTGGGAAGACTTCTCCGAGCCGATCGATATCAAGCGAGGTTTCCTACTAGGAGACTGGAGAAAAAATAAAAGCTGCGGAAATAAATAAGCCAACAACAATATCAGCCTTGTAGTCCATGCCGAATCTTTCTCACTAACAAGTGTTTCCTCGAACTGAGTAGGCAATTGAGAAGTTAAGCCCTTTTTCGACGCAAAAAGGCCAAACCAGGGAAGTACTTTCAGGTATATAAGGCTTGTTAGTTATACGGTGTCTAATTGGAACCTTAATGCGCTTTGCCCAACCAGCAAAAAGGGATCCACAATCTTTACCAGAAAAGATGATCCTTCTTAATATCGCGTGCGCCAAAACCTGGAAAGACCCGTGGAAGATAGATCGACATACCGCACGAAAAGGAACTGCTTTAAAACTAATTCGGCTGATGTAGAGCACCACCAAAAGGTACGTCAGGATTAGGAAGACTTCTCCGAGCCGATCGATATCAAGCGAGGTTTCCGACTAGGAGACTGGAGAAAAAATACAAGTTGCAGTAATAAATAGACCAACAACAATATCAGCCTTGTAGTCCATGCCATATCTTTCTCACTAACAAGTGTTTCCTCGGACTGAGTAGGCAATTGAAAAGTTTAGCTCTCTCGCGACGCAAAAAGGCCAAACCTACAAGTCCGTCATCATTCTCGTCCTCTTATATTATGTGAAGGCAAGAACAATGACATCATCTGATGAGTCGGCCTTAGGAGTGTTCGAGAGAAACTTTTTACGAAAGATTTGTGGTCCTGTACGCATTGGCAATGGTGACTACATCAATCGATGGAACGATGAGCTATATGAGATATACGACGTCATTGACGTAGTTCGGCGAATGGAATGACAGCGGCTGCGCTGGCAAAGTCATGTTTTCCGGATTAAGTACCCGCCAATGGAAGCAGTGGAAGACCTCCACTACGTTGCAGAGATCAGGTGGAGAAGAACCCGGCTGCACTTGGTTTCTCAATTTGGTGCCAAAGAGCGAAAAAACGAAACGACTGGCGAGCTGTTGTTAAATCGGCTATAACCGCATATGTGTTGTCTACGCCAGCAGAGAGAAAAAAGTATCTCGGCCACTTTTTATAGATTTTTGAACCAAAGGGATCTCAGCTTCTGTGATTCCATGTACAAAGTTTTACAACTTATTTTGGAACAGATTTGTAACACTTTATCACTTTTCATTTAATGGCATTTTGTTGGCATGGCAATAGTCCGAATACGCCAGTTACGTTTGTACGGACAGACAGCCACTCGGAATTCAACTCCTCTTATTATCCTGATCAGTTGTCTGCACAAAAGTCTGTATCTATCCCGATTAGTTTAAGGTGTTACAAATAACCGTTAGGTGAAGCTATTATATATATTGCGGTGATTTTTAAACCATTGCTAACATTGTATTTATTGTTGTTTTGTTGCAAGACAGTATAGTAATATAAATGAATTTATCGCCAACTTGCCCACGTGACCGCCTGCAGCTCAAAACGCTGTTTAACGTATTATTTGAATGCGCTTCGCTTAGAGCATTGCGCTTTCAAATACGAATCTATGCTATTCTCAAGGGAAAAATGTCAGTATAAACAGAAGTAGACAGGAATACTGCATAATTTAGCCACGATAAAACTAGCAAAGGTCGGTAATATGAAAAATTCATCCAAACACAAAGCCAATGGGACACAGAAGTTTGGCTTCAGCACCAGCTCCGCCGACGTGACTGCGGATGCGAGTTTTTGTGAAGCAGACATACCATCGAATGACCGTGGATTTATCGCATTGTTACGAGGGTTAAATCCAAAATCGAGTCGTTGTGACATTCAGCTCTTTAAATGGATACCGATGTGAACGCAAGTGGTTGGACGGTGAGTGCTAAAATAATGCTTTACTTCCATATTTAATTACATTGAAGGCAGGTCAGTTTGGCACAGTGGGGTCACAGCGCAGACACCGACTATTTAACAATAACATCTGTCTTTTAAAAGTGAAGCAATAAATAGTGAAAAAATTTCAATTCTCTTGACTTAAGGTGTGAGTGATACTAAGCGTAGTAAATAATGAACGTTAAAAAGAATAATAACTTACAATTGAAGACTTATAGATAGAAAACCATTTGGTTTAATTTTCTGTGCAAGGTGTCATGTCGACCTCAAGTTCAAATTTTAAATGCAAATATGCTAGGACATTCCATTATGAAAAACAATATTCCGATACTGTGACCAACTGAAATTTAGCATAAAAGCTATGAAAAAAAGCATGGTTATCTGCATCACTGCTCTTTACTTTTAACTGGAATAAATTAAAGATTTCCTTAATTTACAAAGCGTTATTCAAAGCTGAATTGAAGAACCTATAAGTGCTGCCAATAATTTTCTTTATCTTTGTTTTGTCGGAAACTAAATAACAATTAATGTACTTTCTCTCCCTCGTTTGCTTCGCTTTATTCATTTCCTTTTTATTATTTTGAATATACCTTTCTTTTTATTGTTTTTTTACATGCACAATTAATTGAGTCTCTCTTGTCAAAGCCCTTGGTTATTTTTTATAACAGCCATACAATTATTGCTAAAGGCCTACCATACAACCATTTAATTAAACTCTTCCCTAAGGACACTCGTCCACATGAAGACCATATAACTGAGAAAACTCTGTGCTTTGTACACTCGGCAGCAAAATATGATGACACAATAAGTGAAGATGAGTGCAGAAATACAAATAAAAAAACAAAAAGTTATAAAAAATGTGAATACTGAAATTTGCCGACGCACTCACGCATAAAAAAATAATATCTTAAATGACAAAAAACAAAAAAAAAACAATTCAAACCATGAAAATGAAAGCTCATAGCGAATAACAAACAAAAAACCGAATGAGCAACTGCATTTCTGGATTTTGTGATGCAACAAACAATATGCAAATTGTATATAAGGGGGTATTCTGGTCTAGATGCATGAATTTTAGGCATTTTTCTTCTTAGTTTAGAAAAAAAATGAAAAACATTTTTACTACCCAAATGTTTTTTATTGACATTTTAATAATATAAAAAAAATTGCAAGAAAAAAAATGGTTCGTCCTGGTTGACGTGATTTCAACCCTTGTAGAGATCTAAAACACAAACAACAAGAAGATTCTTCATTAGTAAGGATATCGTTATTGGGTTTACCATTTTCCACAAAAAAAAACAAATTTTTTTACCCGATTTTTTCGACCTTTTCGAAATTTTTAAAAATACTTTAAGTCAAAATTTTTTAAAAATACTTCAAATCAAAATTTTTGGAAATCCAAGGCAAACACAATAGAGCATTGTATAAAGAAGATATGTATTAAATTTTTAAGGAATCGGTTCAGTAGAACTTGTGATATCATGTCAACCACCTCAACAAAAGTAGTGTCGAGAAAAACGCGTTTAAAGTTTAGGAGACAATTCTAGTGAGCACGGACGCCACGTTATATAATCGGCTGTATCTCCGAAAATAAGTCGAACTTGGAAAAATCCTTCCAATGTCATATTTTTCAAAAAATCGATTTTTTCAAAATTCTAGACCAAAATACCGCCATAAATCAGGAGGGGGTGAGGAACAGTTCAAAATCTGCCCATTTTTGGATATGTGTGAAAAATAAAGGGATGGTTTGTTGTATGTTAAGGGTATTTCAGGATTATTTATCAATCAAGTCGAGCTGGTTCTGAGATATGAGATTTCACCTAAATTTTAAAAGTGCCACGTTTATTGATCGTTTGTAAAATTTTGTATTCACGTATTTCTGTATTGAGTTATCACTCTTTTAGTAGTTTCAACGTTGGTTCCAATCTAGGAAAAGAAGTAAATTTCACCCTGATGGAGGAAGTGCCGAAAATATTTGATCAGAGCAACTGTGATAGATATAACTTCAGAAGTGAGTGAAAAATGTACGTTATACTTATTAGGAACTTGAAAATTTAAATTTTTTAGCCCATAGATGCTTTTTACTACTGCGATTCTCTTTACCCTTGGAAATAATCCACTAATAACCATCTGCAATACCAATTTATTGTGCCAAACTTCAGCAAATTATCTAGTTTTAAGGGCTTGTCCGAAAAGTAACAGGACTGATTTTCTTTCGCCGCGACTCTACTTCGGAACGTGTGCGTACCGACTGGACTCGGTAGAGAGCTTTTTAACAAATGAACGAGGGGTTCGTCAGTTGTCTCCGAGCACCTGGAAAGTCGAACAAACATTTTCACGTGACGTGTTTCTGTGAGTGGTGCAAGCCGAAAATGCAGCGCTTGTTAGATCAGAAGTACGCGATTAAATTATGTCTGAAACTCGTTAAATCTGTGGCAGAGACATTTGATATGGTCAAGTAGACTTACTCAGATATTGCATTAGCAAGAAATGGCACCAGGCCTTTTTGGAGGGCCGAGAAGAGGTCGCTGATGAAGACCGTGCTGGGAGACCGACGACTTCAACAAACTCTCGACAATATGACTCGTGTGCGGAAAGTTTTAAACTCAGACCATCAACTAAGTATTCGATTAATTTTCCAGATGTTAAACTTATCAAAATCTGTGGTTCATGACATTGTGACAAAGCACTTGAACATGTACAAGGTGTGCGCCAAGATGGTCCCAAAATTGCTCACTGACGACCAGAAATTGCGGCGAGTGGAAGTGTGCCAAGAAAATGAATGTGTATGGAAGTGACTCCCAATATTTGAATAACGTCATCACAGATGACGAATCATGGATCTTTGAGTATGAAAGGCCGATGGAAGGCAATCATTTTGAGACGACAGAGGCGATGAAGGCAGCATGCACCTCTGCTCTCAAGGCTATTCCGAAGAATGCCTTCCTTCGCACTTTCAATGTTTAAAAATTGCGCTGGCAGCGCTACATCCACGCAGAAGGAGTCTGCTTTGAAAGTTTGTAAATAATTGTAACGATTGGTTCAATTCAACTGAGTTCTATTTCTTTCCAGACAAACCCTGTATTTTGTTATCGCGTGCATGGAGGGACAGACAGCCAATCATAATTGATTTTTATGTTGATCAGCTATATATTTATGACCCTTGATTCTAATACTTTATGTGTATGACTACCACCTTCTGGGTTCGAATTTCCTTTTAATTGTTTAAACAAAAAACCCTGTCTTTTGCTTTTTCCTAAAAAAGTAAAAAACCCCACATTGCCACTATTTGTACCCTTTTTGCATTATGCCAATAACCGAAATGTTTTCACTAAGAAATAAGTATTAACTTCGATATTTTTATTTGCAACTCAATCCATTAAATGCCTTTGGTTATTAACATTCCCAAGACGTTTTCAAAATATCGAAATGCTTTTAAGAGACTTTGTTACTGATTACAACAGACACCACTCAGTTAAAACGTAAACAAAAGCATACTAATAAATACATATGTGTTTACCTTAAGACTATTTATATCCTAGTATGTAAACAATATTGGCAAGCGCTATTTTTCTTAAGCATCCACATGTATCTAGCTGTTTTGAGGTTGGCTTTCTTTGCCATTGTATGTCCGTTCTACTTCTTTGCCTGATATTTTAGTGGAAATTGTGCGAATAGAAATTCTTTAATCAGAATAAGTGTGCTTGAAATCTCATCTAACTCAGGTATACACAGAGATGTTATACGCATAAAAGAACTTGGCAGATTTTGCCACCGCTATTATGGCTTTCAAAGGGTGGTATGATATGGAGTCGATGCTTTTGAGTGCCGGACTTGAAGTAGCAATAAGGAAGTCCTTTAGCTTCACACCAAATTTTGCTTACACATTGTTTTACCTACTCTCTCCGTCAAGACAAATAGTGAAAACGGATCGCTCCAAAGTTTTTTTTTTTTTCAAATACGACTTTATAGAACTGTTTAAAACCGCGCTTTCCTCTATCTATCCATTCACTCTCTCCTTATCACCACAACATGTAAGTAAGTTTGATATATTTTAATGGACCATTAGAATACGTACCGATGAATCTAATGCTCTTCTAGAATAGACTTTTAATCCATGTTTTTACCAGTTTTTCCATAGAAGCGTTATTCTTTCCATTTACTAACATATGCTACGTATGAATATGCAATTGAATTGAAAATTTTTTTTTTGATGTTGTTGTTTACAAAATAACCTTGATAAGATAACGCCGGGCAATTTCTGAATATAAATTCATCTTCACTTTTGTTCGGTAGACAATAACGCTCTTTCTCACCTTGGAATAACAAACTCAAGAAGTGCAGTTTGCTTTGTCTTTTCCAATTAAGTTCAGCATATATTGCAACACCCTGTAACATCAGCTATAACCGCATTTGGTTTTGTCCCAGTATTGACGTGTCTACTCTCAACTACTCAGATATAGCTTCTCACTTTTCATTACGGTAGTGGCTTTGTTACGGTAGTGCCTTTGTGGCGCTCGATGCACCTTCTACACCACATATTCTACATTGTGGTGTCACCGTTTGGTCGGCATTTGTGTGACAAAGAAAGTTATCACATCTTCACTATAACACACCATGAATAGTTGTGCAAATACGCAGATTTCGGGGAACGGTGTGGCATGCCAGAGCCTTCTGCTTGTTTTTCCCGAATAAATCTAAACAAAGCATTTCACGGGATACTATGTATGTATGTTTCACTCCTCTTCCTCCGGCCACCACTCTCGATCTATAATAGTAGCTACCTATACCAGAATCAATACTCTTCTTTCCATATTTTTTGCGTTTCGAGAACAATTTTGTTTTCACATCACATTGCGGAAAAAAAATCTTTTTTACACTTCTGTTAACGAACTAAAAGTGCGAATTCAAAAGAGAATCGAATTTATCGTGGTGCCGCAGTGTTTGTATACTTATCATAGAATGAACATACAGATGTACATTTCAGTATTAGTGTGTTCTATAAATTTTGGTACAACATTTGACTAAAATGAAATTGGAAATCAGAAAATATTCGAAACTTCAAAAGCTGCACTGCAATATTATTGGAATTTCATTCGTTTTTTTCATTGTCGAAAAATTAGTATTTGTTGTTGTAAAATTACTTTCATTATTCCCTTAGTTAGAAATTAATGATTAACAAATATTTATAAGAATGGTATGGCGAAAGACCGTCAATAGTTTAGAATTATTTAAATTTTTTTGTTATTATAACAACAAAAGCAAAAGTTTTCAGAGTCCATAACTAACGCATGGATATCCGTCTTCGAAATTTATTTGTAGTTATTTCAATACTTAATATTGTGATTGCTATTTTTTTGCTTACGCACTGTATTTCGATGTAGTACATGTGCGTACAGTTTTATTTGTAGGGCCCATTTAATGAGCTTTGTTGTGTTCTTCTCTATTAATTTCAGAAATAAAAATGGCCAAAAAGGAAGTAGATTCTCAGAAAAAAAAATTTGTTCAACAATTTTAAATATGAAATGGGTAAATTTTTGCTTAAGGTGTGAAACAGTTTTGATTAAAATTGAGAATGAATGTGTTAGTCAGTGTTGGATATATAAATAGTACTCTAATCTACGATTTCCGAAAAAAATCAAAATGACTTCTACTTGGATTGACAGAATTAATATGATTACATATATATAATATTCTAACTCATTACTAACATTAGTTTTAATTGTTGCAAGATGGACGTGGTAATGACAGAATTCTCAACAATTTCGTTGAACACAAATACATACTACTGTGACCAATTGAAAGGTGAATTTTGTCCATTTTATTTCCTATTTAATCGGTAAATACTAGGAAAAATCCTCAAAACCTTCTTCGGTTCAGCTTTTATCTCATAAATTGAGTCAAAACCGTGTTATTGGAGTGGTCATGTGAATTTGTTGAATAGCCAGATGTTACACGAAGGTAAATCAGGTTATGCGGTGGCGGCGGCGATATTAGTTGAAAGTGTGGTAAAATGGTCACGAACAACCAATGCAGTATGATGATGGTGCATTATCGCACTTCTTTGTTTAATAAATTCAGACATAGTAAAAATAGTAAAAATCGAAGAATTCACTATTAAAGTCTTACAAACCGGCGCATATCTCAAATACTAATGAATATTTGAACGTCAAACTTCGCACAGATGACACTAACAGTACTACCAACTTACAGAAAAAAAATTTACCTATCCGAAAAACATACGAAGTATAAATTCAAAATTCACCTACTATGCAGATAATTGCATAATTGAAATTTGGTATGCAACTCTATAGAATTTTGCGAACAATAGTACCCAAAAAGCTAATCTGCGTTAATGGGTCAAGCAAATAATTTTCAAATGATTTTCACAGTTGTATGGCCAATAGGAAAAGATTTATGAGTTTATAAAATCAATAGTGATTAATATTTGAGGTTAGACACTCACTTGCATTACGTTTAGATTCTGCAATCCTCTCATTCAAATTTAATTTGCAGTTAACCGTTAAAAGCATGACTTTCGTTTTATGGATCGTGGGTTTACAACATAGTTAATTTTTTTTCTACCGGCTCTCCGTAGCTTTAAAGAACATGCGGTACTTGTCCAATAAATTATGAAAAAAGAAAAAAATATGCAGAGTTCTAACTTTAATCATTAATAAAAACATAAATATTTGGCGTATTGTAGAAAAAATTTAGTTTTTATTTGTTATATACATTAAACTTAAATTATTATATTTTTGTTTTGAATCATATTCAATATATATATAGACATGTATATATTTGATCTTCGTAATTTATTGGACAAGTACTGTACTTATGCATTAGAAGAATAACAAAAATATGCAGTATCGTTCTTTGAGACAACATATTTGAACTAATTGAAAAAAATCGATAATGCGAGTAGCAAATTGCAATATATTGTTATTGATTCGATTTTATTTTGGATTAGTCTGTTACTCTGCAGTATTAAATGATAATCAATAGATTTAATAAATATGTGCAAATTTCTAAATATGAATTATATAATTTAGTCTAAGGCATGTCTTGTTAGGTACTAGAACCATCTTATGAACCCCATAAGCAAAAACTGGTTATTTGGTGCTAACAAATGTTACCATTTGCTTTGCTAATCTTGCTATCACACATTAAATGATATTCCAGGCATAAACCAAAAGATTGCAAAGATGTTGGAAATAAACAACAACATTCCATAACTGAGCATTCATAACTGATTTCTGACTTGTAGAGCGCTACATTGTACTTTACGTGAGTCGCAGTCAACTTTACGTGAGTCGCAGTCAACATGCGTCTTCGATCCTTTATATGTAAGTAATATATAATAATAATTTTTGAAGAATACCAAAATTAATTGAAAATGTAATACCTCTTCTGCTCTTACCTCGTACTCCTCTTCCTGGTCTTCATACCTTAAACAGGGTGTATTAAAAATAGCACGAAGTTTATAACACCGTCAAAGAATAGTCAGAGACCGTTTTTCTGTCTGCCTTTATAAACGTGAAATAGTTCCGAAGTTTTTAAGAAATCGATCTGAAACTTTTCCCTCTCTTCCCAGGAATCTGCTCTTTTGTCAAAACCACCAATATGCGACCAATATAGCATATAACTTCCATACAAACTGACCGATCGGAATCAAGTACTTATATGGGAAATTTTTTGGATTATTAACTAAAGTAACCTTAAAATATCCGAAGCAGTTTTTCAGATTAAACTAAAAAAATGTGTGTGTAATTTGGTTATAGCCAAAAACACAAACAAATTATTCAAAAGATCGATAATGGCTATTGATTTGCTTTACCGGATATTGTTCTGAAACTGTACCACCAATTAATGCATGTGTCTGAACCCATAAAAATATGCTTCCGTAATTTGTACTAAATAAATATCGTGACAAAGTCTGTACACGCATAAATCTACGACTAAAGGTAACAACCTGTAAACCACTTTTTAAAGATTAATTAATCCAATCTAGTTTAAAGCTCGTTTGCGAACATTCTATAATATTATGCATACTTACGTTACGTAAGAAAGAGTACATATGTTAAAGTGTGCAGCTCGAAAAGGGAATCTAACCCAAAAATCTTAAATATTTTAATGCTCAACACGGCTCTGATTGGAGCCGATGCCAGGCGACAGTATGTTTGAAAATATTTACATTCCTGATTAACTGCCAGCGGTGATGTCGGAAGCAGTGGGTGATCGAGGGGCAGCAAAGGTTACCAACAGAATTCTAGTTAGCTTCTCAGCAATATTTTCTTTGTATGTGCGAGTAGCTGACTAACTACAGTAACAACAAAATGTTATTAGGGGCAACACACACAACAAACAAATACTAAACATATCTACCCAATTTCGATAAACTCACAGCAAAACGTCTTTGTCATTTCATAAAGAAAACTATTTAGATACCCTGACAAGTTTTTTATGTTATTGTGTGCATATATGTGTATCTATTGCTGATTTTCGTAATGATTTCAAGAAAAAGAGTCTGATATTTAACATCTCGATAGATTTTGGCGGTGTTTATTTTGATTATCTGAATAAAGTTCGTGTTCGTGGTCGCACAATCGGCGTAAAGCTAAGCGCCATAAAATAAGGAACCATGTTATAGAAAACCTTGAATTCAGTAAGGTACATACACAGTAACACTTTGTTTACTCAATTTATGTATCAAACAAAGTTTGTTTAGAACATAAATTGCAAAGCAGGATTAGGAAGGAAAATCCAAAATGAACCAACAGGAAGTGTGGATAGTTCATTCAAAAGTTGGAATGTACTTCCGACATGGTAAAAAACTAACGAAGTATAATTAATTTTGATGTACATATGTCGAACCAAAGTGGATGGCTCTCGTTAGTAATGCGGTGTATGCATATGAGGAAAGGTTTGCTGAAGAAAGAAAAAAGTGCAAAAAACAATCAATAATTTCCAGTACTGTCGATTTGATAATTTTTATTTATATATGAAATCTAGTTCGTTCCGCTAAGGTAAGTCTGAGAATAGGGGTTTACCAAATGATCACCTAGCAAAGCACACAAGCATGATATAAAACCATTTGCCTGTCACAACTGTTATCGGAAATGATGTCACAAGGTATTGTATGAAAAAGATTTGACTTCATAACATATTATTTTACACAATAAAAAATTGTATTTAAATTGCACTCAAACAGGAAATTAACTAGCCAGTGAGTTACCCAAAGGAATATTATTGTTTGGATGTTACGATTAAAGACAAGCACAGCCAAACATTGTTTTGTCGTTTTAGAAAAAATTTTCCAAGAAAATCTTCACTTATACATTTCGACATGTCTAATTTCTAGTCCTAAAAAGAGCTCTCTGTGCCGAAATTTATTCAGATAGCTTACAGGTTGACCAATATATAAAGTATAAAATAAAGTGAATTTAATTTTTATGGGAAGTAGGAGTAGTTACACCATAGACCGACTTTGCCTATTTTCATAAAGTAAGAGACGAGGCGGAGGATGGAGTCATGTGTAGAAGTTCACGCAAGTGAGGAAAGTTCTCTGATCGCTATTCACTTGGGAGAAACGATTGTTTTACATATGACTCAAGCAGCTCACGACTTCCGGTCTTTGACCAAGTATCCTCTGGGTAGCCTAAGAATGTCCGTTTGAAGGCGAGCTTAAGTGAGAAGGCGAGCTTAAGTGAGAAGGCGAAATATACCCTGCATAGGGTTGTGCGCTGGGATTGGGACCCGCCACGTAAAAAACACCCCCAATGAAAGGAAACAACAAGCCTCGGATGAGTGACCCCCCCTTTTGATGACGACCATGGCAAACAAATTAAGGACTATGATATGAGGGCATGTACGTGGAATGTTCGGTTCCTTAATTGGGAAGGTGGCGCTGCCCAGCTGGTTGATGTCCTCGTGAAAATAAAGGCTGATATCACTGCCGTCCAAGAAATGCGATGGACGGAACAAGTAGGTCCTTTTGGCATTTACTGCAGTGGCCATATAAAGGAGCGCAAGTTTGGTGTTGGATTCGTGGTGGGAGAGAGACTCCGTCGCCGAGTACTATCATTCACTCCTATGAATGAACGTCTAGCCACAATCCGCATCAAAGCGAGGTTCTTCAACATATCGCTGATTTGCGCCCACGCCCTGACGGAAGACAAGGACGACGTGACCAAAGATGCCTTTTATGAGTGCTTAGAGCGCACTTATGAGAGATGCCCCCGCCACGATGTCAAAATCGTGCTTGCCGACTTTAACGCCAAGGTGGGCAAAGAAGGTATCTTTGGTACGACGGTCGGTAAACTCAGCCTCCACGACGAAACATCCTCAAATGGCTTGAGGCTGATCGACTTCGCCGGGGCCCGAAATATGGTTATCTGTAGTATTAGATTCCAGCAAAATAAAATACATCAAGCTACCAAGATTTCTCCGGATCGAAAAGCCACCAACCAGATCGATCATGTTGTGATAGACGGAAGACACGTCTCCAGTGTTTTAGACGTGCGTGCGCTCCGAGGTATTAACATCGACTCGGACCACTATATTGTTGCAGCCAAAATTCGCACTCGCCTCTGTGCAGTAAAAAACACACGCCAACAAACACAAGGAAGGTTTGAAGTCGAGAAGCTGCAATCACACCAGACAGCCGAACGATTTTCTACTCGGCTTGCACTCCTGCTCTCTGAGAGCACTCGTCAACAACTCGGTAAAAGGGAACTGTGGGACGGCATTTCAAGCTCCTGTAACCGAAACCATCGGTTTTCGGAAAGTGCAAAAGAACAGCTGGTACGACAAGGAGTGCCGTATCGCAGCGGAGAGAAAACGATCGTCCACAACACGTGCGGGATGGGATAGATACCGAGAGTTGAAGAGGGAAGCGAGAGCTTGATAAGCTGGCCGACAGGAGTAATGCTCGAAAATTCTACGAAAAAATGTGGCGGCTTACAGATGGTTTAGTCGCCGATGCCCAGACCATTCTTAAATTATGGAGGGAATACTTCTCCAGCCTGCTGAATGGCAGTGAACGCAGAACGATTGGAGAAGACAAACTCGATTCCTCAATCGAAGACGATGGAGCAGAACTTCCATTGCTCGAACAACAAAGCAGGCAGGGGCCGAAGGATTTCCGGCCGAGCTTTTCAAACACGGCGGCGAAGAACTGGTAAGGAGCATGCATCAGCTTCTTTGTAAGAATGTATAAGAATGATATTGATATCATAAGAATGATATTGGCCGCGCCGTTAGTTCTGCTTTCTCCAGACTGAACAAGGAAGCAACGCAAATGGGTCTGGCGGTGAACGAGGGCAAGACGAAATAACTCCTGTCATCAAACAAACAGTCGTCGCACTCGCGACTTGGCTCCCACGTCACTGTTGACAGTTAAAACTTTGAAGTTGTAGATAATTTAGTCTATCTTGGAACCAGCGTAAACACCACCAACAACGTCAGCCTGGAAATCCAACGCAGGATTACTCTTGCCAACAGGTGCTACTTCGGACTGAGTAGGCAATTGAAAAGTAAAGTCCTCTCTCGACGAACGAAAACCAAACTCTACAAGTCGCTCGTAATTCCCGTCCTGCTATATGGTGCAGAGGCTTGGACTATGACAACAACCGATGAGTCGACGTTACAAGTTTTCGAGAGAAAGGTTCTGCGAAAGATTTATGGTCCTTTGCGCGTTGGCCACGGCGAATATCGCATTCGATGAACGATGAGCTGTACGAGATATACGGCGACATTGACATAGTTCAGCGAATTAAAAGACAGCGGCTACGCTGACTAGGTCATTATGTCCGGTTGGACAAAATCACTCCAGCTGTGGAAGTATTCGACGCAGTACCCACCGCGGGAAGCAGAGGAAGAGGAAGACCTCCACTCCTTTGGAAGGACCAAGTGGAGAAGGATCTGGCTTCGCTTGGAATATCCAATTGGCGCCACGTAGCGAAGAGAAGAAACGACTGGCGCGCTGATGTAGACTCGGCTATAATCACGTAAGCGGTGTCTACGCCAGTAAAGAAGAAGAAGAAGATACGAATATATGGATAATATTACACACTAAATCTAGTGACACACAGTGCGTACAACGATTCTTAAACCGACGGCTCCTATGCTTTAACTTCTAAGCAACGCTTCAACTCCTTCATTTCCTAGCAAATTTCATTGCCGGTTTCTTGTTGTGCTGTGAATTGAAGTCGTCATCACAAGCTTCGACAGGTATGTATGACTTCAGGCAAAACAAATAGAGTGGTTATGGTATGCTCCAGTTTAAGACGCAGAAAATTTGTGGATTGGTGTCTTATAAACTGACGCTCTTGGCTTATGAACGAATTGTGTGGCGTTCTGGGAGCAAATCGATTAAAAATGATGAATATATGTTTTATTAATCTGTATCAAAATTATGTTCATGGATTTGAATAAAAATCTAAAGCACTTGCATATGTTAGAATCACTTTCAGAACACATCACACACTTAATCAGCCAGTCATACATAACTGATTTGCGGTTTATCTCAATATCTAGATTTTCACAGCACAAAATTACCCTTCAAATGAAACGGATAAGAACAACCTGATATTTTCTTTACTCTTTTTACACAAACAACAATGTGGTGAATCGGTTGATATGTACGTCTATAAGTGTGAGTGTAATTGTCCGGGAGTGCAAGTCGTCATTAAATGATTTTATTTTGCCATCGCTTAGCTAGCTGTGGCCCAACAGTGTGGGATAATGGGATGCATAATGTTAGTTGAAAGATTTTCAATTTCGTACACCTAAAAACTCTACAATATGTTACATTGATTGTTTTACTCTGCACTTGATGTTGTTGCACGATAACAGCGCTGAGAACAAAATGCAACGGCGTTAGGGTCGTTCGTGCTCCTGTATTAGTTGGTGTTACCTACCCTTTAGCTAGATTAATTTTCGACGCAAACACTTGATATACTACTTTGTTCAAACCTCTTATCACAAATTTTTTTTATTTGCCCCAGCTGTTTCTGTTCCATACTCATACTCGTACGTTGTTAATATTTTTCACTCATTAATTATACTCTTGCAACAACAACTTGTTGATACAGGGTGTCATAGTTTTGCTAAAGGTTGTACGTACCACTTTAAACTAATCGAGATAGGTGTGGGGTTATATATTTAAAAGTTATCTCCATCATAACGCAAAATGAATTCCAAGACCGGAATTCGATTTAATAATAATATTTTGAACTTTTTAACGATTTTTGTCACATAGTCGTACCCCATGCATCTTCAAAAAACCCTACACTTGACGGTAAAGCATCGACTCTTTTGCCATTCAACATGTTCCAAGTTATGTTTGTTGTTTTTGTAATTCTACACATTTGTTGTTTTTACCGCGTTTCCGGCATTTAAGTGGCTGTTGGGTTGGAAGTTGTTCGGTGGTTGAAAGCAATTTATTTTGACGACGCTTTCAGATGCGAGCGCAGTGTAGCATCGCATGAAGTTGGAGCGCGTGCGGGTCCTTGATGATGGTACAAATATTAAACACGCAATTTGCCATACAAGCCGTCGGGCGTTTCAAGTGTTACAAAAACACGTGCGCAATCACAAACAAACAAGGGAAGCGGCGGAGTGAAGAAAGTGATAACAAAACGTGGGAGCTTGCAATACCGTTACGCTGACTCGACATTTCGTCCTTTTCCTCTTTGGTTTAGGTTTAATGCTGGCATATGTTTCGAGCATCACTGCATCTTAGGATACATGCAGTGTTGGACGCTTAAAACCGAGCTGAACGCAAAACTGACGAATACGAGCAATCAGCCCCAAAATTGTGTGCGCTGACCGAAGCCGAAGCCTCAGCTCATCAATGCAAAAAAACAGTTTTGAAGCGTTTTTTTTGGCGCGGAGTTGCATGTTGCGTAGTGGTTTTGCAAAGTGGTCTCATATTTTCATTACAAATTATTACTTTATATTATTAATATAAATTATTTAAAATATCCGCTATTAAGGGGTTAGGTGTAGTTAGAATTTTCAAAAAATTATTTTTTTTTTTTGCATTTTCGTTAAGTGTAATATCTTAAAAATATTCCCTGAAAATTTCGCGTTGATGTGATAATTAGTTTTTGAGTTTTTCGAGAAATAACAAAGAGTGCTAGTGTGAAACTTTAAACGCGTTTTTCTCAAAACTATGTTTTTTAATCGGTGACAACTGTAACTCGAGAACCGTTCAGTAGAATTTAATGAAATTTATACAGCCTTTAGAATACATAATATACTCGGGCCTGATCGAAGAATTTTTATTTATTCGAAAATTTCGATTTTTTTAAGACCAATTGATTTTTTCGCAAAAATTTAGAAAAAAATTTCCTGAGGCCGCCTTTTTGTTAATTTTGAAAATAAAATAAAATCCTTTGATTAGGCCCGGGATTATCTATTTATAAAACTAATTTTTTCTGTCCGATTATTTTTCGATGAATCTCCAAGGACTTATACTTGTCACTGCAAGTACCTTTTTTGCAATAGAGTCAATACAAACAACTATAACTTTGGAAATTAATTTTTTTTTAATTTTCGTGACTTCAAGTCAACACATCCTATAATAATGTCGTATTACTACTTTTGAAAAATAACATGATTTAGTAGCAAAGAAAAATACTGAAAACTCTCATTTTTTCGTGCCTCTGACTACCCCTAACCCCTTAATAACTTAACCGTTATGTAGCTCCGACAACTTATGTTGATGAAGTTGTCGTTATTTCTTTCTTTCTCTTTGCGATTGCTTATCGCTGGACCATAGCGATTATGTATTTTGCCTTTCAGCGGTGCCTGCATTTTGCACTCAACCCTTGGCACACTTCCAGCGTAGCACACTTCATCCGCAGCCGCACTTCACGACCTCTGCAATCGTGCAACTAAATACATTGCCATTATCATTTTTAATGTCGCTTAAATGCCTCACTTTCTGTTGGCCGCTCCAGGCTTCTCACTGCTGCATTCTGTGGTATCCTGTTGTCGGTCCCGTGCTGTGCGTTATGCCACGCATATGCATGTAGTGGTAGCACGACTTTGAAACCCTTTCTCGGTTTCTGATGTCAGTGTTTGCATTGAATTTATTTCGTACGATTTCCACTTTGCATCGTTGGATACCAGATATGTGACAAACAAGTCACACAACGGTGCACTTCACAGACCACACAGCTTAAGACCAAACCCTTACCGATCCATCCTCCTAACTCTTTGGTAAGTAAGTATTCATGCACCACCACTGCACAACAATCGGCCGCGTTACTTTGTCAGCTCAAGAGAAAAAATTACGTAAAGTGTACGCTTAAAGAGATACGATACAAAAGAGGACTTCACTCCACAGCAATTTGTTTCCTCAATTGTTTTCCTCTTTTCTTAACTTTTGCTGTTTCCGTTTTTTTTCGATTTCTTTTGATCTGCTAAAGTAATGATTGGAAATCATTTTTTTTATGACAAGAAATTTAATGACAAATCTTGTCAAGTGAATTAAAAACAAAAAAAAACGTTAACTTCGGTTGCACCGAAGCTAAATACCCTTCACAGGTGTATTTCTGTTAGTAACTATGAGTCTAGTTTGTATGGAAGCTATATGCTATAGTAACCCGTTCTGGACAAGTTTTTTAGAGATTACACTGTTGCTTTAAAAAATAATATATACCAAATTTCGTGAATATATCTTGTCAAATGTGAAAGTTGTCCATACAAGAACTTGATTCCGATCGCTCAGTTTGTATGGTAGCTATATGCTATAGTTAACCGATCTGAACAATTTTCTCGGATATTACATTTTTGCCCTAGAAAATAATCAATACCAAATTTGGTGAAGATACATTGTCAAATGCGAAAGTTTTCCATATGAGAACTTGATTCCGATCGTTCAGTTTATATGGCAGCTATATGTTATAGTGGTCCGATATCGGCCGTTCCGACAAATGAGCAGCTTCTTGAAGAGAAAATGATGTTTGCAAAATTTCAAAAGGATATCTTAAAAACTGAGGGATTAGTTCGTATATATACAGACAGACGGACAGACAGACGGACATGGCTAAATCGACTCAGCTCAACATACTGATCATTTATATATATACTTTATAGGGTCTCTGACGCTTTCTTCTGGGTGTTACAAACTTCGTGACAAACTTAATATACCCTGTTCAGGGTATAATAAAAGAAACTATATTCAAATGTGGTGTGGTGAAAGGAAACAATTATCTCGACATATCTTTTGCTTTTTCTGTGGCTTGAGTGAATAAGCTCGCCAAAGCTTCCAAGAGTTCCTGTCATAATCGGTACTTAATGCATTTCAAAAGATCGTGCGGAGGCTGCACATGCGACAGGGATCTAACATGGCCTCTTGATAACGATCAAACATTGCTAGTTAAGTTGTAAAATAATCTTCAGATAAAACTTCTTAATTACATGGTGCTGTATCGTTACCAGTTAGCAAGTACGTAAATAAACTGTATTTATTCTATATCGTAGGATTCCCGAAATTACTGTTTTGATTAAGCTAAATAACTTGGTTTTCGATCAAAAGTTGGGTTTATTCAATGTGTTACTCTAGAGAGAAAGTCTTTTTGACAAAATGAATCTGCAATATCAAAGGCTGGAAGGAAACACAACAAATAAGAAATCAAACTTCCAGATGAAATATATAAATATTAATTATAAATAAGCTTTTCATAAAAGACTGAGACATGACTCTGCTGATCCTTTTTGCTCTTAATTTGAAATGTCATTCACTGCCACTGTGTATAGAATGTGATATGTTATGACAAGGCGTTAGGTCACTTAAGCTATTTGGAGCTCTCCTCAACAATAAGCTTCGGAAAAATCAGAAATTTCTTTTACAAGAACATTAGAATTTCTACAGACTTCAGTAGGATTTTAAGTCATACTTTCTATAAAACCTAAAGTTCGTCCAATAATCGGTCTTTATATTTCGGGGTTTACCCACAGTGATGTAAAGTTCGATATTTTTGATGTTATATATGTATACACGGTATGTTTTGACAAAAGAGCGCTATTTGTGTTTTTTATAGTAACTTAAATAATTGACCTCGGTTAAAAAAATGGAAATAGGACGCGAATATTTGGCGCGATTGTTTTTTACAACTTTCTACGTGGCTTATCTCAGCAACGGTGCATCGATGAACTTAATTCAATTTTGTCCTATTAAGCTCCATCAAAGATAAATGTTTATTGATTGCAAATGAATTCACAATTTCTTGAAGGTTGTTCAAAATCAGTTGTTGTTCCAAATTATTGAGGCTGTGCGCAAAGTGATCGGCGATACGATAACGGTGCTTCGAAACACATCTATGACAACGTGACAGGTGATGAATCCTGCACTTATAGGCATGAGCCCGAAAATAAACAGCAGTCGAATTAATGGATGTTTCAAAATAAGCCGAATAAAAAAAAAATTTCTCGCGCACGAAACACTTGAAAGCCAATCATTGCCTGTTTTTTTAGAAACACTGAACATGTCGCAACCATACCACCAGAACAAAACAGATCTGTAAATTCTGAGTGGTACACAAACATTTGTTTGCCAGTTTTTCTAATAAATCAGGGAAACTAATCACTGAAGACAGATCTATCTTATCTTAATTGAAAATATTTTCATAAACAATTAACCGATGTTCGATTACAAAAATTTGTTTTTGTTCTCTGATCCCGAAATATACGTACATCTTCATATTATTAGTGAAGTTAGTCGACGGATTTTGAGGGGTTTGCTACCTCAAGCACCTAAGCCTGCTGTGAGTCCAAGCTGTTAATATTTTATGTTTTTCACGCGCTATTTAATCTTAATGATTGATTCTTAAATTAGGTTATTATTGAGTCCGAAATGTTAGGTTAATCATTTATAACTTAAAAAAAGTGGGTTATTCGATTAAATAGGAAAAAAGAGTAATTCAGTTTGTATTTCCAGTTAGTAAGTTTCTCTTCCTTATTTAATATCCGCTAAGCTATATTCGAATTCTATCCATTTTATACGCTGTTGCTAACGAAATCCCCACGACTTCAATACCCAAAGAACTTCTTCCAATTGGATATTTCAAGCGAAGCCAAGTCCTTCTCCATCTGGTCCTTCAAACGGAATGGAGGTCTTCCTCTTCCTCTGCTTCCCCCAGCTGGTACTACGTCGAATACTTTCAGAGCTGAAGTATTTTCGTCCATTCCGCCGACATGATTTAGCCAGCGTAGCCGCTGTCTTTTAATTCGCTATGTCAATGTCGTCGTATATCTCATACAGCTGAACGTTCCATCGAATGCGATATTCGCCGTGGCCAACGCGCAAAGGACCATAAATCTTTCGCAGAACCTTTCTGTCGAACTACTCATTCCTTAAAGACGTTAACTGAAGCAATTGAATATTCTGCTCATTTGTCTAAACATGTGAACCGATTTTTATTTGACGAGATATGTTCACTAATTTTAGCATGTGTTCTTACCTAAGATAATGGTGTAATTTTCGAATAAATTATTCATATACACATGGGTGCAGTAAAAACTGAACTACGGTGCAACCGAAGTTAACGATTTTCTGGCTTAAAGCGTCAATATTTTACATCTTTCAGTTTCCTTTCAAGTCTCCAGTTAAGTTAGGTATTGTTTTTCTAGGTGAATTCATCACATTGTTAAGGCACACGAAAGTACCCACAAGATTGGTCATACTGTTTAATTTTCTTGTTGTAACATCATAACCAAACAAATCTACCATCTCTTTTGATTAATCCCCCTTTTTTATATGTTAGATATAATCTCATAACTATATAATATCGGCCTGACTCTTGCTCCTGTTCAATTCTTTGTTTGGTAAATAGGCTTGATTCCTAGAGCACTTTCATGTTCTTTAGGTTTTTTTATAATTTTGAATGTTAATTTTACAAAATTATATATATACCGTTTTAATAACATAAAAAGCCCATCAAGTCCTCACCTATTCGCGCATAAATCATGTGAGGGTTGATATTGTTTTCAAAGTGGCTCGTAGCTTATCATTTGGTACAGTAATTAATCTGACTAATCTTCTAATTCAATTAGCCCACAGTGGTTTATATTTACGGCAAGATGTGGCGCTATGCAGACGGTAATTAGCGGAGATGTGAAGCTCTATGGCACGCTCAAACTAATTTAGAGTTTAAGATGTTTTTGGTTTAGCTATGCGCTGACTTCTCTCAAAAGGGGAGCTCAGTTAACATTGCAAATATTTATATCTACATATATTCTTGAAAATAAATTTTAAAAATGTGTTACTTCAAAGTAATTATTGTTCTTACTTATGTGGGTAGTATAAATGTAAAAGTTTGTACGTTTATCTGAACATGTCATTGTACTCGTTATATTAAATACTTTGTTAGACCCCTTCCAACAGCACGGCTCTAAATACTAAATTGTCGTCCCCAAGTTTAATGCTCACTAACACATGCACACACAGGCATAGACATACAAATTCTACTGCACATTTCCTACTTGTTCATTTCGTTTAGTTACTTTATGCGCCTGCTGATGACATCTTTGGCGGGTCTAATTTAAGCAAGTGTACAACCAAGGAACCAACAACTCAACCAACCACCCATGCGACATATGTTCGCTTAGTACTATATATGTACAAACCATACTTATATTGTTTTGGCCGGAGTCCAATGCAGCGACTTTTTGCCTTTCTATATTGTTTTCCAACTTTTTATAAGTCACCCAAATTTTGTACCAGCGTTTAGATATGTAAGAGTGTGCCAAAATGGAAATTCTTACGGTGTAGTGGAATACAAGTTAGTATATGATCTAACCTCAGGGAGCATTCCGGCAAGTTGATTCTGGTGTGTTCATAATTTTAGCAAGGGATTCAAAAAATTTGACATTTGACGACATTCACGAAACCAACTAAGTTGTTTTTGCGGTTTCTGAGTTTTCCAAGATAACTTCGAAGGGCATTGTGATTGGTTCTTTCTTAAACTAAAACAAGATCATTGATTTTCAATCTCATTAATTCCAAAGTTGAACTGATCCGCTAATACTTATTACGATGTATTATATTTCCCTGCTTTTGATTCCTGGAAGTTGCAAGAGTATAAAATATTCGGTTGCAACCGAACTTAACCCTTCCTTATTTGTTTTTATTTACAAATATGCATATTTTCTCTGTTTAATGAGCCTTTCTGAAAACTAACTTAAACTTTAAACTTTTTGCTCTTGTTCATATCTTCTACTTTACTTGAAATATATTAAATACAACAAATAAACAGAGTCGTGCATATTCTTAAATTTATATACATTAATATGTCATATGTATGTTAGAACAGGCGTTTCGTCCTAAAGTGTTGGAATGCTTATGTACATATTAAACATATGAAGAAAATAGTATTTCACATATTCCTAACAGACCACCGGTTATGGGCTGCGTCGTGACTTATTGAAATTAATTCTCTCTTATAGCCTTGACGGTGACTTGGTAGCGTTAATCCGGATTAACTGCATACTTAATCAGATCCATATTTGTAGGTGTCAAACGACAGCTATGTGAGTTTGAAACTCTCGTAAACAGCTGATTGTGGATAGATTTCTTATTACAAAAACATTTCAACGTGTTATTTTTAAAACTGCATCGTAAAATAACATCATAACATAAAATTTCTGGTTTTATTATTGAAAATTTTAAAAACAGCTGTCAGTGTAGCTTGTTTTTCATTCACAATAGGCAATTTTTAACAATGTTCCCAACGAAAATGCAACTAACAATCTAAAATTTTGAGGATTAAATGGGAGTTAGCAACGGAGTTATCTTCACTAACTCCTGAATTAATCTGGATTAATGCAATTCATCCGGATTTACGCTGCCATCTGTCAATGCTTTTACTCAATAAGGAGTTTTTAATCATGAAATCAAATAGTGTTTAAGTGCATAAACGATTTAGTGCAACCAAATATTTTATATAGTACAATCACAAATCAATCATTAAAGTGGTAAATTTTCTTTCTTCAATACTTCCAGTTTTTATTTTGAATATTTTGCATCAGTTTTACTATTGTGGATGGCGCAAATAACAAATTAAAATACAAATTTATTTTTATTTTTTCATTTTTAAAATTTATCTTTAAAATGAATGCAAACAGTTTTAGAAAGCAAAAAACTACAATGGCAACTATTTGGTATATGAAAACAAGGGAAAGCACACTCGATCTCTTCTTGTATTCTTCATAATACATGCAGGTACACTACGTAACCATTTTTTTGCGGCTAAATCTGCTCCGAAACCATTGAATCGCTAGACAGAAAGATCGAAGAAACTTTGACATTGGTATATTTTATGAATTTTTGGAAAATAGCAATATGCTGCACTTAGTAATAAGGATCGTTTATAGAATAAATATATCGTTTTCAGCGGCACTTCTTGTTATTAGATCTTAAAAAAATGAAATTAGCCACAGCGAAAAATTCCAACGTATATACTTTATGGCAATAAGTTTAAATAAAAATATGTTGTCCGTTGTTCGTAGACTTCATTTCGTTTCTTCAAGCACTGCTACTTAGTTACCCACTCTTTCACACAAATTCCGCATGCAACTGCGAACACCATATGGCATATGGATATAAACGCTCACACACAACCTTATCCTAATTTTTATACAAATGTATGTTTATACAAAGCTGAAGAAGTTTTTCAAACTAGCAATTATTTTGTAATCTTAAGATTGCTAAAAACATAACATTTAAACTTAACTTAGCTTGACATAAAAAAGCAATTGCAACAAATTTAGAAACGAAATGCTTTCGCATAATTATTTGGTGTGTGTAATTTTTTTGGTTCCATTTAATTTTGAAGTAGTACTTTTCGCATTGCTTGAACTGGCTCAAATGATGGAGAAAATCTCATTTGGCTCACTTATCGCTACCCGTTTCGAGTTTACGTTTCTTTTTTTTTATTTATCTTTTCATATGTTATTTATTCTCGATTTGTCCTTTTTATTTGTAATGTCTCATTTTATATACTTTTAACTTTCAGTTACTTGGAATAATACATCTTTGTAGATTCAGTAAATGTATGGAAAGATAGTGTTGACAAATCAAGAAAAAGTAAAGTAAAAGTAATCTCATTTCAGCTAATATGCTTTAGGAAAATTCGACAGTGAGGCTCCATCGAATTTCTAATTTTTACAAAAATGTATATGTCAGAAAATTATCAGTCATCGGTTCTGAAGATGAGATAAATAGAAAAGAACCTTACTGGACTATGGTACAGAGCAGCTCTATTTATGCTTCTTTTCTCCATTAAGATCAATACACTGATTGAAGTACAACTGATTTTGAGCGACTTTTTATGAAATTTTCCTTGAGGTGATCGACATCACTTGAATTCATCATACCATCGATAAGCACTGATCCTTAGTGGAGCTTTATCGTCAAAAAATTAAGTTAATGGATGTCATATTGCTGAGTTAATTTACGTGGACATGAATATTTCAAGTTCCTGTAAACAACATTACTAGCGCTTGCACGTCAGAAGGTTCGAAGTATGTATAACATCAAAAATCTTAAACCAATAATAGGGAAAAAGGGAAAACTGTAAGGCGAAGATGAAATATATATGAAAAACAGTTACATAATCAAACAACTATCGATGTTGAAACGAGAATTCATATTATCGTATGAGGATTGTATTTTTCGTAGATGAACTATACAGCTCACTTACCCAACCAGATCATTCTCTGCATAATTCTTAGAGCATCCTAACTCAGAAATACTGTCGGAATTTCGCTAGAAAGATGCTTACTTCTTAAAATAGTTTTAAAGTATGCCGATAAGTTGACAGCCTTTGTTAAAATATAAGTCTGCCTTCCAGTAACGGGTCAAAAATATTTTCAATTTAAATTACTGGGTTGACCAAATCACTTCCTCAATTAATGATATTTACTCGTATTTGTCAAAGTGTTAGCTGTCAGCTAAAATAATACTCTGAAACACTTTGGCAATTTTGAAATTTGACTCTGACCGTTTGACACCTGACTATCGGTATCTAGCATTAGTTGGGGCACATGCCAAATGGAATTAATTTTCACATGCAAATTATTTATGCTACCAGTGTTTTGCAGTCTACTTTCCCAATGTCCAAGTGCTATGACCACGTCAGACAAGCGCAATAGCACACCAATAAACTTTACAATAGCAAAATCTCTTTTATGTCAGAGTTTCGAAATTAAACAGAATAATAATAGAGGACTGGCGACCGTAAAATTAGCACTAAATAAATGTTTAAGAAAAACCTTTTTATTTCCTTGCAACAGACTTTAAAAGTTTTGTAGATATCTTCTTCTTTACTGGCATAGACACTGCTTACGCGATTATAGCCGAGTTAACAACAGCGCGCCAATCGTTTCTTCTTTTCGCTACGTGGCGCCAACCAACGGAGTGGAGGTCTTCCTCATCCTCTGCTTCCCCCGGCGGGTACTGTGTCCAATACTTTCAGAGCTGGAGTCTTTTTGCCCATTCGGACAACATGACCTAGCAAGCGTAGCCGCTGTCATTTAATTCTCTGAAATATCAATGTCGTCATTAAATACTGTGTCCAAAAAAGGTAATAAGGTGACATTTGAATTTAAACTGCGCGCGTCAAAGGATTTGGAAAATTTTTTTTTAGGTTGGTAGTACTGTCAGTCACATTTATGTCAAATTTCATGTCAAAATATTCGTTAGTGTTTAGATACGTTTCGTTTTGTGAGCTGCTAAAAGTGAGTTTTTCGTTTTTTGCGATGTCGAAATTTGTTGTGCAAAGAATTTGCATTAAATTTTGTTTACGGAATCAATTTTCTGCTGCGGATACATTGAGGATGGGGCAGAAAGCCTTTGGTGATGAGGCTATGTCTAACAAAAATGTTTACAAGTGGTATAGTGAGTTCCAAGCCGGACGTGAACGTGTCGAAAACGAAGAGCGTCCAGGGCGACCATCAACCTCAACCGACGAAGCTCACGTTCAACAAATCAAAGATTTGGTGTTGAAAAATCGTCGATTAACAATTAGAGACCTTGCTGATGAAGTTGGCATATCGAAAGGCTTAGCCAATACCATTTTGAAGGATGTTTTGGGCCTCAAGCGCGTCAAATCTCGACTGGTACCGAAAACATTGAATTTTTTGGAAAAAATGCGTGGCGTTGAAGTGTGTGAAACGATGCTTTCCGACTACCAGGATGTCATGAAATGCAATATAACTGGCGATGAAACTTGGATCTATGCTTACGACCCCGAAACAACCGATCAATCGAGAGAATATCGTGCCAAAAGAGAGCCGAGACCAAAAATATCGTTCCATATCGCTCAAAAATCAAGGTCATGTGGACTGTTTTCTTCGATTGTCGTGGTGTTGTGCATTATGAATTCCTTCCAACCGGCCAAACAGTCAACATAGAATATTATTTGAACGTTATGCGTCGTTTGCGTAACGCTATCCGCCTAAAAAGGCCGGAATTGTTGATAGACATTTCTTGGTTTTTACACCACGATAATGCACCATCCCATACTGCTCTCGTAATTCGTGATCATTTCGCCAAAACCTCAACCCATATTGTTCGGCAAGCACCATATTAATCTGATCTGGCGCCGTGCGACTTCTGGCTATTCACCAATCTCAAAAGACCGCTCAGGGGACACCGTTTGTATATGATAGAGGAGATTCAAGCCGCAGCGAAGACGGAACTGAAGGCCATCCCGGAAAGTGACTACAACCAGTGTTTCGAAGATTGGAAAATGCTTTGGCATAAGTGCAATGCATCGGGAGGGAATTACTTTGAAGGGGATGAAATTGATTTGGGAGAATAAATAAAGAATTTATTTTCACCTTATTTCTTGGGCACAGTAGTATTAATGTGTATAAATTTAAGAATGTTCACGACTTCGTTTATTTGTTGTATTTAACATATTTCAAGCAAAATAGAAGATGTGGATAATAGTAAAAAGTTTAAACCTAATTTTAGTAAGTAAAAACAAGTAAAGAAGCGTTAAGTTCGGCTACAACCGAATACTTTATACTATTGCAACTTGCAGGAATCTGATCAGGGAAATATTATCGTGATATTGGCGGATCAGTTCAACTTTGGAATTAATGAGATTGAAAATCAATGAGATCATATTAACATTGTTGTATCTTTTAGTTTAAGAAAGAACCAATTACAATAACTTTGGAAGTTATCTTGAAAGCCGCAGAAAAACTTAGTAGGTTTCGAGAATTTGGTCAAATGGCTCCGAAAAGTTCCACAATTTACTTATTTTTAGAATCTCTTGCTAAAATTATGAACACTCCAGAACTGCCTTGCCGGACTGCTCCCTGAGATTACACCATTTAACAACTCGGATTCAACAATACCGAAATTGTTTCCATTTTGGCACACTCTGAATGAAAATACTCTCACATATCTAATTGCCAGTACAACTGCAGCATGAAGAAATACTTCAGTGGCTTATAAACAGCTGGAAAACAACAGAGAAAGTCAAAACATCACTGCATTGGTCTCCGGCCAAGGCAAAAAAATTATGATTTGTGCATATATGCTAAGCAAACATATGTTGCACGGTTGGTTGGTTGACTTCTTCGTTACTGGTTGTACACTTGCTTAAGTTGGATCCGCCAAAGATGTCAACAGCAGTGGCATAAAGCAACTAAACGAAATGAACCAATAGCAAATGTGCAGTAGAATTTGTATGTCTATGCCTGTCAGTGTGTGTTAGTGAGCATTAGACTTGGGGACGACAATTAAGCGAGTCCTTTAGAGCTGTGCTGTTGGAAAACGCGTTATAAAGTATTTAGTATAACGAGTGCAATGACATGTTCAGATAAATGTACAAACTTTTTCATTCATACTACACACATATGTAAGAGCAATAATTACTTTAAACCGCAACTAAGCTCCCCCTTTTGAGTTAAGTCAGCGCGCAGCCAAACGAAAAACATCTTAAAACCTAAATTAATTTGGGCGTGGTGTAGAGCTTCAGATCTCCGCTAATTACTGGTTAAATAACGTCATATCTTGACGTAACTATAAATTCCAGGCTGGGGGTTAATTGAATAACATGATTAGTCAGACTATTGCTCCACTTAACGATAAGCTATAAGCCACTTTGAAAATAAGGCTGAAGGCTTAATACGTTAGGGCTTGAAAGGCTTTGACATACATATTTATGTTATTAAAATGGTATATATAATACAATTTTCTAAAATTAACAACCAAAATGATAAAAAAAACCCAAAGAACATGAAGGGGATATCAATGATTGCAGGTCAAAAAATTAATTTAGGAATCGAGCCTATTTATCAAACAAAGAATTGCACGGGAGCAAGAGTCAGGCCGACTTTATACTATTGTGAGGAAACTATGTTATTATAGCTCACATATAAGAAAGGGAAATTAATATAAAGAGATGGTAGATTAGTTCAACCGAGCGTTATGATGCTACATCAAGAAAGTTATATAGTACACCGAATCTTGTGGGTACTTTCGTTTGCCTTAACAATGTGAGGAATCCACTCAGAAAAACTGAAACCAGTTAAACTGGAGACTTGAATCTAAACTGAAGGGTATAAAATAAGGTTACTTTAAACGTTAACTTCCGTTGCACAGAAACTATAATACATTCACTTTATTCTGATCGTTCAAGGAATATATATTCAATTCCTTTAGTATGCGTCGTTTAGGAATAAGTAATTCTTTGAATATTGAAATACGAACGAAATGAAAATAATTTTTAAACTAATAAATGATTAACTCAACATTTCAGATTTAATAATCATTTAATCAATTAATAGGAATAAATAGCGCGTGAAGTACACAAAATAATACACATCTCACAAGTGACTTAAATGCTGGCTGTTGTAAAACCCCCACTAATAGTGCTATATCTCATATATATAGCTCATCGTTCCATCGAATGCGATATTCAGCAGGATGGGAATTATGAGCGACTTATAGAGTTTGGTTTTTGATCGTTGAGAGAGGACTTTGCTTCTCAATTGCCCACTCAGTCCGAAGTAGCACCTGTTGGCAAGAGTTATCCTGCGTTGGATTGCCAAGCTGACATTGTTGGCGGTGTTTACGCTGGTTCCAAGATTGACGAAATTATCTACGACTTCAAAGTTAGCACTGTCAACAGTGACATGAGAGGCAAGTCGCGAGTGCGACGACTGTTTTTTGATGAGAGGAGATATTTCGTCTTGCCCTCGTTCACTGCTATATTCATTTGCTTTGCTTCCTTGCCCAGACCGATGATATCAATATCATCGGCATACGCTCAGCAGTTATACACTCTTATAAAAGATTGTACCTGCTCGATTAAGGTCTGCAGCTCCAACTATTTTCTCCAGCAGCAGATTGAAGAAGGCGCCTTGTCTGAAACCTCGTTTAGTATCGAACGGCTCGGAGAGGTCCTTCCCGATCCCGAGGAAGCTTTTGGTGTTGCTCAACGTCAGTTTATACAGCCGTATTTGTTTTGCGGGGTACCAAATTCAGACATCGGGGCACAAAGGCAGCTCCTTTTCGTGCTGTCGAAAGCAGCATTGAAATCGACGAAGAGGTGGTGTGTGTGAATTCTTCTTGCACGGGTCTTTTCCAAGATTTGGCGCATGGTGAATATCTGGTCGGTTGCTGATTTGCCAGGCATAAAGCCACACTGATAAGGTCCAATCAGTTTGTTGGCTGTGGGCTTTAATCTTTCGCACAATACGCTCGACATAATCTTATACGCGATATTGAGGAGGCTTATCCCACGGTAGTTGGAGCAGATTGTGCGGTGTCCCTTTTTATGGATTGGGCATAGCACAATTAAATTCCAATCGTTGGGCATGCCCTCATCCGATCATATTTTACAAAGACGCTGATACATGCTCCTTACCAGTTCTTCGCTGCCGTGTTTGAATAGCTCGACCGACAATCCATTGGCCCCCGCCGCTTTGTTGTTCTTCAAGCGGGTAATTGCCATTCGAACTTCTTCATTGTCGGGTAGTGGAACGTCTGCTCCATCGTATTCGATTTGAGAATCGGGTTCGCCTTCTCCTGGCGTTGTACGTTTACTGCCATTCAGCAGACTGGAGAAGTGTTCCCTTCACAATTTAAGTATGCTCTGGGCACCGGTGACTAGATCACCTTCGGGGGTTCTGCAAGAGTATGATCCGGTCTTAAAACCTTCTGTAAGCCACCGCATTTTTTCGTAGAATTTTCTAACATTAACCCTGTTGGCCAGCTTATCAAGCTCTTCATACTTACGCATTTCGGCTTCTTTCTTTTTCTTTCTGCAAATGCGTCTCGCTTTCCTCTTCAACTCTCGGATCTATGCCATCTCGCACATGTTGTGGTCAGTCGTAACGTTGCGAGGTATGCAGTCTGTTTTCTCTCCTCTGCGATACGTCACTCCTCGTCGTACCAGCAGTTCTTTTGCATTTTCTGAAAACCAATGGTTTCGGTTGCAGCTTTACGTAAGGAGTGAAATGCCGGCCCACAGTTCCCTTATCCGAGTTGTTGACGAGTGCGCTCAGAGAGCGGGAGTGCAAGCCGAGTTGAAAGTTCTGCCGTCTGTTGTGATTGCAGCTTATCGACGTTGAACCTTCCTTGTGTTTTGCGTGCGTTTTTTGCTGCACAGAGGTGCGAAACTTGGCTGCAACAAGATATGGGTCCGAGTCGATATTAGCACCTCGGAGCGTACGCACATTTAAAACACTGGAGACGTGTCTTCCGTCTATCAAAACATGATCGATCTGGTTGGTGGCTTTTCGATCCGGAGAAATCCAGGTAGCTTAATCTATTTTATTTTTCTGGAATCTAATACTACAGATAACCATATTTCGGGCCCCGGCGAAGTCGATCAGCCTCAAGCCATTTGGGGATGTTTCCTCGTGGAGGTTGAATTTACCGACCGTAGTGTCAAAGATACCTTCTTTGCTCACCCTGGCGTTAAGGCTGCCAAGCACGATTTTGACATCTTGGCGGGGGCAGCTCTTACAGGTGTGCTCCAAGCGCTCATAGTAGGCATTTTTTGTCATCCTTCTCTTCCGTCTTCTTGTCGTCCTTCTCTTCCGTCGGGGCGTGGGCGCAAATCAGCGATATGTTGAAGAACCTCGTTTTGATGCGGATTGTGGCTAGACGTTCATTCATAGGAGTGAATGATAGTACTCGGCGACGGAGCCTCTCTCCTTCCACGAATCCCACACCAAAGTTGCTCTTTTTTATGTGGCCACTGTAGTAAATGCCACAAGGGCCTACTTGTCTCTGTCCTTGTCCCGTCCATCGCATTTCTTGGACGGCGGTGATGTCAGTCTTTATTTTCACTTGGATACCAACCAGCTGGGCAGCGGCACCTTCCCGATTAAGGGACCGGACATTCCAGATGCCTTCAATTCGGAGTCTTTATTTCGTTTGCCATGGTCGTCACCAAATGGTCACTCATCCGAGGCTTGTTGTGCCTTTTCATTGGTATGACTTTTTACGTGGCGGGTCCCAAACCCAACGCTCAACCCTAAGTAGCGAATATTTCGCCTTCTCACTTTAGCTCGCCTTCAAACGGATGTTCTTAGGCTACCCAGATTATACTTGGTCAAAGACCGGAAGTCGTGAGCTGCTTGAGTCATATGTAAAAGAATCGTTTCTGGCCACTCCCAAGTGCATGGCGATCAGAGAACTTTCCTCACTTGCGTGAACTTCCACACATGACCCCATCCTCCATTGAGATAGATATAGAGTTATATTAAGGCATGTAGGTACAATTGAAATTCTGAAATAATCCTTTCTGATAATTGTAATTCTGTTAAACGGGTCGAATCGAGTCAATACCTTCATGGGCCCCCATATACCTAATATAAAGGTTTTCGAGAATCCTATTGACCTTGTACCGCATACAAGTATATCGGCCAATATTTAAGTTATTATTAACTACAGAACACGTGTTACTCAAAATAGTATATCTTTGCCCCTAAAATAGATAAAATTGGACGAAAACTTGGCCTAGCTCCTATATGACTAATATCAGTATTTTTGAACACCCGGGTGACGTTACTGCATATGATTGGTTATTTAATGTGAGGTACCTTACCTTGACGTTTTTCACCTTAAGGTAATTCCCTGCAAGTTGCAAAATTATAATATGTTAGGTTTCACTCGAACTTAGCACTTCCTTACTTGTTGTATAAGGCAGCAGGAGTAATCCGTTCAAAAATGTTACCAATTTTCCTACATATTGATTGAATGAAAGCGGCAAGAAATGTAAAATCTATAAATCGGAAATGTGGGGGCTAGAGAAAATATTCAGTTATGATCCAATTATAACTTGAAATAACAAATCATACAGGCACTACTTTTATACCAACATAATCTTTAGAGCTTGTTTTCTATAGGATGAAATGAAAGTATCATAGGATATATAAAAGCTTGGTAAATGGGAAAGAGGCATGGATGGTCTTATTTGTTAATTTTTCAGGCAATTTTAGGATTATGTTGTGTATCGAAGTTGGTTGAAATAAGTCGAACTGATTCTGAGATTTCAATTAAATTTTGGCAAGACCCCGCTTATAGTCCTGTTTTGGTATCGACTCCTTTGAAGATTTTTATTCAATTTCGTTTGTAAAATTTTATATTTCTGAATTGAATTGTCATCGTTATAGCAGTTTCAACGTTACCTTTATATGGCAAACCACGTGTGGCGTGGTTCTTATCCGGCAAAAATTAACATGGTACTTATTAAGAGAAGGGTAATTAAAATTTGGTGGCCCTCACCCGAAATAATTATATTATGCCCATCTGCGATGCTAACCACCCATGTGCGCTAAGCATAGAGAGGATATTTAGTTTTGGCACGGAGGAACAGACAGCTTTGTAATTCTAATCAATTATATGTATGTATATTTACAACGCTATATCTATCTTTATTGGCTTTATGTGATTCAAACAACCGTTAGGTGAACAAAACTACTATATATTTTTAAAAAATTACGTGTACACAGTTCACTCCATTCGATTTATTACAATACCTACAGTATTTGCAAGTGTTATTGTTCTTAAGCATGCTTATACATATATCCAGCTGTTTCTAAGGTTGGCTTTCTTAGCCATTGTCTATCCGTTCTATTTCTTTGCATGCTGTTTCAGTGGAAATTGGGAGAATAGAAATTTTTCAATCAGAATGTGCGTGGTTGAAATCTCATTTAACTCGATACTCGCATACACAAAGACGTTGTACACATAAAAGAACTAGGCAGATATTGCAACAGATATTATGGTTTTTGTATTAAAGGGTGGTATGGGATGGATTTATTTCCAATTATTTTTTAAATACTCTGTGAATTAACTTTATAAACTTAAAAACTTGAGTTCGATTATGACAATGCCGGTTATAAGGGAGGCTAAGTTATTCCAATTTCGCCAATACTCTAAAAACTAAGAGTACTTAAATACAGAATATTGGGCTTAATATAAATTGATTATTTATTTAAGTAACTCGAAGCTTTCAGTGCAGGACTTAAAGTAGAAATATGGAATTCATTTAGCTTCACACCAAATTTTGCTCAGTGAAAACGAATTCCTCCAAGGTACTTTCTTCGACTATGACTTTATGGAACTATTTAGGAACCCAGCTTTCTTTCCCACTATCCCTCTTTCCTCTAACTATCGCACACCTTTCACGCTCTATTTCACACTATAACGTGTAGGTAAGTTTGAAATATTTTATTTCATCATTAGAATACGTATAAAATGATTTTCTTCCAACATTCTTTTATTAACTTTCTTTCAACATACTTCCCCAAAGCTTGTTTTTGTCAACTACAGACTTTAATAATAGTAAGAGTACCACAGAAAGCATTGAATTATTATTCAGGGGAACTGTCCCTTATCCCGGATTCTAATAATTGTGTTTTCCAGTTAAGTTCAGAATATATTGCAGCACCCTGTAACAGCAGCTATAACAGCATTTGGTTTTGTTATAGTCTTAAAGTGTCTACTCTCAACTATTCAGATATGGATCCTCACTCTTCGCGCAATGGTCGCTTTGTGAAATTTTCTTTGTGGCGCTTGATGCAACTTGTACACCACAAGTTCTCCACTGTGGTGCCAGCGTTTGGTCGAGTGTTTGTTTGTATTGGTTTGGGATCTTACTTATCTATAACGCCCCCTGGGTAGTCGTGCAAATATGTAGATTTGGGGGAACGGTGTGCTATACTAAAGCCTTCTGCTTCGTTTTTACTGAAATAGTCTGAACAAAGAAGAATTTCACGGGATACTATGCTTCGCTCAACTTGCTCCTCTACCACTCCCGATTCCAAAATCAATATTCCTCTTTTCATATTTTTGGCGTTTCGAGAACAATTTTTCTTCTATTTCACATTGCAGCAAAAAAACCTTTTTTACACTTCATTTAACTAAGCAAAAATGCGAATTCAAAAGAGTATCGAATTTACCATGGCGCCACAGTGTTTGTATAGTTATCAAAGGGAAAACGTACAAATGTACATTTCAGTATAAGTGTTGTCTTCAATATAAACAAATTTGGTACAGTATTTAGAAAAAGTTAAATTAGAAATCTAAAAATACTCGAAACTGAAAAACTACACTGCAATATTATTAAAATTTCATTACTTTGCATCATTATCGAAGAATAAGTATTTGTTATTGTAAAGTTACAGTCGATATCTTCTTTTGGTTATTGATGGAGAAACAAATCCTTGATTAAAAATACAAATTATTAATATAAATTGGTATAATTTTGCCTGGGCTTTAATCAGCGATCCATTCTTCCTGGAATGATGACCTTTGAGACCATAAAATATTTCTAATAAAATGCTGACCAGAACCATTTCGCATGTGTTCGCATTCGCACGCTAAAGGGTTTTTTTTTTTTTGTTCCAAACTATTTAATCCAAGCCAGAAAAGACAGTACGTATACTTATATATGTATCCAATCAGACATAATCCATTCTGATTTTATTAACAGAACGATATCAAATTTTAATTTTCTGTGTGCGGTCCGACACTCCTTCTTTTTCTTATTATACTATTGACTGAACATCCTTTTAGTTGGATTGGACTCGTGTTGTCGTCATAAGCAGTCCAAAAATATGAGCAGTATGTTTCTCTCTTCGTGTTTTTCTTTTTGTACCCTCAGTTGTGCATAAATTAGGTACTATTAGACCTATTATGACCATGGTATTAGACACCATGGATAATCCAGCCGACGGAAGACCTGTGACGACATAGCGCCAAATGACTACCACCTGTTCCTGTCCATGGCGAACGCTCTCATTGGTGTGAAGTTAAACTCAATAGAGGCTTGTGAAAAGTGGCTGTGTGTTCCTCGCAAATAAAGGGTTGAGCTTCAACGAGGGGGATATTATGAAGTTGCCATCTAGATGGAAACAGATTATCGAACGAAACAGCGTATATTTGAACTAAATCCGAACACTGTAACACGTTTTACAAAGCATTGAATAAAGAGCAAAAAAGTGGAAGGGGGATATTTGACAACCTTATATAAATAACTTTTTATCTATCTACATAGCTAGTATTAAATAATACAATCGTTAGGTGAACAAAACTCTAGTACGAGGGCTGCTATATATATTTCTGGCCTAATAATGAACGAAATGGTTTTATTGTTTTTCAAAATATTCTCCATCAAGATTTATACACTTTTGCATGCGCTCAAACCAATTTTCGAAGCACTTTTTCCACTCCGATTGAGACACCTCCAAAACATGGTTTTTGAATGCTTCAACAGCATCATCTGGCGACGAAAATCGTTGACCACGCATTATTTTCTTGATGTGTGGGAATAAAAAGAAGTCATTGTGTGCCAAGTCAGGACTGTACGGCGGATGACCCATCAATTCGATGTTTTGGCCGGTCAAAAAAGCGCTGGTTTGAGCCGATGTGTGAGAGCTCGCATTGTCATGGTGCTCAATGATTCGTCTTCTCTTGTTCGTTTTTCGAATTTCTCCGAAGACTTCAGGCGAACAAATGGTAGTGTACCACTCAGAATTAACCGTCCTACGTTGCTCAAGCGGAACAGTCGCCACATGACCAGTTTTGCCAAAGAACCAGGTGACCATTTGCTTCGAAGTGCTTCTTCCATGAACAACTTTCGTTGGATTTGGCTCGTCTTGGAAGACCTACACGGTCGATTGCTGTTTTGTTTCGGACTCATACGCATGATTCCTCACCTGTGACGATCTTATAAACGTCTTTTGAAGCACTGCGATCGTATTTTTTAGCATTTTCTTACACCAATCCACACGAGCCTTTTTTTGAGCGATTGTCAAATTGTGCGGGATCCAACGAGAACAAACCTTTTTTACGGCCAGGTGTTCATGCAATATCGAATGTATGCTGGTGGAAGAAATGCATAGACATGCCTGTATCTGAAGGTATGTTACATGACGGTCTTGCATTAACAGTTCACGTACGGCATCGATGTGGTCTGGCACAACGGCTGTTTTTGGACGACCTTCACGGAATTCGTCTTTGAGCGAGCGTCGGCCATGATTGAATTCATTGTAACAGTTTTTAACAGTGCTATAGAATGGTGCTTCATAGCCATACAAAGATTTCATCGATGCACTCTTGTCGTGATAATCCACGTCGAAAGTTGTGAAAAATGATCGCACGAAAATGTTCACGAGTTAATTCCATTTTTTGGCCGAGATGAATTTTTTAATTACCTGTAAATAAAACAATTCACGATTAAATGACAAAACGTTCTGAGTGATGTTATGCTAAAAAATGTCAAACTTTCCAATGGAAATGTCAGATTGCACCTGGCAACACTTAGTGTTGCCTAGTCCAGAAATATATGTAGCAACCTACGTATTAAGTAATACAACTGTTAAGTGAAGAAAACTATAATACACTGTAGCAACAGGTTGCGCGAGTAGAAAAACGGGTCGGTACTATCCCAACTCCCATATAATACAAATAATTGCTTTCGATTTTCTAACAATCCGAATATGTCGGTCGGTGTATGAGTTATGTATAGTGTATGTATGTATAAAATTGCTTCAATTTCGATCCTTTGTTTGACGTTTTACAGCTTAAAGTATTTTCTTGGCTTTCATTCTAGCAAGTTGAATATAAAATCGTCGGTTACTCCCGAACCTAGCCCTTTCTTACGTCTTTCAACTAAGTTTAAACAAGATACGTCGACCACTAGTTGTAATTAGCACTGTCATCTCTAACATACAGCAAATTGGACTATAGTAGTTATTTACTAGGTTAGGGTAACTCCGGAGTGAAAACTTAGTGTGTTTAGTGAATTAATGCTTAGGAATTCAGAATAAGTGCCGGCATATCCGAAACTGGTTGATTTCTGCATTTTGACTGCGCTACTGTGTTTCCGGAAAATTTTTTCGTTTCATAAGATGATTTACATATATTTTCAAATTAAATTCTGCATTAATTTCTTGTCTCGCCAAGAATCTTTATATATTTAATTTAAAGTATATTTATTTGCTTAAATGTTTAAATATGATATCCCAGGATTACTATGACTTACTGTATATAATATTCTTATTCAATACTAACATTATTATTAATTGTTGCAATATGGACAAAGTGACGATGAAATTCTCAACAATTTCGGTAAACTTAACTACATATGTATGTAAATAATCACATAATTGAAATTTAATATGCAGCTCTAGAAAATTTGGCGAACGATAGTAGCCGAGAAGTCAATGTGTGTTAAAGGGTCAAGCAAATCATTTTCAAATGAGTTTTGCAATTAAATGGCCTGTAGAAAATGAGTGAGTTCATGAAATGAAATACACATTAAGTTTTGAAGTTAAAGACTCACTTGCATAACGCTTTGACTCCACAATCTTTTCATTCAAATTTTGTTTGCAGTTAGCCGATAAATGCATGACTTTCACTTTATGGATCGTGAGTTCACAACTTGGTTAAGCTTTTTTTATCGGCTCTTCGTAACGAAAAACTTTGAAGAACACATGTATCAGATTCTTCAACTATTTCAAATCTGTTTGAAACTATAGTCACTCTAACATATGGAATTTAATCTGTAGAAGAAATTGCCACAATCCAAAATAGCACATGTAATAACTTTTATGAGAGAAATGAGCTTTCTTTAATTGTTTATTCAAATCAGGCAATTGTTTGTTTTTCCTTCAAAGTTTAAATGTCGAAAAACTGAAGTTAGTACATTTGTGTAGGATGTATATCATGTTGTGCTTCATAAGTGGTTATATATAACTTTGGAACCCTCATATGGCTCCAGTTGATTCACTGGTAGAACCAGAATTATAGTTAAATATGAAATGTCAAAACTTACAAAAATAAGTAGTATTATACTTTCATATGTTTGCCCTAATTTAAATAGATCGATAATGTAAGAATAAACTTCAATCCAGTTGGATTGATTTGGTTCGATTTTCAGTTAGTCTCTTACTCAGTAGAATTGACTAATAAAGGGTGATTTTTTAAGAGCTTGATAACTTTTTAAAAAAAAAAAACGCATAAAATTTGCAAAATCTCATCGGTTCTTTATTTGAAACGTTAGATTGGTTCATGACATTTACTTTTTGAAGATAATTTCATTTAAATGTTGACCGCGGCTGCGTCTTAGGTGGTCCATTCGGAAAGTCCAATTTTGGGCAACTTTTTCGAGCATTTCGGCCGGAATAGCCCGAATTTCTTCGGAAATGTTGTCTTCCAAAGCTGGAATAGTTGCTGGCTTATTTCTGTAGACTTTAGACTTGACGTAGCCCCACAAAAAATAGTCTAAAGGCGTTAAATCGCATGATCTTGGTGGCCAACTTACGGGTCCATTTCTTGAGATGAATTGTTGTCCGAAGTTTTCCCTCAAAATGGCCATAGAATCGCGAGCTGTGTGGCATGTAGCGCCATCTTGTTGAAACCACATGTCAACCAAGTTCAGTTCTTCCATTTTTGGCAACAAAAAGTTTGTTAGCATCGAACGATAGCGATCGCCATTCACCGTAACGTTGCGTCCAACAGCATCTTTGAAAAAATACGGTCCAATGATTCCACCAGCGTACAAACCACACCAAACAGTGCATTTTTCGGGATGCATGGGCAGTTCTTGAACGGCTTCTGGTTGCTCTTCACCCCAAATGCGGCAATTTTGCTTATTTACGTAGCCATTCAACCAGAAATGAGCCTCATCGCTCATCGGACACGGACGCGAAACACATTTCGAACCGAACACTGATTTTGGTAATAAAATTCAATGATTTGCAAGCGTTGCTCGTTAGTAAGTCTATTCATGATGAAATGTCAAAGCATACTGAGCATCTTTCTCTTTGACACCATGTCTGACATCCCACGTGATCTGTCAAATACTACTGCATGAAAATCCTAACCTCAAAAAAATCACCCGTTACTAATTAGATTCAATAACATACGCAAATTTCCACATATCAATTAGATAATTTAGCAACAATGCATTTCTTTCGGCTTAAATTAAATAATTTATTTCAAGGCAAGACTTCTTGAGTGCTAAAAACTACATAAGAACACTATGAACAAAAATTGACTGATTAGAGTTAATAAATGCTGTCATCTGCCCCGTTAAACGTAACAAGTACAAGATGTATTAAATGATATTCCAAAACTGTATGACAAGCTTCAAACAGATCTTTACTGCCAACAATGTTCCACAACTGAGTATTCGTAAAAGAATACTGAGTTCAGCATTTGACTGTGATCTTATTATATTGTGAGCATATATCTTCTGCTAATAATTTTTAAAGAATATGCATTGAAAGTGATCTTTTTTTTATTAATTACTTTTGCTCTTTCCTCTTGTTCCTTTTCCAGATCTTCACACCCCAAAGTGGGTATATCAAATTTGCTATGAAGCTTGTAACACCGTGAAATAAATGTCAGAGATCGTCCGTTCGTCTGTAAATTCTTCATCGAATCAAGAAAATGTGTGTGTAATTTGGTTTTAGACAAAGACAAATATTATGATGGCTATTGCAATTTTCTTTACCGGATGTCCTTGGAAACTGTACCACCAATTAACGTATGTGTCTGAACTCCTAAAAATGTGCTTTCGTGCTTTTGTATTAATTAAATGTTGTGACAAAATCTATTCGTGCATGAGCCTGTGACTAAAGGCAACCAACTTTTTGATTAATGCTAGTTTGGGAATATTTTAATCAAATGTATATTAAATGTATATATGGTAATAGCAGTCTAAAAGTAGATGTGGGTATGAATGTACGCGTGTGAGTTAATCTAACTCAAAATTGTGTCAGTGCATTGTAACGCTTTGCAAATATTTAAATTTCTTGATAACTGCTAGCGGCGATGTAGGAAGCAGTGTGTGATCGACTGAGAAGGGGAGCAAAGGTTACCAAAAGACTTTCCGTTAACTCTTCGCAATTCCGGTTAATTAATAGCAACGCGTCTTTTTTATTTCCTACTTTTTTGCAAGTTCATTTATGGATTTTCCTAACGAAAGCTATTTAGATACCCTGACAAATTTTGTGTATTGTTGTATAGGGATATGTATACCCAAAGCAGATTATCGTAATAATTTGAACAAAAACAGTCAAAGATTTATTATGTTGATTGATTTTTTGGGGTTTTTATTTTGATTACGTTAGTAAAACTCTTGTTAGCGGGGGACATACGACGTTAAGTCATGCATCGTAATGTTAGGAAACAGGTAATTGAAAACCAAACCAAACAAACACTTGCACCATTTTTGCCTGCAAGAATCAATATTTTTTTGAAAGTGAAATCAATCTCTTGCCCAAAAGTTTCCAAAAAGTATTAGATAAAAATGCAGTATACATAATTATACTCTTGCAACCAGTTGCTACAGAGTGTTATACTTTTGTTCACCTTATAGTTGCATGTACGTATCACTTAAAACTAAATAAGATAAATATAATGTTAGATATATATAAATGATCAGAATGACGAGAAAAGTTGAAATCCGGTTGACTGTCTGTCTATCCGTCCGTCCATCCATCCTTCTGCCCGTACAAAAAAATTTCGAGATCGTAGATGAGCGTAATCGGACCACTGCTACGCCCACAAATCGGCATTAACCTAAAACATATAATGTGCCATAACTCAATACTAACTTAAGACACAAAGCTGTAATTTGGTACAGAGATTTGCAGTAGCAAGGGCACTTGCGGACATAAATTTTTGAAAGAGTGGGCTTGGCTCCGCCCTCTAAGAAGTTTAATGTACATATCTAATAAGCCACTTAAGCTCCAAAAACCAAATTGGCTGAGTACAATTCTTAAAAGAACTTCTTCCGACAGTGTGAAAATGAATAAAATCGGTGGATAAACCCGCTCATTCCCCGTTTAACGGTACTGATAAAAAAAACTACTAAAAGCGCGATAAATCAATAACTAAATACTCCATATACATTAAATTATACCACCGAGATGGTATGAGAGAGCTTTTTAGCATTTTTTCTTACATTCTTATGTCACACTGTGAAAATGGACGAAATCTGACAACAACCAAGCCTACTACCCATATAGCACAATTTAAATTCCACTTGATTCGTTCAGTTTCTAGTACACAAATAAAGAACCTATTAATATAATGGAATAAAACTTTGAACGAATAATGTCTTTAGTGTGTGAAATTGCTTAATTCTAATAAAAATTGTTCAAACACCGAATATTTAGACCCCAGTGCCTGTAGATGACTTTTGACCGAATGCCATCGGTCAATGTGTGAAATATGTAATTGAAATTCAGGGATAATCCTTCCCTTATAATGGTTTGTCTGTACGTCAAAAACAGGTTGAATCGGACCAATACTTTCTTTAGCCTCCATATACTTAATACAAAGATTTTCGAGTTTCGAAGTGACTTTTTACCACATATATTCGCCAATATGTGAGTTATTCCAATAAAAATAAAAGAACGTGTTTAAATCATAACGGTGCATATTTGTGCCTAAAATAGATAAATTTGAGCGAAAACTTGGCCTATCCCCTATTTAATTAATATCAAGATTTTCGAACATCCGGCTGACTTTACTTGAAATGATTATGTTACTCTGTATTTGATGTTGTATGTTGTAGCATCTTATTGGAGTTGTTTGCGTCGTTCATGCTTCAGTCCTTTTTAGTGCTAGCTACCCTTAGATAGATGAATTTTCGATGTAAGTGTTTTATATACTAATTTCCTTAACTCTTCTCCACACAAAATTTCAATTCCTCTTAATTTTAATTTAGCTGTTAGTTGTTGTTGCTGCATACTGCCGTCCTTTTTGTCATGCACTCTTGATTTTATCGCAGGGGTTTTAACAATTGAACGGAATTCTCTAAAGCTTCTTCACATAGCGGTGCCTCATTTACTTTCTCCACCCACCTGCCACTGCGTTTAAAATGTAAAATTATATGTTGCTTTGTGGTATGATGACAGTTACCTTTTCAAACCACTAATCAGAACCACCATCAACGCAATATGCAGACGATGCATGCAGACGATCTCACTTAAAATATAAGTAGTATGAAGTACTTTCTCGAGTTTTGTAACTGATAAGTTGCACTGTAGGTGGTACTTAGCTGCACAATTTTGTGAAATTAACACTTTTCAGACAAATCGGAACAAAGGTATTCGAGGAACGATCTAGTTGATGGATAAGAGAGTGTAGTATAAGATCGTCACAAATGACGTCTTAGAAAACTTTTTTCTCGAACCGGCTGATCTATTTCAAATACATATGGTCCTTTAGTACTTGCTGTGTCTCATAAGTATCCATTCGAAGAGAATTCCAATTCCACAAAGGGGTCCAGTTCCAGTCTTGCAAAAAGGTATGCCGAGATACTATAAAGTGCTGCCAAAAATTTAATTTAGGAAGCCAAACTTAACCCATTGTAGATATTTTTTTGTCATTCTTTACATAACTAATACCTTAAAATTGTAGTTTCCGTTATTTTTTCGATAATAGCAGACATACTTTATCGGCTAGTATAACTTAAGAAAAATTGCAAAAACATTGTTCAGTATAAAATGGCTTTAAGAGTTTTCTTAATATCAACAGATCGGATGAATTATTCAGAACCAGTTATAATCGCTGTAAACATTTTGCACTCCGCACGAAGATGCACATACATACATAAAGGATTCAAGATATTCCTTCGTATAAGAAAATAATGGTCTAGCTTAAATTAAGTTGGAAGTTACAAAGCTCTTAAAATATTCTTAGAAGTTGCCAAATATTTCTATTTATTTGAAAATTTAACTTTGTCATTACATCAGATGTTTCATATAATTTTTTTACCCATAGTGCTTACATGAAACGAATTTACATTTCCGCACCTGCATGTTAAAATCGCTTATCGCGATGATTCCAAAGCAGCATGACAAATTACATATGTTGGGTTTTTTTGTAATTCCACATTTTTTTTTGTTACCACGTTTTCCGGCAATTAAAAGGCTGTTGGTTTGGAAGTTGTTCGATGGTTGAATAGCAGTTTGTCTTGATAACGCTTTGAGCAAATGTGTATCATTGCATCGTCGAATAGGGTTAGAGCGCGTGCGGTGCTTGAAGATGATAGAAATATTAAGCACGCAATTTGTTGCAGAAGCCGTAGAATGTTTGAAGTCGTACGCGCCAACAAACAACCTGAGAGACGGATCAACGAAAACGAACACAAAAGAAAAAGAGCTTGCAAAACAGTAACGCTGACTCGACTACTGAATGCCTCAGTGCGCTTTTGAACGGCAAACACTTTTTACTTTGTTTCTATGCATATGTGACGCAGGCCTATGCATCTCAAACTGTTGTGAATGTGTCTGGTATAAGCGATTAAGTGTAATAAACCTCATCACTCAAACGGATATGATTTTATCATCAGCTAAAATCATTGCCTTTCGTTTTTGTATAAGTCTTTTTTGACTCCGTACTCGCGTATCTCATCAACCTCTCAAATGCTTTACTGCTACACATGCTACTTAAGTTTACCCGTCGTGTGTTGCAATATTCTTCAAAGATTTGCAGCGCAGCTTGCATGAATTTCCTTAACCGTTACGCTGTTCTGTTGTTTTACCTTTTATACTAGAGTTTGCTTCCGCTTTTCGCTTCGCTTTTCTCTCTTCCGTGACTCTTACAAACGTTATGACTTTTGCCCTTATTTCAATTTGCAGTGGCTGCATTTTGTATTCAACCTTCGGCGTAGTTCCATAGCAGCAATCATCATCCACAGCAGCATGTTGCAAAGTCAAAAATCGTGCTGCTAAAAACATCGTCATTATCGTCTTCAATGTTGCTTAGATGCCTCATTATCTGTTGGTCATTCCTGGCTGCCCACTGCTGCTCTCCGGGATTTGTTGATGTCGGTTTCGTGTTGTGTCTCGGTTTCTATTATCAATGTTTACTTTGAATTTATTGCTGCTATTTCTTTTTTGCTTCGTTGGTATACAGCAACTGTGACAAACGAGGTATAAAGCAGCCCCTTGCACAAGACCACATAGTTGAAGTCAAAATGCTTCCTCCAAAACTGCTACATCCGCCTAGCTCCTGGACAGCCTGTAAGTATTTGCGCCCCACCACAGCACAACAATCAACCGCGTCACTTTGTTAGCTCAAGGAAAAAAATTACATCAAGTCTGCGGTTAAAAAGATACTGCCATGGAGGACAGTTAACTCCACAGCAATTTGTTTTCTCAATTGCTTTCTCTTTTTCTCGTCTCTTGCTGTTTCCTTTTCGCTCTTAATCGCAAGTAATGATTAAATCTTTCGTACCGATTTCTTTTGATCCGTTCAGGTAATGAGTGGAAATCATTTCTTAAGGATTTTAATGGCAAGAAATTTAATGACAAACATACCCAGCAGAGATAAAGATAAGAAGAACCAGGTTCCAATGTGGTGAGAGGAAACAACTTTCTCTTCATATATGAAGGTTTTCCTGAAGTCTAAGTTAATAAGCTAGCCAAACCTCTTCAAAACGGCAAGCGGAGGATGCCCATGACTTACTGAAGGGAGAAAACCTTTTTGCTAAAATGTATCTGGAGTGTCATGGAAGAAACCAAACACTCGGATAAAACATATAAAAATTATTTATTTATCAGCTTACTCTGTCTACTACTAGCGAACTTGTCAGCCTTTAAGCCGGCGGTGAGTAAAATGGTTGTGATTATTTTGTGTCCTTTATACAATACTTATTCGTACTGATTAAGACTTTAATTGATTAGAAGATTATTGTGTCTTAAATGGCGACTTAATCATTTATTAGTTTCATAGTTTCTTTCGATTTGTTGGGAACACAGGTTATTTATCCTCTTTGCATATGCAGTTGCTAAATTTCTCACCTCTTGTTAATATAGGTTCGTACCACTATAAGTACTTTCGTGATGGAGTTTTTGTTTCCACTCAGAAGACAGATTTAGCTGTATTCGATTTCGATTCAAAGACGTATGCCAAATAAGGGCTTACTGAAGGAATTGAACATTTTTATTTGATCTTTGGAGATTCCCTAGTAACACTTAACCTCACTTAAAATGATAGACATTTGTAAATATACATAGGAAGCCATTTATAACTATACAGAGGACCTTTTTGGGGCTTTAGAAATTTCATTTGCCAAACATTTTAAAGTAACTTTAACTTACATCTTTAAGTTTTAATTTAATGCTTCAATTTTTCGCGAATTGATCACATTATTAACTACACGAAAGTACCCATAAAGCTCAGCATCGCATATAGCTTTCTAGTTGTAAAGCAGAACCTGCGTGGATTAAATCAAAGGTCACGTTTGATTAAGCTCCCGTCCCCTAAAAGTTGGGTGTATGTATATGAACGAAATGGATAAATTCATAGTTAACAAACTAACATTTATTGATAATTATATGTTACCTTTAATATAATGGGTTTTCACAATAGTATAATGATGGCTAGACTTTTGCTTCAGGGCTATTTCTTGTATAGTAAGACTGCTTAATTCCTGAAAAGTAGTTGTTTGGCCTGCAAAGCAACTCTTTATATTTTTTATGTTTTTATCAACTTGTATTTTAATTTTCGAAAATTTGATATATGTACCTTTATCATTTCCTATTTCCTATTTAGTTTTAATATCATACATATGTTTGCCAAAGCCTTTCAAGCTTTGCGCTTTAATAATATGAGGGTTGGTATTGTTTTCAAAGTGGCGTGTATCTTTTCGTTAACATTTTATTCAATTAGCCCACAACTTGTGGTTAATACTTACGTCAAGATTATACGGTATTCAGCCAGTAATTAGCTCAGACATTAAGCTGTTCAACTCACTTAAATTAATTTATTTTGTAATATTTTTTTTTCGTTTAGACTTTCGCAGACTTTACTCAAACGAGGGAGCTAATTAATAAACAACATTTGTATATATATTTGAATATATATTTACATATATTCTTGAAAATAAATGGTTACAGATTTATTACTTAAAATAAGTTTGGTATTTAAGTAAGTACTATGGATGTGAAAGTTTCTGTGTTTATGTGAACATGTCATTGCACTCGTTATTTTAATACTTTATAAAACTTTTTAATGTTGACTACTTCTAACAGCACAGCGCACACGACTTCTATCCAGTCGCTAAATTGTCGTCTTTAAGTCTAATACTCAGTAACATACACACGGTAATAAATATTATAGTTCTGATGAAACTTTTTTTATTTGTTCATTTCGTTTATGACTTATGACTTCTTTGGCGGGTGCAACTAAGGAAGCAACCAACAAGTTAACCAACCAACCGTGCAACATATGTTTGCTAAGTATATCTACACATCGTCACCTGAATTGCAAAATAACGCAACATCACTTTTCATAGGTTTACAGGAGAAGCAAAAAAACAGTACAAAAGAAAACCACTTGAGATATTGAAACAAAATTTTCAAATATGAGTTAAAATTAAACTATAAGTACATCTTAGATAAAATATGAAGAAAAAATAAAGCAAATTTTATAGCAATTGTCTTGGGTTATTTTAAATTTTTATTTATGAAACAAAATAACGTATGATCAATCAAAATTTGAATAAAAATAATATAAATTAAATACAATTTTTTTTTATTTTTAAATAAAAGCAGTTTTTCATATTTCATGTTAGTTTTGTTATTAATGTATACATAAGTACTAGAAAAAGTTTAATTATTTCAAGCCAAAAAAGGAGGATAATGTTTTACTATTATTTATTAAACAATTAGTAATTCATAATATATATTATTTTAAAAGTAATGACAGCTTGCTAGAATCAAAGCTTTTAAGTCCTGCAGATCTTGCGATTTCTTCTTAGTTATTGTTAAACTTTACGGTGCAAAAGATTAGGCTGCTGAATTCCTAAAACAGCACGGGTCTCACCACTCGGAAAACCGTTTGAGAAGATGACATTGGGGAAGGTTGGAGGGGTCTACTATCACGAGATCTCTATCAACTCCAGTTTCAGACTTCCTAACTATGGCAGTGTCTTCCAGGCCGAGATTGCAGCCATTAAGGTAGCAGTAGATTTACTACTATGGAGTGCAGCCTCCTTTAGAGAATTGTCCATCAACTCAGAAGGCAAAGCGGCGATTCTAGCCTTGAACTGATCAACAATGCGTTCAGAGCTGATCAAAGACTTAACCTCGCTATCATAGCATCGGGTGTCTTTGCGATAAGTCTGATATGGGTGCTAGACCACAGCGGAATCGCAGAAAACTGTAAAGCTCATGAGAGAGCAAGAAAAGACACACTAGAACCGCTGTCGGTAGAATGGGAGCGGATCTGTGCGTATCCTCTTATATCACTGAATACCTGGGCGTCGCGGAAGCTTGGCCAACGCTGAGCCAGCATCGGTACATGTGCAGTCGCAAAAGCTTTTTGACCCAAGATAAATCGCAGAAGTTTTAGCGATCTCTTTGCCCTCAGTAAGGCTAGCCTCTCATTTGAAGTGGAGCTTTTAACAGGCTGTAAGATTGTGGTGAATCGTAATCATTAAAAATCTCAATCTTGAATTTTTTGATGATACGTTATTTTGCGTTTTAGGTGACGATATAGAATTATTTTGCCTTGGCCGGAGTCCAATGCAACTACTCTTTGCCCTTTTCTGTTATTTTTAAGGCTTTTATAAGCCACTGAACTAATTCTTGCGTTGTCGTTTTACGCAAGTCGTATAAATATACGAGGATATTTTGGTTTAAACGGCAGAAAATGGTTTTAAATATATCTCAGATTCTATCAATGCAACAATTCAAATTACTGAACTAGGGTTTTTGTATGGTGTAACTTCAAGGAGGACTCCGACAATTCTGTTCTGGGGTGTTCAAGCTTTCAGCTAAGTGTTCTTCTCACACCGCTTACGCGGGTATAACCGAGTTTACAATAGCCAATACGGCCCAGTTGTTTTTCTTTTCCCTGGTTTCGCTGCCAGAAAATCAAGTGTTCTTTAAACAAGTAAATTAGGGAACTTTTCAAATCTCCTCGATAATTTCCTTTTGAAAAGTCTTGTAAATGGTTTTCGGCAGTTTTTTTGAGTCTTTAAGGATATTTAAACCGATATGAAACTGTCCATTAAGTTCGAGAAATTAATTATTGCAAGTTTACTGTTCAGAAATTACATTACAGTTTGCAGTATTCATTGAAATATATTTTCTCTAAAGTATGTGAACAAAATATCTCACAGATTTTATCATTGCTAAGAATTTAATATGTGCAGTCCAACTGTACAACTGTGAAAGAAAAGTACACTCCGAATCGCATTTTCTTTCGAATCGCCTTTTAGTATAACATTAGATTGTGACCATTCATTTTGGGATTACACCGAAAAGCATTGAATCGCAAGACAGAAAGAGTGAGTGAAGAGTAGCGAAAAATATCTGTCACCTCTTTTATTGATCGGTAAATTCTCTATAGGAATACTTTTTTATTTTAACTACACAATCAAGTAAGGGTGATATTTATATGAAAAATAAAAATAAAAATATTTTAAGTCGCTCAAAATTTATTCGATTTTTTTTTGTAATTTCAGACGTTATTTTCACAGTATCTAAGGAGTAAAATTTAAACAAAAATTTTGTCTTTTGTTTCATCATAATTTATATTTATATATACGTAACAAGTACATGTCCGCAAGTTTAATAAATAAGTACGACATCTGTTGTTCGTAGACTTAATTCTCTTTCTAAATGCATTGCTATTTAGTTACACACAAATACACGCAAAGTTCTCGGGCAACTGAGAACAATATATGTTATGTGAACTCAAGAACTTAGCACGCAATCCTTTCCTAAATTCTACCATAATTTCTATGCAAATGAATGTGTTTAGAAAGTTTCAGCAGTTTTTCTAGTTTCTTTATGACCCCGCCTGCCGAAGTCAAGCATCAAAAGAAATTAATTTGTAATTTTATTCTCGTAGGAAGCATACAATGTAAACTTTATTTCGCTTGACATAAAAGAGCAATGGCAATAAAAGTATCGAGAAACGTAACTGACAGTTTTCTTCGATTGCAGGGGCGTGGTGCATCATGAGTTCTTGCCACAGGGAAGAACGGACAATAAGGAACCTGCAAATTATGCACAATTTGCGCGAAGCAATCCGCCAGAAACGCCCGGATTTGTGGAAGAACAAAAATTGGCTTTTGCACCACGATAACGCCCCTGCTCACACACATCGTTGCTTGTGCGCGATTTTTTGGCCAAAAACAACACACTAATGATGCCGCAGCCACCGTATTCCGCAGATCTGGCCCCCTGTGACTTTTCTTGTTCCCTAAACTGAAGAGGCCTGTGAAAGGACGACGTTACACTTCTCTTGACGAGATAAAGACTTCGATGCCGTCGGAGCTGAAGAAGATACAAAAAATGATTTTTTGAAGTGCTTCGAAGATTGGAAAAACCGTTGGCACAAGTGTATAATATCTCATGGGGATTACTTTGAAGGGGAGATAGTAGATATTCCTGAATAAATAAATAATTTTTGAAAAAACACAAAATTCGCGATACTTTTTGAACACACCTCGTACAACTCTTTTGGAGCTAAATACTTTTGAAGGTATTTTCTTTGAACTGTCTCAATTGATGGAGAAACTCTCATTTAACACCTTTTTCGATTTTTTCGTCGGTTCGTTACTTTGTTTGCCTTTTCATTGGACATTTATTCACGTTTTGTCTTCTTTGTTTGTAATATCCCAATTTTAATACTTTTAACTTTTAGTGACTTGGAAATATATAGTACATATTTGTAATCATCGGTCCTGACGATAGGATAAATAGATATGGACTGTACAAGGTAATTGAACTAATGTTATTCAAATAAAATAAAAGATTTTCAGAGTATCCAGCATCGAGTTGATAGTCCTTGTTAAAATATTAATATGGATCTCTACTGGTGTTATAGCCATGCTGACAAAAATATTTTGGTTAATCAATTGCTTCCACAATAAATTATGTTTCTTTAATTGGCTGTAAAACTATAAGCTAACTATAAGCTATCGGACAAAGTAATGAACTGAAACAATTTGACAATTTTAAAATTTGGTCCTAATTCTTTTATCACCTGACCATCGGTTTCTAGCAGTGGTTGAGCATATATCAAATGGAATTAATTAAACCGAATCAGTGAAATAAGTATGTTCTTGAAACAGATGTTTCACTTATGTAAAGAGATGCTATATAATTTCCGATTTACTCATCGCACTAGCAATTTCCAAATGCCATGGCAAAAATAACCATCGCTTCAACTCCTTCGCATGGCAAAAGTGCTCTGACAGACCACCGACCGAAATGTGAAACAAGCAAGCAGAAGTTCGTGTAACAAAATTTCGATTGTTGCTGTTGTAGCAGGACTTCATTCCAGTGTGGATCCGTAATACCGCTGAGTTTGAACACTTGAACACTTAGCTCAAGGGTATCCAAAATTTTCGACCTGCGTTTTAACTATTGCTCAATGTGATTAAAGATAGCAACAAGTTGGCGTGGCCCGACGACTGTGTCGCTCAAACGCTTTCATTTCGAAAGTGGAAGTACCGCGGTAATTAGAACCGTGGGGATTTCCATAAACTTATTCAAGGTTGCGTCTCAAGGGATATTCCAGTGCGTATATTTACTTTTCTCTTTGTTGATTGTTCAAAAATTCTTGTGTTGTGCTCTACTATCGTTGTGTTGAGCGGATCCTTGACAAAGCTTCATTTCATTTTTTCCTAGGAGACTACAAAGAGCCGGTGACAGTTTAGCGAAACAAAGTAGCAAAGAAAAATTCACAACAGCAGCAGCGCTGGCTGACGTGACATTAACTGAGGAAACTTTCCAAAGCAGCCATTATTCAATAATAAAGATTAAAAAGATTTTCATAAAATGATACCTGGAAAAAACTATATTTTCATCTAAAAATGTTTATAATACTATTTTCGAGTTTTTCAATAAAAACACTACAAAAGTTTTTTTTTTTAATAAAACAAAATAGGTTTGTACAATTACTGTACAAGTCCATATCATCCAATTCGGGCCAAATATGCTCGGTTATCATTGAGCTCAGCCCAATTCACGAACATACGACCATTCTGGAGGTCAAGCGGATTCAATTCTTGCGTCAATTTGATCTTGTAAGCATGTAGATCAAGATCTTTGCTCAAAATTCGCCACAACGACGTCACAGAGATGCTCAATGCTTCAGCAAAACGTGTGGGAGACTGATTTGGGTCTTCCTCAATTGTTGATCTCACAGGATGATTATGACGATCAGAAATTGGGCGTAGCGCTCTTAAAGTTCCGGCCACTGACCCCAAATTCCCTATTTAAAATCCTGTTATAATGAAATCGTAATCGAAAGCGGCAACCTTTTGCCTTAGAAATTTTCAAATACTATACACTGTCCGGGATATGTGAAAATATAGTTATAGGCATGAAAACATCGTAAGGAGCCAAATATTAAAAAAAAATATATATATACTTTGCTAAATTATATTCAATGATGGGGAAATATATCGTTTTACATTTTTCAAAAAATCTTGGAATATATAATAAATTTAATAATTTTTGATGTATTTAAAACTTTTAGCTACTGTCAAAATATACAGTTCAGGACACTTATATTTTGTTCTTTTCTTTGTTGGTAACATATAAAAAATTGGACTAATAAAGATTTAGAAATAAAGGATTAAAATGTTTCCAAATGTTGACCTGACAGACCGTAAAATCTTAACCTTCTCTAATAATTTAATTTTCAGAGTGGTGTATAGGATAAATATAAGTCCAATCGCGAGATATGTGATTTAACCAAAAATTGGTGGTGAAAAACCCATCATCCAATTTTCTCACTGATTCCCATAAAGTCTTCTCATGCTATATTGAAAATAAATTATATTGTTTCTGGCGTAATTAGTTATTGATTTATTGCGCTTTTATTAGTTTAGATCTGTACCGTTATATGGGGAATGAGTGATGTCATCTTCCGATTTCATCCACTTTCACAATATCGATTTAGTTGTTGTAACTTTATTGGTTTGAGAAATATGTACTTTGAACTTATTAAGGCGGGACCGCGCACAGTGGCACCGCTCCATACATTTCTTGGAAAAAAATAGAAGGAGTGGTCGTACAACAATGAAACTTTGAAGAAACACTTATCTGGACTAAATTAAGAAATTTTGAAAAAATCTTGGAAAACCGCCCACTGCCACATCCACCTCCCATATAACTGCAATTGCCAAAATTTTTATTTTTGGACCTAGGGACTTGAAATTCGGGACACTTCTTAATTGAGTTCTCCTGATGAAAAAAAAAAATGAAGCTTAAACGCAAAGTGACGTTATTTATACCTTTACCTTGAAAAAAATCCAATATAATATGCAATGTTTTAATTGAATATGTAACAGGCGAAAGATTGTGTTAGTTTTTATTAGTAATATTATGCAAGCACCATATCTTTAACAATGGGATCTAGTTCTAAGGAAATTTTGTTCGAATGACGCCTTAAGCTACTTATGTAAGGATCCGAAGTTATAAGAAGTCTGTTGAAGACATCAAATCATCAAAGATTAAAATCGATGTTACTAAAAGGGACGGTAATTGGCGGTTGTTTTTTTTTTTTAATTGAAAGTACAGACTCGGAACTTTCATTTTTTTATAGTAAGAGGGCTAAGCAAGGCAAAGCACATAGTTTTTTTCCATCAAAAAATGAAAAGTTGATATTTTTTAATATAATGTTTGAAAAATTATAAAAATTAGCTTACTTTGCCAATTTTAATAATTTTTTTTTTTTTTTTTGTAAACAAGTAGGTGCTATATTTTCACTAAAAAATAAAAGAAAAGCCAAAGCTATAAGCTTACACACAAAAAAATTCTTTATTTAGACAATAATTTTAATCTGATTTTATAGAATAACTTTCCGTCGACTTCTGTTAGTTTTTTTAACTATAAGATTTCACTTTTTATACAAAACTTTGTTGAATTTTTCTTATCCAAATATTTCTTTACAAAACAAAATCATTAAAGTTTTGAAATTGAAAAGTGGAAAAATCCTATTTTTTCCGCCGAAATGCCCGTCGATACTGCGATCCACTGTGACAAATTACAGTTTTATATCTAATTTAGTTCTTAGTTATGTATTTTTATAAGTTTTCGGTTAATGGTGATTTGTGGGCGTGGCAGTGGTCCGATTACGCCCATCTACGAACTCGCAGATTGTTTTGTACTTAGAAACTCGCATACCAAGTTTGATCAAGTTGTATAATCATCATCATATATATATATATATATATATATATATATATTATATATTTATATATTATATACAAGAATACATATATATGTATTTATAGTATATTATACTCTGTTGCTAGGGAATATTTGGTGGGAACAAGTCTTAATTTAGTTTCTGTTTGGTGTCTTACCAAACATATTCAGTATCAGTATCATGATGATTTGCGGAAAGCATTAATTTTTTGTTTCCATCCTGCAGAGTCGCATCGAATGCTTTTTAAGGCATATAGCGATCGTGCTATATGAGAAGCAAAATGTAAAACATGGTTTCAACGGTGCAGAGATAATGATTTTGCTGTGAGAAATGAAGAACCTGTAAACCAGCAAAGACGTTTGAAATCGTCAAACTGCAAGCAATATTGGATGAAGATGATAATTTGAGCCGAAAGCAAGAAGCAGCCATGTTATGTTGCACAACAACCAATTTCGTACAGTTTGAAAGCTTTGTGAAAATCCAAAAGTTTTGAAAATGGGTACCACATGAAATAAATGTAAGACAAATAGGAAACCAAAAAACATTTTCGAAACTTTGCTCCAAAGAAACGAAATAAAAGACAGACAAAAGTCGATTCGTAACTGACGTTGAATTTATTAATTTTAAGTACCCTAAACGGAGTAACTCATGAGTTACTATGGAACAACCATCAATGTAGACTGCACAAACAGATTCGATAAGAAGGCAATGCTCTATATTTGATGAGATTAAAATGGTGATTTATATCATGAGCTTCTGTAACCTCTTAATATCAATCGCTATAAACAATAAATGGTCAATCCGAACCATGCATTGATCGAAAAAGGACCAGAAGTTGGCCACTTCCGATTATCATTTAGCTTCATCTGAGCTAACTAACTTCATTTTGTCCGTCGTTCAAAAATCAAATTGAAAAGATAGTTTCACTTATGTTAAGTTTTAAGTTCTTAAGTTTTTTCACAAATTAAATTTCTGAACGCAGCTATAATATTATTGATTTGATAACCATCCGATGCTTTGTGATAGCGACATTTCTAGTGTTTTGATCTTTTCTGTGCTGATCTTTTGTGGTAGTGACATCTTACCCCTAAACGCCCTTTCACTTTGATTAATTACAATTTACGATGCGAAAGAGAATTCGACCTACCTTAGGTCATGGAAGTCTCTCAAATGAAGTAGATAGACTTAGAAAGCAACGCAAAAACAAAACGAAAAATTTAATTTATCCGAAAGCTTTAAATTGATTAAAAGACTGCATCATAATAATGTATGTCTGTAAATATCAAATTGAAATCTTATAAATAGCTAGTGTGTTAAATACATATGTAAGCTAATCTAGTAACAAGACTAATATCAACAAGCATAAGCGTAAACTTCGATTGCAGTGAATCCAGAATACCGCTCAGAACTTGCTTTTGATCCACCAGTTTGTATGGTAGCTATGTGCTACGATGATCTGAACTGAAAACATTTCTGACAGAATGTTGGTTTTTCTGAATTAATATTTTCTGCCCAATTTCGTGAAGATATTTTATTAAATTAAAAAGTTATTCATAAAATTTGAATGGTTCGATTTCGGGGGTTATGACAAAAAAGCAGTTCTTTGAAGGGGGAGCAGTTGACAGGTTAATGTATATTGGACTTCTTAGCAAAAATCTACGCATTTTATCTAACTTTTTTTGTTCTAATTGAAAAGTCGTCGTTTTAGTGCCTAAAATTATGCTTATAAAGGGTAATAATTTGCATAAAGTGAAAGTTAAGTATAAATGTTTAACGATTTTCAAATATTTTTCATTTGCACTCTATCCTATGAATACGAAAATACAAAAACAGCTATATACGAAAGTATTTAGAGACATATAAACAAACAAAATAGACCACACACACACATGTATATTAGCCAACTAACAACGACTCCACGGAATCTTATGCCGCAAAATGCTAAAATATGTCAGAAATGCTGCAGACAGGTCGTAAATTAAGCGTGAATGTGGTAGAAAATTGTAAAATTTTCTATGCGAAGATATTTCCCTTAAGTGGTCTTCCATGTTTTGCTCATATCGTTTGCGTACTTGATTTTAATGACTTTAGCAACAGCTGTAATTGTGTTCTTATTTTTTTGTTCTTATTGTTGTTGTTGCTTATAAATTCTTTTAAAGGTACGACCTACTATAGCTGCAACACACTCGATAACAAACCTCTCATAAAATGGTTTATCATGAAAAGGCAACCAGTAATGACAAACAGGCGCGCCAAGTTTGGGCATAAAAACGGAAACGAGACCCCGTGTTCTCTGTGTGGCAGGTGTTATGATTATTTGAAGAGCCAACAAATGTTTGCAAAGCACATTTACGTTGCTCATAAATAGCTTTTTGGAGCTTCATTCGAGCACAAGGTCAAGCGCAATTTGGACACACTTTCACCGTCTGATAGTATGCTACACTGCGTTCTTTGCGCCTACGTACCTACTGGTTCAAGACTTACTGTAACAGCTATAAAGTTCATAGCATGCCTGTGACGTTTATTGTATATACCGTTGAAAGACAAACATACCAAAATATATTTACTTCCAAGTACTTTCATACACTTATGTTAGATCTACGAAACGCGACCAGCTTCCATCTTTGAACAAATAACTTGTTTTGACGGCCTTGCCGCAGGCTGATCTGTTGAAGCCAGTCGTATCATTTTAGCACGTAGCAGACTTATAAATATTAAAGTGTGTATATGTACATATTCAAGGTCGTTATCCACAATAGTTTTCGATGGAATTGTATATTTTATTCTATATTTTGGTGAGAAATGAAATTTGAAATTGTTCAGGCTCATTGGCAGTCAAATAGCAACAGTGACGTAGCATTATATAAAATTTCCTACAGAAAGAATTTAAATACCGCCAAACTAGATCACCATGTTGTTGTGTGATTTTGTGGTAAGTTTTGTTAATGTGTTGAAATGTTTGGGATTTCATCGTGTCACGTTACACTTTAGTACAATGCTTTTAAAATGTCCAAGGTTAATACGCAAATTCACGTTCTCAATAAAATTTTCAAATTCACGTTAATCAAAATATCATATTCAGATGAGACCCACTTTTGGCTCAATGACTTTGAGAACAAAAATCTCCTCGTGTATTCAGGAAACGCAATTGCATTTGAATAGCTAAATAGAACCACATTTGCAAAAAATCACGTTAAGAAAGGAAAAGTTAAGATAGGATACATTTCTGTTTTAAAAGGCTTTGACACGATTCTCAAAGCGGAAATTTTCGTAGATTTAGCTAACCCAGAACGTTCAAAAATGGTAAAAAATACAAACTCATTGTTATATTTCAATAAATGACAATTGCGTCCAAAGCATGTCGAACTTATATATTTTAATAAATATGCAGTACATACGAGTAAGATATATAAAAGTTTATATACATAGATAACATGCTTATATGTATACAGCCACTTACGAAACTTCCTTTCCACTCATCGTGCTACTGTACAGATAAGGTAGAGATGTGTACATAGCCGCTCACGAAGCATCCTTGTCGCTCAATCCTGCTCTCCGCATTGCACTTGCTCTCAACATTTTACTGAGTCCCAATTGAGAGTGGTGTCTCTGAGCATCCTTCGCGTGTTCTCGCGTCATCTCTGAAAGCTATCCTGGTAGAAATTCACCATAGTCGCTCTCGAAAGAGCACCTTTTTGTTACTGTTGTTATATGCATCACATGGCTTTAGCTTGGTACCAACTCGCTGGACCACTGCATCATTCAGTCATCGTCGCGCTGTCAACACAACTGGTACATTCAACGGAAGGAATTATAACGGAAATATTTGATAACAACAACACCTGCTACAGTGGTGTGTGTGTATGTAGAGGTCTTTAGTGCATTTCTGTGTGCTTTAGTGTTAGTGTCAGAGAAACTTTGCAGAAGCGCGCGAGAAAGCACATTTGCATGTGCAAATATACATATATATACGAATTTCTGTATGTCTACATATATATATATATATATATATATGTTTGCATATACGGATATTTACATACAAATCGCTGTAGAAACGAAACGTGTGTGAATTTTGGTGAATGCGTGCAATGTTTTGAATTTTTTATTAAATGGTGACAGTTATAAAAACAAAGAGTACCGAAAGTGAAAGTGTAATGTTAGTAGATATATCTAAAAAATATATATATATAAAAATAGGTATTCTAGGTGTAAATGTTAGTGCTGAAACAGATTTTTTTTTTGTTTTGAGAAATAAAAAAGAAAAAAAGTTTCATATGTAAAATTTGTGTCTCTCTTGGCTGTCAGTCAATTTGCTGGGGTAGGTCGACAGCCGTCTCACCGGTGAGCTAAAGAGTTGCTAATTGCTACTGACATTTTCGCATTTGCTGTGACATTTTCTACTGACAGCAAATATTAGTGAAATTTCAACAACAACAACAAATTGATCAAACAACAAATATAACCAAAGAAAAGCACACGCGCATTTAATGTGTTGTCAAAATCGCAGTCGGGGAGCCACCAGCTGTCGACTCCGATAATTTACAGTTAATTAAGTGCTCTCAAAATCATGTTCTTAAGTAAGTGTCCAAATGTAGTGTTGGGTAGAGTAGCTATATTGTGCGGAAACGGAGGTGTAACGGGTTTTTTGAGACTTCCGACGACTTGTATATAAAAAAGTAAATAACAAAACAGGTCAAAAGTAAACCGCTAATTGCAGGTGCTTGTATGCGTGTGTGTTTCTTAATACTTGCGCTTGTGTATTTGTGAATTTATGCGCTCAAAATTAATTGGCGGCAAATGTTGATGTTGACGTTGACAGCAACGCAGTCATAACTCGGTCAGTCGGTCGTGACTGCAAAGTCACATGTTACGCATAATTAATAATAAAAACAAATATGGCAAACAAACTAACACATACACATTCATACATATATAAATAGAGAAAAAGCGTGTGTGCTCCCACTTGTGTACATGTAATATTATTATTATTGTCTGCCGGTAGCCGCAGGGCGTTCGAGCGACGTCATGCGGCTGGTTGAAAAAGAAAAAAGCAGTGCCTTTGAGTCTGCGTTTCCTGCTGAGCGTGCAAATATATTAATAATTATTGTTATGCTGAGCACTGACATACACAAAGTGTATGTATGGCTGCTTTAATCATTGTTGTAATTCAATTGGTATTTGTTTTGCAGTTTTGATTGCGAATACTTAACGCTTGAGTGATTGTTTTAAGCCGTTTCAAAAGTTGTCGTTGTATATATGTACTTACAATAAATTAAACAAAATGGAAAATGTGAAAATTTGTAAATTAACATGTCATGGGAGAAATGCGAAAGTCATGTATAAATTTGTATAAATTGTTGACACACAATACAAATGTGGAGCAATTAAATCGAATCGGCATATGTTTTAAAACATCAATTACATAAATGAAAAAAGTGTAGTGGTATAATATGTTACATAGTAGGTAATATAACAATAATAAAAAAAAAACAATAATTAAAATATTAGAAAATTAGATTATAACAAAAAAATTTAAAATTAAAATTAAATTCAGTTAAAAGTAAAATCAAATACGGCGAAGTAGATAATAAATAAAATTAAATAAAATGAAATAAAATAAGATAAAATAAATGAAATACATTATATTAAAAAGTACAACAAAACTTAATAAAATACTTACATCAAGCTTTATCAAAAAACTTAATGTGCGCGATTTCAAACATTGAATATAAAAGTTTATAAACCTTACAAATGGAGTCGGATTGTTATCCAATTTTTCGCACTTAGAGGCTTGCGTTTCATATTTCATGACTAGGGAACAAGAAAAGATTAACCGTCGGTATCTTGTTTTTTAAAATATTCTTCACCACGATCCATAATCTGATTGAGGTATCTCCAATATATAAGTTCTTAAGGGGTTACTTGGGGTTTCTCGGGCAAAAAACAGTTTTTTGTTCAACTGTTTTTTCTTATATAAAAAATATTTCATTAGAATTATTTTTATTAGAAACATACACTATTAGCAAAGAAATTCTGAAATTTTTGGAAAAAGATATTTTAAACTCGGCCATTGCGACGCCATTTCCTGTGAACTCTCGGAAAAAATATTTTAGTTAAAACCTTAACTTATAATTTGGGCGAAGGAAAAAACTGAAAAATGGATTTTTGGCAGACAATTTTACAACAAAATGAAAACTTGAGTGAAAATTTTGCGATATTTTTTTTTTTTTTAATATTTGTAATCGAAAAAAATCCTTCGACCAAAATGCAAAGGCCTGTGTAAATCTTCATGTTGATTGGTTGAGTAGTTCTCGAAAATCTTGCCAACCGACTTCAAAAACAGTGCACAAGTTCTCAATGCTTAATCTCCGAAACAATTGCTCGGATCAATTTGAAAACTTAGGACAATATTCTAGAGGTACTATAGAATTTAATAAGACAATACAAAATTTTTCGGGACTAAGTCAAGACTAAACGAAGGATGAGTTGTGAAATCGATGTTTTGAGTGCTCTAAAATGCAGTTGCTTAAGTCGATGCGTGAGAAGTCGCAATGCCGTGGTGAAGAGTGATCCGTCTTCAGCGATTGGATTTTCTGATTTATAGAAAGACAACTGGCAAAAATACGGTTAGGTGTTTTTGAACGACTGACAAATTGTGCGGGATCCAACGTAAGCAAATTGGTTTACAATCAAATATTCATGCAATATTGAATGTATACTGGTGGCACATACCTTTAATTTTCTCAATCTCACGATAAGTCACAAGACGATCTTGCATACACCAGGTTGGGCACAGCATCAATAGTTTCCTGAAAAACAACTGATTTTAGAGGACTTTCACGAAATTCATCCTAAACTGATCTATAACCTTGACTTAATTCATCACACCATTTATAAACACTGATCCCTGATGCAGCTTCGTTGTGAAAAATTTAATTAACTTCATCTATGCACTCTTGATGAGTTAATTCGCATCGAAAGTTATGAAAAATAGTAGCGCGAAAATATTCCCGATATAATTCCATTTTTTGGCCAAGATGAATATTTCATATTACTGTAAATAACACAAATGCGCTTTTATGCCAAAACCTTCTACCTAACATCAAAAATGTCCGATCTTACGATAAGGTGTTTATTGCCAGGAAGCAACATTAGAGTTGCCGAATCTCGAAACATAAAGGGCATAGTTATATTTGTACTATATTTGGGAAAAGAACTGCAAAAATCCCTATAAGTAAAATTAAAGTCAATATGCGAAAACAGGCGCATTTCATTTTACATTTATGTATGTCATAAAACTGGCAAAGCGCTTGGGATAAATAAAATCCTCGGCGGTCTTAGTCAACCTTTGAAAATCGTGTTTAATGAACTCAACTTTATAGTGTGAATTGGTTACTTATATAAAAAATTACCGCAATTATTGGTTCAGAAATTCTAATCTTTTTTTGTCAAATAATGCTTTTTATGACTAGCTCCATCAATGACTTGAAACTGCGGTTATAGTCAGTGAGCACTACCAGACAAAATTATGTACCAATTTTTAGTATCAATATACCCAAAGTGTAGAGTAATATACTACTGTGGCCATATACGAGTAAGACTTTGTAATTTCAATTCCGGACGAAAACCTATTGTTCGAAATACTTTTTTTTTCTAGGTTGGCTTTACTATCAGAGATATCTGTGCCAAATATCACATCAAAATAATCATTACTGTTTAGTATACGCCTGCGCTCTAGCAAAGAAATTCAAATAAATTTTGTATGTGGAATAAAATCTCTAGTGCCAAAAGGCACTAAAATGTTTGAAAAGGCCACCGGTGATAATCAGTTGTCGCGAGCAAGTATTTTTGCTGTGTTCAAATTATTCAAAAAGAGATGAGAACGCGTTAGCGACGCACCGCTTCCAGGACGACCATCACCATCAACTGACGATCAACGCCTCAATAAAATAAAGGAATTCTTGCTTGATAATCGACGATTAACAGTTAAAGATCTTACGGGCATCGTTGAAATATCAGAAGAATTAGTGAAAACTAATTTGAAAAATCATTTGTGCCTAAGAAAAGTGAAAGGACGATTGGTTCCAAAATCACTAAATTTTTTCGAAAAAGTTTTGCGTTAACTTATGTGAAACAATGCTTTACGACTACCACGATGTCACGGAACATATTGTTGCTGACGACAAATCGTCATAAATATTTAAGGTTGTGTTTAGAATTTCTTACAATTATAAAGGTATGGTGCACCCTGAACTATTTCCGACCAGGCAAACTGTCAACAAGGAATACTATTTGAGTGTTAAGAGTCATTTACGCGAAACTATTCGTAAAAAAGACTGCAATTATGGGAGAACATCTTGTAGTTTTTGCACCACGATACTGTACCGTTGTATCCTGCATTGATTCGTGAGTTTTTCGCTAAATCTTCAATCATAATCGTGCAGCAACCACCGTATTCGTCTGATTTCGCTCCGTCTGATTTCTAGCTATTCACCAAACTCAAACGATTATTCTGAGTAAACCGCTTTCAGTCATTTGAAGACATTGAACGTGAATCGCTACGTGATTTCGGAAGCTGGCTTTAACATCAGTTTCGAGAACTGGAAAAGACGTTTGCACAAATGTGTTGAGTCAAGGGGGATTACTTTGAGGGTGACGGTATAGATTTTGAAGAATTAATTGAGAATTTTAAATTTATGAAGAAAGCCTTACTATGCTTTGCTCATAGGAGTATGTATGTATATTCTAAGATCTATTGAGTTACCTTACTTGTCATCTGAAATATCCAGTTTTTCGTACAGTTTGAATAAAGATCCCAATTTTGAAAGAAATTTTAATTCTTGAAGTACAGGACTCTCGTATAGTGACTGATATATGTAGAGAGATAAAATTAACAATAGCAACGGAAATCTTAATATTCGGTGTGTGGCGACTAGCCACAATTTAATCGTACATCCTGTTAAACGAATGGTTTTCTCCGACTAGACGACGAGAAAATCACGACGATTTTCAGGAAACAAAGAGGTGCTGGTGTTGGTGATAACATTTCTTACCAGTAAAAAGTCTGAGTTAATAAATTTTGAAAAATAATTAAATAAAATTTTGAAAATATATATAATATACTGAAAATGCCACTAGTTTATTAATCTGTGTCCTTATAACAAACGTAAAGAACAGTGTATTTTACCAAATATAAAAGGGATCAAAAGAAGTTCCTAAATGTGTGTGAAAATTTTGTGGTCTTCTAGAATTTTAACCCTGAAAACAGCTCATACGTATAATAATTGAACAAACATATTAAATTCCAAAATTCCACACATAAATCTCAATTGAATAATGCCATTGTACCATGTGATTACTTAAATCAGATCTCCGATTAACAGTAATAATCTGCGAATGATGTGTGGCACGTGATTTGAAGGCAAAAGCGAGAAATGTGTGAAATAAAGGCGATGCTTCACGTAAGAAAGTGTTTGCTCCGGAGTGATATTATTACTTAAAACAACAATATTGCGGCGGCGAGTCAATTTCAGTGCAGAAGCGTGCAATTACATTTGTCAATATATATTTTTCAACAAAACAAGAATTGTTAAAGATATTGGAGAAGAGTGCATAGTAATGATAGATAGTTGTAAATTTTCAAAGAAGCCGGAGTGAAAAAGATAACTGATTGTATTAGATTATAAAAAATATTTAAAATACCATCAGCATATATTTAGTTATATGCACGCAAGTGTACATACATTAATTTGACTGTATGCAACAACACCACATAAATGGTTTCGTAAATATGTAAGTATATAAGGATTAAATGCAAAAATTTAAATATTCGAAAAAGTATTATCGTATTTTTATTCAAACTTCAACTTATTTTTTATATGTTTATACTAACAAATAAATAAAGAAATATGTACCACTTTGATCGACCACTTTTTGCCATTTTATCGCTAGAGACTTTATTCAATCAGTGCAAATCGAAATTTCGACAACTGAAGCGGGCGAACCATTGTTGTGCTACACGAACTGATACGAGTACATCATCGTCTCCGTAAGCTTCACAAATTTAATTATTCCTTTCAAACCTTCCTTCCAAACCTTTCCCCAAAAATTACATTTAATAAATATATACTTTCGTTGTCTTTGAGCCACATAATGCCATTTTTTGGAACTAAAGGTCGCTCATATCGACATCGTTCAGTGTAGGCAAAAATTCTGTAGGAAGCCAAAATTATCTTTGCCTATGGGGAAGACACATCAAAATGTAATTTTCTGAGGATTTTCTCAAAACTTGCTTGTGGATTTTTATCATTCAAAATCTAACAATTCTGTTAATTAACGTACACGCTTGAATAAAAGTAAGCTTAATCGTTCAACAAAATTTTCTTATGAAAATCGAAGTCGTTGATTAAATCCATTTGATCCTATTCAGTAAGTTAACGTACAGGTCAAGTTATAGTTGACAAAAAGACCAACTCTGAAAAAAGTATTGCCTCATTGAAAATACTCATACTACTAAAAAATAGTAAGACCTTTTCATTTGATTGAACAAAGAAGTTCGATAAAATTTTGTATGCTGAAACGTTCAGAACGTTGGAGAAGGCTTTCAGTAATAATTTCGCCAATTTTCAACAAATATCGTGCCGCAAACAACGTATTCACCTGGTTTAGCTCAAGGATACTTTTGGCTATTCATAATACTCAAACGACCGTTTCGGGAAACACGCTTTGACTCAATTGAACAGCTACGATCAATGATGCCCCAAATAGATACTGATTATAACTGAAAATGTCGTGGATGATTCCAAGTAATTACGTTTTTTCTACCTGTTATGTATCTTAGATATGTGAATAAAAAATTTCGCGTCCATGATTTTCATATTACTAAAATATTATTTATGCCAAAATTCAGATTTTCTAGATAAATTTCGCTAAATTTGCATTAAAGTGATACCTATGTTCTAAGCCACTTGCAAACGCAGAACGGAATTGTGAAATTGGTAATTGAATTGTTGACATCATACTGTTTGAAATATTTTACTGGTGATATATGCAAATGGGATCGTAGAAGATTTATAGGGTTTTTTACAGCTGCTGAAAATTGACATTGTTAAGCAAGCTACGGATGCAAGACTAGCATTTCCTTTGTTTGTCCTCGCAAGGCTAAATTCACGAAAAATCAGAAGATGAGTTGCGCTTGAGGTGAAAAGGGGAATCACATTGTGCGCTGCTTTGTAATCAATTTAATATGCACACAAATAAATGTTCATGCATGCCCGTATGCATGTGCGTGTACGGACACAACGCTTATATGCGTGGAAATATGTGCATTTTATGGGGTTTTTGTAAAATGCCTTTGTATATGCGTTCAGTTCGGTAGCCGTTTACATGCAAAAACGCGCTTAAAAGCGGAAAAGAATGTTACCTTGTCTCTGCCTACATCGATGCTTAAAAGCTCTTCAGTTCCACATACGGATATTTGTTGTTAGGAGACCTGCTGGAGACCTGCCATAAAGCCTATAGGTAGCGTGGCAGTTAGGCAATTTTAAAGTGTGGCGGATGCCTTTTATGTTGTTTTGTCGTAAGGAATGTGTTTGTTTATATTATTGTGTATTTGTGTTCCTTTTGCTGAGCTTTGGTGATATTTTTTGTTTTCACACACAATGACAGAGAAGAAGTGAGTTGGTTATTGTACTCGTAGTTGTGTGAATGCGTTTAAATAAAAGAGTGTGTGAGCTGCAATAAAAATATACTTGTATGTATGTACTCACATGCGGTCAACGGGGTTATACAAAGCCTTTTATGGTTCATTTGGCACAATAATTTCATAGTCTCTTTCGGTTTTACCTTCTTACCTCGAAACTATCTCACACATACTTGCGTGCCTGAAACCCTATGGTCCCAGAAACGATTTCGAGCCATCGTTTTTACAAGTTTCTTCGTCAGCTTTTGAGACATCGATACGAAATTTTATACAACTGTGCATTTTGATATATTATTGATCATTTGTCTGAATCGGTCACATCAACCAACTGTAACATACATCTCCCATGCAACCGATTATTCAGGGAAATTTTAGATCAATATCTCAAAAAGTGATGCACTAGCTCGCGTACATAACAAACAAACAAATGAACAGCGATGGACAAATGGAATGTGAACATGACTATTTTGACGCTGTTTATCACGGTGATCATTTATGAATATTTTTGATGGACTCCGACGTTTCTTTCGGGGTGCAACAAACTTATGCCAATATGCCAAGTAAATCCTCTGCAACGACTTCTTTTGAAGGAACAAATTCGATGAACCAATTTTCACTAGAGGTACTAGGGTATTCGGTACCTAGGGACTAAAACGGTTTTGTTTGATTTTGACAATTTTTGGTCCTACTCTACAGACATTATTCAGGCAACGTTCCATCCCATTATATTAACTGCTTCTTGATTTTAATACAGGAAAGTGAAATTTTCAAATTAAATTTAAAATTTTGTTTAATGGGAAGTAGGTGTGGCAGTTGATGAGAGCTTAGCCATTGCTTACGCAAGTGTGGAAAATCCTCTGAGCGTCATTCACTTTGGAGTGGTCAGAAATTATCTATTACATAACGCTTAAGCACATCACGAATTCAGGTTCAGACCAAATATACTCTGTGTAGCCAAAAAACATCCATTTGAGGGAGAGCTAAAGTCAGATGGCAAACATCCTACCCCAGGCTTGAGCGCTGAGATTGAAAGGAAGAAAACAGCCTCGAACGAGAGAAGGTGAAGTTCTTCAACATATCGCTAATTTGCGCCCACGCCCCGATGGAAGAGAAGGACGATGTAACCAAAGATGAATTCTATGAGCGCTTGGAGCGCACATATGAGAACTGCTTCCGCCACGATATCAAAATGGAGCTTGGTGAACTTAACGCCAGGGTGGTCGATGAAAGTATCTTTGGCACAACGATCGGCTAATTCAGCCTCCATGATGAAACATCGCCAAGTGTGTTAAAGCTGATCGATTTCGTTGGAGCCCGAAATATGGTTACCTATAGTACCAAGTATAATATTAGCATAGAAAATTTCGTCATGCAGCCAAGATACGCATCCGCCTCTGTGAGCAAAAAACGCACGCCAACAAACACAAGGAAGGTTCGACGTCAAAAAGCTGCAATCACAATAGATACCCGAATGATTTTCTACTCGATTAGCACTCCTGTTCACTGAGAGCACTCGTCTACAACTCGGTATAAGGCAACTGTGGGACGGCATTCCAAACTCCTTTCGTACAGCTGCAAACAAAGCCATTGGTTTTCGGAAAAGGCAAAAGAACAGCTGGTTGTCTACCTTGCAACGTTGCAATCGATCACACTACATGCGGGATGAGACAGATACCGAGAATTAAAGAGTTAAGCGAGACGAATTTGCAGACAAAAAAGAGAACATGAGAAGCTGGCCGACAGAGGTAATGCTAGAAAATTCTACGAAAAGATGCTGCGACTCACCGTATTTTTCAAGACCGGAACATACTTTTATGGAATTCTCTGAGGAGATCTATATGCCCATGGAATACTGGAATTATGGAGGGAATACTTCTCCACCCTACTGAATGGCAGTGAATCGCACTCGCTATTTGGCTCTCACGTCACTGTTGACAGTCGAGACGATCAAGGACCAAACTCTGCAAGTCACTTTTCACCTCCGTCCTGCCATACAGTTCAGTGGGATGGACAATGACAATATCTGATGAGCTGGCTTTACATGTTTTCGAGAGGAGAATTTACGGAAGATTTTTGATTTTCCTTGGCAACGGCGAGTACCGCCGTCGTTGAAACGTTGAGTTGTACAAGATATACGACGACATTGAATCGTTCAGCAAATTAAGAGCGGCTACGCTTGCTAGATCATGTCGTCCGTAAGTATGAATACACTACAGATCTGAATAATGAATAAATTATATGAGCAAAAAGACCTTAATTTTGTTTTAAAGACCAGGGTGAGAATGAGCTGCAAACGCATATCAATTTTGTCTTGATGATCCCGTAACGAGTTATAATATTTACCGCTAAACCACTTTTTTTCAAAGCGCTTCTGGAGATTCACCGTCACAAGCTCACAAGCTTATTTATTAATACTTTTCATTGAAAATTTTTCTAATATACTTCAAAAGTTGTACAATAATATGTAATTAAATTTAATAAAATTATAATGAGTAGTATCGCCGCAAAAAAACAAAAATATATCCTTTTTGTGCCTTTAAAACCTTACCCCCTCTTAAGTCATTCAGTGGTTTTGGGGAATGATAATTAAATCTTGTTGAGTTTTGTGAAATCTTCTAATAAACTCGGGAGTTTCTCACATTTTGCCCTTATACACGAATTTTATTTAAAATGTTCTGTGACAAAATACCCTCCAAATGATTATGATAAATACACATATGTAAGTGTGCTTCGCAATCCCAACACACATGCGACATTTTTGGTTTTACAACCCTTACATTATTTTGCTTTTAATGCATTAATATAGACATGAAAAATTATAACAGGTATCATTTACATTTTGCATTAGAAGAGAAGTTTACTGGTCGCTTGAGTGAATTAGAGGAGGACCTGTCGTGTACCTTTAGTTCAGAAGAATCTAGATTTGTCGCAATCAAGCTTTTGGATATATTTACATATGTATGTATGTGTGTTTGGAATGTAATTATGCAGGTGTGTCTGTATTTGGTTGTATAAAATTTTAGCTCATCTAAAATGGCGGTTCACTATCAACAACTCCTTATACATTTTTAACGAAACGCGACCTTTTTGACGTCATACTAAAATACATTCTCTCTGCTTTTCCTTGTATTTATTTGCAGTCTTTACGCGTTCTTTTAACTAATAAATCGTGTCTTCCGTGGATCCACCAAAAGCTGTTCATTTGCTATTGAAAAGTACATCGCTTCTTTGTCGCCTCAACTATTTATGTATGTCTTCCGATCCGATGGATGATAAGCGAGCGATTGGGAAAATGAGTAAACGGCGAAAACCTTCATTTGATTATGCAGCGACCAAACGTTGGAGCAAAACGCCTCGCCAGCTGCCACTCGCCAGCGCAAGAACGACTGATATTATCGTGTTACTCGTGATAGCCTTTATGGTCGTCATCACTACAACCAGCACAGGTGAGTGGAATAAAGGCAAATACATTTATTTATGTTTATATGTGCAGTTTAAGCCATAAGTAGACGTATGTTTACATCCATACATATGTATATACAGAACATATTGTTCATATGTACGAATGCGGAAAAATAGCAGTAATGCAATTAACATTGAAGTTGATAATTGAAATTTATGTATTTGTGGTTGCATCAGCAAACAATTCGGTATTTAACTTGTGGTATGCAGCTACGTGAACAAACATTAGAGTGGTACTCAATGGGGAAATTTACTCTATTCAGAGTGCCGCCTGGCTATCCTTGTAAGTGTGAACTGCCGCTTTCTTTATCCTCCCGTAGTTTTTCTGCTTCACAAAGTCTTCTCTATGTCTAATACTTCCTCTTGGAAGCTACTAGACGAGTGTGGTAGACAGGAAGATGAAGATATCAATATCCTCGGAGTACCATATAACCACGTCCCTACACCGCAGTCTTTTAAATTTCATTAATTTTTCTGATGTTAAATTGTTTGTTTAATGCTGACCACCAAGCCAATTCTAGATACCAAGTGCAGCCTGATCTTGTTTCACCTAATCTCTCCAACGGAGTACTGAATCGAAAATTTTCAAAGCTTTCTTCTACTTTCGTTTATCCTGAAAACATACCTAACCAGCGCAAACGACGTACAGCTATTCTTTTTTTTTTTTTGCTGTTGACTATAAGATCAGAGTGCTTTACTATCGCTGCAGCTTGTTCTTGTTGAACATGCGTTGCCGAGGATTGCTGACTACCACAAAAGTCCGTGTTCATTAAAAACTCAACTGACTCTCCAGCATAGAAGAGTTAACAATGTCCTCTGTCTTATGGAAAGCAATATCAATCTTTGAACAGTATCTTTCTCATCCTAGCTGTCCTTAATTTTTCTCTACTGCTGAAGAGTATTCAGGAGTGATCTGACATAGATGGCTTCTCGAAGGCCTTCCAGTTCTGCCTCCGTTCATCCTCTGATGAGATCCTGGACTTTCTCCCACCCTGAAAATCTATTCGAACTTTGTTTAGCGACTCTAATTCATAAATTAAAATGTAGTGTAAAAGAAACACACCTCTGATGACTGGAGCTTCAAAAAGGTGTATCTTGCGTTTGCGTCTACCCTATTGGGATGTCTTTTCCTTTATTGACATCTTTTAGTTTCTTGAGTTTGTCAGGTGGCACGTCCCCGTCATGACCACTGTGGTGTCTGCTGTGCTGTAATTTAATAAAGAAGTGCATTTATATCTTTATTGATAGGAATTGGTTTAGATTTGTTTCGTGCAGATTTATCTACATACATGTTCTTAAATTAGCCTCCCGGAAATATGCTAATTTTACACCAGAAAAGTTTTTTCACCTGGTTCCTCTACAGGGGCATCCAAATGCGAGCATAAGGTCTCTTTCGGATCTCTTTAGCGGATACGTACTTAAGTTTGATGCCTTCTAAGGGGTTCTGAGTTTAGAAACGCTACCCGTCAAAAAGTTCAAGAAGGCCTGCCGCCAGACTATCGAGTATCTGACGTCGATCTCAACCTCAACCCAACTTTCCTGAATGGTGTTAGGTGAGGAAGAGAACTCATCTACAATGAATACCTGGAGGCTGTCCCTGGCAACATTAATGAAATTAATTGTTAATGCGTTCAGCTTGGCTACGCTATATTTTAACTTATTTATCAGAATTATCAACGATTCGTTGTGGGAGCGCTTTCTTTCTTAGAGCTGCTTGCTTTACCAGCTTCTCAGGAAACACTCGTATTCCTTCTCTAATTGTTTTTAAATGGTTTATCTCTTCGATATCAACCTGTTCTTTGTCTATCTTCCCGAGTTCGGAGACTGTTCTCTGATACCAGCTTTTCTTCAGTTGATTTTGAGACTTTTTACGCAGTATCAAACACTTCGCAGACAGTGTAGGCAGGCAGGGCTTTAGGTGGTACACTCTGTTTTTATTGCTGTTACTACTTGTGTACTTTGGTTGATACATCGTTTCCTGACTGGCGAGAAGGTTGATCTTAATCTTCTAACTATCTCCTAAATGAAATCGCGTGATTTGCAACCCGTGAACAGACATCTGTTTATACAGGGTATATTAAGTTTGTTTATACAGAGTATATTGAGTATGTCACGAAGTTTGTAACACGCAGAAGGAAATTTCGGAGTCCCTATAAAAAATACTGCAAAGCTGTTATAATGGGTTAAAATTGCTTGTTGTTATAAATATGACACTTCAGTTGTTCTCTAAATGGCTATCTTAATTTAGGTTAGTAGACCTAAGCAGTATACCTTTTTAAAAAAGACCTACCCTAGTTTGCACATACAAATACGAAGGTCGCAATGTTTACAAACTGGTCTATAACGGTATAACAGTTAAATCATTGGATAATCGATCTTATTTAATTAATTCGCATTTTTGTAGGCTGAGTGTAATACCACATGTTTTTTTACATAAAACAATTTATTTTAACCCCAGTTCAGTTTTAAGACGAAAAATTAAGCATTTTTATGGGAAATAAATTGAGGACTACAACTTATTAACTAGCTCATTTTACAAAGCCATATTTATATAAAACAAGGACCTGGCATCAGGTGAATCAACTGTGAGTGAATACAACTCTTTCGACATTTTGATTGGAGCGATTTCAGGCACCCAGGCCTATAGGTCATTGTAAAATCACCTAGACAAAAATCTGTTACTCTATAATACCTCTTCTTAACCATCTTCTGCTCCTAATGAAATTACTCAGTACAAAAATTTTATCTGTTCAACCTTCGAGATACTGCCAAGAAACCCTCCACCGACAATTGTGATTTTTTTGTTAAACAAAGCTTTGCATTCGCATAGGTAGTTTTCTATAGTCTCCTCTTCTTGAGTGCTGTTACAATAGTCGTTGTTTGTGCCTCCAGTTTGCTGGCATCGCTGCCAATTAGGCAGTGACTTGTTAGCACTCCTATTAGAGTTCTAATGTAATTCCTTTTGAATTTTAATGTATGTTATGCGCCGTCTATGTTCCATCGGGACTAAGTTATGTTTATAACATAACAAGCTGTCCCCACAGCCGTTGTCCTGCGTGAAATTATGTGTTTTGAAATGAAAAGAAAGTTGAATTAACATTGTGTTAAAAACCATTGATTTTTGATTTTTCTAAATTTTTTTCAATGTAACGCATCTTGTTAAACAAAATTTTTTTGTTTCTGTTCCGGTACGCAAATGTACAGAAGAGATGGTTTTCCAACGTCAACGTCAACGTCACGTATGTATGACCGTGTGAAAAATATGGCATTACCAGATCTATGCCACTCACATCCAGCGACTATCCTTATGATCTGTGGATTGTCATCGCAAATGCAATTTTCCCTGGAAACTGAATACGTTCGAACTGAAATGGCATTTCGTTGGAACTCAAAGGAATTCGTAGAATCAAGCGTTCTGCTCCTTATATTTGATAGTTGCGGTACAGTCAGTAGGGTTTCATTACAAAATTTCGGCGCATGAAGATTGCTAAACATAATGATAACAAATCCAACTTTACGACTCAAACAATGCGGTGGCATACCAAGCCTCTCCAAAGATTTTAGAAGATCCACTGGCTAATTCACGCCTTCGTCTTCATTGCCCAGACGACCGATAGATTTGTATGAACACAAATCTCCCGGAATTTGACTTTGAAATTTCCAGTTTAACTCAACAACATCGGTATTTTTGGCAGCTAAAATTACGCGTGCACTCAAGCAATCATAGTTAAGATAATTTGGACAATGTTCGGATAAACATCTGTGATGACTTCATATTTTATTGAAGTGAATTGAGAAAAGGCAGGAGGAATTGATATCGAACCACTGGAAGTATCAACCGGAATTCGCGTATTTCCAATTCTTATCGAATACGATGTAAAATGTCTTTGACAATGTAATTTTTGTTCGTGTCCCATTATTGACGCGGGTGTGAAGGCTGATATATCGAAATGATCATCGCGAAAGGTGTGCGAACTTCGTCGTTTTTCGATTGGATTGTTTAAATTCCTCCTATGGCATTAGTTGAGATGTAGGATGTCAATCTACTGGTTGGCCTTGCTTTCTGTGTAACTATTCTTTAATGATGCATTCTATGTATAATATCAAGGCATTTCCGAACAGAGCAATGTTCTCGCAAACGGATCACCGACGCAAGTTGAGAAAAACTCGTCAAGACCAATTTTGTTGCACTCTTTGGCCATTCTCCAAATGACCTGCGAGACGCATAACAATCGGAAACCGTTCATGAATTGCAAAATTACATATCCTACAAAGCGCTTCCAGCCATTTGATAGTTGCTGATCTCGTTCAAGGCCAATTACCACCAATAACCCAACCAAGGCTTGACTTTTTAGTTCAGTGCAGTTTCAGGAGGAACCACAATAGCACAGTATTCAAATATTAATATGGCTGGGGATACAAAAAGGAACCAAGATGTATGACAGGTCATACCGACGCATTGCTTATCTGGGGATCTTAAATATCCCAGCCTCGAATGAAACTTACGGATACTTGGCGCCATTCCTAAAAAGGTACCTTTAATTATGTAGCGGGCCTACTTTTCACTGGTGGATCCTGGTTATGAGCCAAAACAACAACAATATTAAAGGATTAAAAGCGTCCGTCTCTCCTGGGGAAACCCGGAGGGAACTGGTTGTTCCGCAAACAGTCAGTATATACACCGCAGGTTTGCTTGATCTAAGAGCAAAGACTGGCACTAATAATTTAATTTACATTACAAGGAGCCTTCCTAAGTAGACATGATTTAAAAAAAAAAACAGAACAAATGGTTTTTTCGGCAAAATCAATTTACTTTATTCAAAATAGTCTCCCTCTGCTTTAATATAGCTTTTTTCACGGTCCAAAAACATGTGGAACGAGTTTTTTAGCTCATTGGCCGGTATGGCCGCCAGTATGTCGGTGCAAGCCTTTTGAATTGCCTCTACGTCTACATAACGCTTTTCTTTCATTGGCAAATGCATTTTTCCAAAAACGAAGAAGTCGCACGGTGCCATATCAGGTGAATGCGGAGAGTGGTTAATGGTTAAAATTTGATTTTTGGTCAAATAATCCTCCTACGAATGTCGTCAGTCAATTTGCGCGGAACAAACCGTGCACACACTTTTCGTAAGCCCAAATATTCGGTCAAATTGCGATAGATCGATGTTTTGGAGATGTTCAATTCCGTTTCACCGTTCCATGAATTTCAATGATGATTTCTGCTGATTTTTGATGAATATACGCACAGTTTCGATGGAATTTCCGGTGATCACGGACTTTGATTGGCCAACATGTGGGTCGTTTTTTATGCCCTCACGACCACTTTGAAATCGTTGAAACCACTCGTGAACTCTGCTTCGGGATAGGCAATCATCGCTATAAACTTGTTTCGTCAATTGAAGTGTTTCGGTAAAAGTTGTACCAATTTTAATACAAAATATAATTTTGGCTCTTTGTTCGAAGCTAATTTTCGCACCGATAACACAAACATACTGACACGTAAAACGCAATACCTTCACTTCCTATCTATGAAACGCCATAAAATTCTCACTGAACAATCGATAGAAATAGCAAATTCTAACGCACCAGTCGACATGTAGATGACGCCACCAGCGGAAGCTAGATTCAAAAAGACCAGTTTGCTTTGGAACATTGTCATAGTTATGACTCATTTTTAATTACTGTAATTATAAATAATTTTTCAATAAATGTTTATAAATTGGTATATACTAAAGTATTTGTTTTTATATTTTTCTTAAGATTAAAATTATTCTTTTTTAAAGTGGTATATAAAAATAAATATATTGAACTTGTTTCATAGAATTAATTTTTTAAATGACAATATTAATGCTTATGGCGACGATGTTGATATATCGGAGATTTAAATGCAATCCCCAAATTTAATTAGTCAATTCTCGGCGCTCACTCAGCTCAGTTTACTTTAATGGTTTTACTATTCAAGGCGTAATTTATTTTTTAGTTAAACGCATATGTCTGCCATATAATATTTATCTTCCAATGTAATACCTTTATTTAAAAGCATTAGAGCAATCTCGATTGATCGAAATCTCTTAGAATCGCCAGAGCTCCTCACTTTTTTCAGAAGAAAAACTAATTTCCAAAAGCCGATTCTGAGTACTTTGATGACGGTCATACAGGTACAGGTTAATAATTACAATAAAATTTATGAAACATTTTGTTAGTTTTTTCTTGCCACGTTGTTTGACGTAAACAATCTTAAAATGGATTTTATGTTACTTAAACGGGTAAAAAGATATTTATCTTGATTTGGGTCGATCAAATTGTATGACAGCTATATACTCTAGTAGCCGTTATCGTGAATTCAAACAAATGAGCGGTTTACTGAGAAAGGGCTTAACTCATTTAGATAGTGTGCAAGCCAGATGCTGGACTGATTAGCACAGTTTTGTATAAGGAATTTAAGGACAAGAACTACCATAGAAACAGTTAAGTTTAGAATCGAACCTCTACTCAACTAAACGATTTCTTTTTTTTATGTTCAATCCAAAGATATCGGAACGTTAAAGTTGCATTTCGATCGGAAATTCAAAAAAGATTTTTGAATACTTAAAGAGAAGGAAAATATGAAAGACTAAATGCGGCGGAGGATCAAATTCCAAAATTTCCACACACTCTGAACGACTTGTATAAGAAAAAGCTTCTGAAAACCCTGAAATTCTATCGCGGGATTTGATCGAAAGTTTGTACAACATTAGTACAACGAAAAGAAACCACGTACATCTGGTTTTAAAAATTATGTCGGAAAAAAACTACGTAGGTTTTTCTTTTTGCAAAAAAACATCTAAATATGCCAACCACATTTGGAGATGAAGTAATTTGGTCCGATGATTTCAAATTAAAGCTAAGGAGTTAAAAAACACGTAAGCGAGTGTGGTGTAAGCCTTCTGATCCCTTAAAACCACAAATTAAAATTTGGTGTAGGTAATGTAGTTAACATCGATGGACGAATGACGAGTATGTTGACACTCTTAGCGAAAATTTGAAAATAAATGCGGAAAAAGTGAACTTGTGGTCATTGATGATCCAATAAGATAACGACCCACAACGCACATCTCGCCTGTCTACTGGTGTTTTTTTTTTTTTTGTTTTTTTTTTTGTTTTTGTTTCTTTTTCTGAAGAATGCTAAATCGAAAAACTGGCCTGGCCAGCTCAGTTAACGGATTAAGTCCAGTTCAGTATTTGTGGTTAATTATTCAAAAAGCCACCGTACAAACTTGGAATAATTTTTCTTAGAGACGAAGCGTCAATTTGAACTTATTCCAATGAAGATATTAGAAAATTTGATTCTAGGCATGTCAAAACGTATACGTGCAGTACTGCAGAATAAAGATTACAATATTAATTACTAAATTTACTTTTAAACCAAATCAATGCTTCCGTTTGAGGTTTTTTCAAAAATTATACATTCATTTGACCTCTTTTGTTTAAGACTCCTGTTTTTTTCTTTCTATTCCGGAAGAAAATATATTAATTTATAATTTGTTACTTAAATACTATGTAAATATAATATTGATGTATGAATTGTTAATTGTTTATTTTAATAAAACTGCATTGAGAAACCTCTGTGAAATTTATACTTTCATTTGACGCCTAGTGTACATACATCAGTATCAATCAAGTAAAGCAACAAACAGATAACTGAATCTGTGAGTGCCATCTACTCCTAATCTCCCACACTAGCACATTATTGCATCCTTGGTATCAACACAAGTGTAAAAAAACTCCAACTCAATGGGCTGTGCAACTTTGCCATTACCGTAAGCGCTGTCACACTCCAATCACGCAGTATTTTCTTGCCGTTTTGTATCTGATTCCTTGACTCAAGAGTGCCATCATCAGCAACATCGTCTTCATCAGCAGCATGTCAATGTAATGTTTGCTTGGGACAAAGGAGTTTAAAATTACGGTATTGGTGGAAAACCCACGAAGTCGGCTGAGCAGAGCTCTTACTGTTTCATATGCCTTTGCAATTTCTCAACCACTGTAGTAATTACATTTTCATGGTTTCAGTTTAATTTCGTCTCCATCTCTCCAAAACCAATAGCAAAGGCGCATTTGTGATCTAACTTTTTTATTTTCCGACTTCTACTTGCATGCAGAGAAAGGGAGAGAGGGAAAGTTATATGTTTCCGTTTGTCGTTTGTTGTTATGCTCACGTAACTTATTAGATAGGGTAAAATTATTTTATTGAGATGTCCCAACCAAAGGGCGTTCATACAAACTCAAGAGTAAGGCTGCAGATACCACGTCAAATGCGAAAGTTTTCCATACAAGCCCTTGATTCCGATCGTTCGGTTTGTATGGCAACTATATGCCATAGTGAGCCGATCTGAGCAATTTCTTCAGAGATTACATTGTTGTCTTAGAAAATAACTTGTGCCAACTTTTGTGAAAATACATTGTCAAATGTGAAAGTTTTCCATACAAGAACTTGATTCCGATTATACATGTTATAGTGGTTTGATGTCGGCAGTTCCGAGCAGCTTCTTGATGAGAAAATGATGCTTACAAAATTTTCAAAGCGATATCTTAAAAACTGAGGGACTAGTTCATATATATACAGACAGACAGACGGGCATTTCTAAATCCACTTAGCTCAACATACTGATCATTCATATATACTTTATAGGGTCTGCGACGCTTCCTTCTATGTGTTACATACTTCGTGACAAACTTAAAATACCCTGTTCAAGGTATAATGATGTGATAAAAGCTCTGGTGATCTTTAGCAAAAATCGGACTGTACAACTAAGCCAACCTTCCTTTAAAGGTAAAGAAGACTCGGTTTATTGCATCATTTTTAGCTACGCTTATGTATCAGATTGTAGCAATAAGACGAATTAGATTTCATACATGGTACAGATCAAATAGTAAACGCTGAGTTTAACAAAAATTAGTTTCTTTAACCGGAATTGTTTTTCGTGAAATTTATGAATTTCGTAAAGACTATATTTACAAAGTAAAGGATTGTATATCGTCATGTCAACATCACAAAATTTACTATATTAATGAAATGAACACCAAAACCGAGAAAGAAGTTTTCATCAAAAATAGTCATAATTATGCTAGCGACTAAAATCAGTATCAATATAATTTTTAACGTTAAGCTTCCACTACTCTAATACCCATAGAGTCGAAGCTCCTTCGTTGAGTATATCTTATAAAGAGCGGCAAGCGGAGGGATTAATAGTAGTCATGAAAAGAAGATTAATGCTATATATATGAAGTTCAAACCGTTAGTTGTTGTCCTGAAGTCTGTTACGTTATCTTTTACAGTCTTGCTCTTAATGGACTAAATTACTTATTTTGTCCGATATTTTAAAGTAAAGCGTTTTTAACAACAGCTTCTTTCAAACTGGTTTATTGAATTTTATTGCGCAAAGATATTTCGAATTTACAAATATAAAACTAGTTAGAATCTTTTTGATGAAATATTAGAAGAACAATGGCCGTCCAACTCCACTTTAAAAGAAAAATAGTTAACAACTATTCTTTATTTAGGTCATGGGATATAATGATTGAAACACATATCATGATGATAAGTCCTGTGTCTATGTTTACGCAATCGGTCGATTGATACTTTCAAAATAAATTCCTAGCAGGAATTTCAGTATATTTTAGTTCAAGATAGAAACTTGGATTAGCATTTTGTTTACTTAAATTAATTAAAAATAAATTACTGCGAAATCGAAAATCGCGATTTGCATTGAAATTCTTATCCGTTCCATTCATGTCGCGATCAGCTGATTATAAATCCAGTATTACCTAATGCTGAACTTCGCTCGAACTTAGTTCCGCCTTATTCAATATTTCTGTGCAACACATATTTACGATACCTTACATGGTTTCTGTTAAACATCCTGCATTTGTTGCAAGTAGCACTGTTACAGAACGTGGAGGCTTTATTGAGTTTGTTCCCAGCAATTTCCTGTTTGCTCGTGCGACTTTTAGGCCATTAGTTTAAACGGAGCTGGAGTTACAAATATAAGGGTGTAATTACTTGAATGTGTCTGTGACTAGACCTGCAACTTGCACGAGAATTGCAGAAAGATTTGTAAAAGATGCACTTGAACCCATTGCGGTTTATTACATAGCATGTGTCTCCAACAAATGTGGACGATGAATCTTTATAACGGGTGTTTTTTAGACGTGTGGTTTTCAAATATTCGATACTTTTTTGCAGGAGGTCTTTTTGACAGCTCATTTTTCTCTTGCCATTTAAAAATGAACAGTCTTATTCCGGAACAATGTTTGGCAAGTGTGAACATTTTTTAAGTCGACATAATAGTCCAGCGGAATCGCTATTCCGATCTACTATGAATCGCTCTCGGTACCACGTTTAGTAGTCTTTAGCACGGAAGACGCTATTGTTGCTGTGATCCGCGCGTAAAAATTAGAGCTGTGCTCATCCATTTTATGGAACGTTTTGTTTATTTTTAAAATGTAATGGCAAATCCGTTTTTTTTTTTTTAAATAAATATGTTTCGGACATAACATTAAATTATACGCGTTTAAACGCGTCTCTAAAACAGACACCCTTTATCAATTTGTTGCCACCAACCCCTGTCATCTCACACCATTGCCGCTAACAAACACTCATCCGGGCATTTTTCCAATCCAACAAACAAGTAAGCAAAGACACGACGTTGTGGAGCAAAGACACACCCTTGCCAATTCCGGCAACTGTTTACTCGGGCTTTCTGGAACAAAAGCGGCAACGGCAGCGCCTACATATCTGTTAAGATTATAAAGAACGCGGCGAAAGTTTACTGATGGTAAGGTAGATTTTCCAAAGAGCGAAGACAAACTGCCTGAGACATTGTGAGCGGCGCTGTTGCTAATACTTGAAACCCAAGCGACAGTAAAGCAAAGCATATAAAAGGGTTTTATGCAAACAGTTGAAAGAAGCGAAAGAGTAAAAAAATGTGTAAATAGAAAGAATATTTGTGAAAGAAAAAAACGAAGGATAATATCTAGGTGGCTCGGGTATGATTGCAGTCTGGTTTCTAAGCATTGCTGAAGCTGTCCGGCTTGAAGTGCTTCTTCGGTTATCTACTGTTAGCATCAGCAATCATCGCGTTTACCGTTAATTTCTCTAACACACAAATAAAATCTTTTAATGCTAGGAATTTTATCTGTAATTTGCCATCTCATAACTGTAAATGCACATATGTCCATATTAGCATTGTGACAAATTGATACGTAACCCTGTGCATCATATTTATTTATTTCTTCTTCGCCATCTTAACTTTTTGTGTTGCTCTTTCAGATGCTTCCAACTACTTTGACACCCAAGGACCTAATTTCTCGCATGAGCCGCCATCGCGCATCGAATTCACCAACAATGCTGGCAGCATAGCCGATTGCATAGCGCATGGTAATCCACCGCCGAATGTCGAATGGCTGGACAAGGACAATAATCCCATCACCTCGATATCAAAGGTAAGATTTATTCTGTCTAAAACTTAGATAGCGGTTACAGTTAGTCGTGCAAAGCCTATATGCAAAACTTTCTTTTTTTTAACTCTCTTACCTTTTTTTGTTCTCTATTTCCGCTGTGTTCTTTATATGTTATTCCAAATTTGCAGGAGGTCTGAAGTATTCCATCCTTGGGTTGTTTGACTATGCATTTTTTTGTTATTATGGCGGTCGGATCCAAGATAAAGGGGAGGAAAGGATGTTAAAACTTCTGTTGGGATCTCCTCATAAAATATAGTTTCAGAATATCAGACTACTGTAGTGTCTTTCAAGCGGAGGCAGCTGCCATCAAGGTAGTAGAAGATATATTGCTCCGGAGTGCATCTTTCTTCAGAGAGGAGGGAATTCCAATTTTAAGCTCGCTGACTTTCTTAGCAGTAGCAGTCATATTTCTAGACGTGTCTGCGATGAGCTTCCTAGACAGGGGCTTCCTAATTTCATCGGATTAGAAGCGAGATGGTTTTCCAATGTTCTATCGACAAACTGAACATGTGCTACTGCGACATACTTCTGGCTCAGATTTGCTCTAAGCAAAGGCAATCTCGTCGTAATTGTAAATCTTTTGAGTGGATACTGTCCAATAACTCAGCACGGGGTACTGCTAAATATTATGTGGGATGCTCGTTACTACAGCTTTCACTCCAAGGAGGCGTAGTGAAAGCTTATTGTTACTAATTGTTGTTAAAATATTTCAGAAGACACACCTTCGGCGGGCGGCCTTAAAAATATGTGATAAGATAAAGACGCTTTGCCGTTTCACCTGTGTTGAAATACTGCTAATGGGTAATGCCAAATGAATGGCTTTGAAAGCGCATTTAGAAGAAATGTTATAGTAAATGAAACAGTCCTGCTCATTAACCTGATTTAATACTAGAAATTTCAAATCCAATCCTTGAACCGACCTTTGGTGATTGAACATTTAGTAATAATTCTTTAGAAAAAATTTACGAAAGCCGCATGGCGCAATAGGGGGTTACGAGGCAACCAGATTTTAGTATAATCAGCTGTTGTTTTACCATATAACACACATCTTCTTCTTTACTGGCGTAGAAACCGCTTACGCGGTTACAGCCGAGTTAACAACAGTGCGCTAGTCGTTTCTTCTTTTCACAGGTTCTTCTCCACCTGGTTTTTCCAACCGAATGAAGGTCTTCCTATTCCTCTGCTTCCCCCCGCGGTTACTGCGTCGACAACTTTCGGAGCTGTAGTGTTTTCGTCCATTCCGACGACATGACCTAGCTAGCGTAGCCGCTGTCTTTTAATTCGCTGAACTATGTCAATGTCGTCGTATATCTTATATAGTTCATCGTTATATCGAATGCGATATTCGCCGTGGCCAATGTGCAAAGGGCCATAAATCTTCCGCAGACCTTTTTATTGTAAACTGGTAACGTCGACCCATAAGATGATAGCAGGACAGGAAAAATGAGTAACTTATATGGTAGACTTTGGTTTTTGTTCGTCGAGAGGAATTTACTTTAAGATAGACGAAGTTATCAACGATTTCGAAGTTATAACTGTAAACAGTGACGTGGTAGCCTAGTTGCTAGTGCAAGGACTGTTCGTTTAATGACAGGAGATATTTCTTCTTTCCCTCGTTCAATACCAGACCTACTAGCTTCGCTGCCTTATCCATTCTAGAGAAAGCAGAACTAACGGAACGGGTGTTGATTCCCATGGTATCGACGTCATCGACATATGCCAACAGTTGTTCACTCTTATAGAAGATAGTACATTCCATATTTAATTTCTCCAAAAGAAGGTTGAAGAAGTCACTTGAAAGGGAGTTGCCTTGTCTGAAACCTCGTTTGATTTCGATCTGCTCGAAGAAGTCCTTCCCGATCCTGACGGATCTTTTGGAGTCAGTATACACAGCTGTATTAGTTTACCGTGGATACCAAATTCAGACTTAGCGACATAAAGACATAAATCAACGAAGAAGTGGTTGGTGTCGATCTTCTTTTCACGGATTTTTTCCAAGATTTTGCGCATGGCAAATATCGGTTCTTGATTTTCTAGGCCTGATAACGCTAATAAGTTATATTTGCTCTTTCTCACCACACGCTCGATAGAACCTTATGTGCGATCCAGTAGGCATAACCACTTAGAAGCTCACACAGTCAGATATCCCAAAGATCTAACGTGAATACAAATTAAACACCTGAGCAAATTTTGTATTTATATCAAGGCGCTATACTGGCTTATAACACCGGAGATCTGTTTAAGGCTTCACAAACTACTAGATATAACGAGTTATAACTAAAAATCTGCACTAATTTTAATGACGCAATCAGCGAACTGATCACATCATCTTTTTGACGTGTAATTTGTAACAGCTTACAAATTCAATTAGTGCTTAAAATGGCTGGTTGGAAGGCTCAAAGTTTGAAGCAGCTGACACGTCACATCCGGAGGTTCGCTAAGGAAGTTGATAATAACGGTGTACAATGTGCTTGCTCAAGTATCCTGACTAAACTAAGACGAGTTGCTGACAATGGCCCGTATTTTTAAGTTTATTAATTTTTTCGTTTTTAAAAAAATATAATTGAACTACATGAAATAGCTTAACTAATTGTTAATAGCATATTTTGAGTTACGCTGAAATAAAATTAGTGCACATTTCTAGTTATAACCCTTTATATCTAATAGTTTGTGAAGCCATAAAAACAGATCTCCGTTGTTATAAGCTAGCAAAGCATAAGCCAGTAAGTGTAAGTACGATCTCTGGATCAACAATCGAACCTAACGTAACTTTGCGATGTACGTATGTATTGTACATATTTATCTATGATTCCGCTGGCTCATAAAATTCTAACGATCTCAAGCATTCTTGCGAAATAATGCAAGTAATAGGTTGTCAAAAAAGTCTTGCGGTATTTTTATTGAATCAATTCATGTGGCACCCATACATCGAGCTTCTTAGTGACTCCAAGCTTCTTCAAATGGTTTATAACGGTTTGATGACTACTATGCCGGTCTCTTTCGACCAATTCAGCGATTTTATCGCAATTTTCGACGACAGGCCTTCCGGAGCGTGGCGCATCTTCGACCACCTCTACACTAGAACGAAAACGTTGAAACCATCATTGTGCGGTGGAAATGGAAACTATATCGGGTCCATAAACTGCAGAAATTTTATTGGCGGCTTGAGATGCATTTTTGCCTTTATCGTAGTAGTACTGCAAAATATGCCGTATTTTCTCTTTATTTTGCTCCATGTTTGCGACGCTATAAATCACGAACGACTTAAAAGAAACGACAATCAATCAAACGCGTGTTAGCGCGTGAAATGAGCTTTCCAAAAAGGTATAGCATGACCCGATGCGACGAATAAAACTAGAACTACGCGCTAATATAAACAAAAGGAACTACTGTTATAGTGTTCAAAGCAACCTTAAAATGCCTTGCAAACAAAATCTTAATATAATATTCTTTTATAAATATTTAATTTGTGTTAATGCAAAAAAATGGTAACGAAATTTAACAATTTAGAACAAAACAGTATGGTAGTTTCAAGCGCAAGCACTACCACTAAACCGGGTATATGAGCCACATCCCAAACAATGCATGGTAAAGGGTGATTTTTTAAGAGCTTGATAACTTTTTAAAAAAAAAAAACGCATAAAATTTGCAAAATCTCATCGGTTCTTTATTTGAAACGTTAGATTGGTTCATGACATTTACTTTTTGAAGATAATTTCATTTAAATGTTGACCGCGGCTGCGTCTTAGGTGGTCCATTCGGAAAGTCCAATTTTGGGCAACTTTTTCGAGCATTTCGGCCGGAATAGCCCGAATTTCTTCGGAAATGTTGTCTTCCAAAGCTGGAATAGTTGCTGGCTTATTTCTGTAGACTTTAGACTTGACGTAGCCCCACAAAAAATAGTCTAAAGGCGTTAAATCGCATGATCTTGGTGGCCAACTTACGGGTCCATTTCTTGAGATGAATTGTTGTCCGAAGTTTTCCCTCAAAATGGCCATAGAATCGCGAGCTGTGTGGCATGTAGCGCCATCTTGTTGAAACCACATGTCAACCAAGTTCAGTTCTTCCATTTTTGGCAACAAAAAGTTTGTTAGCATCGAACGATAGCGATCGCCATTCACCGTAACGTTGCGTCCAACAGCATCTTTGAAAAAATACGGTCCAATGATTCCACCAGCGTACAAACCACACCAAACAGTGCATTTTTCGGGATGCATGGGCAGTTCTTGAACGGCTTCTGGTTGCTCTTCACCCCAAATGCGGCAATTTTGCTTATTTACGTAGCCATTCAACCAGAAATGAGCCTCATCGCTCATCGGACACGGACGCGAAACACATTTCGAACCGAACACTGATTTTGGTAATAAAATTCAATGATTTGCAAGCGTTGCTCGTTAGTAAGTCTATTCATGATGAAATGTCAAAGCATACTGAGCATCTTTCTCTTTGACACCATGTCTGACATCCCACGTGATCTGTCAAATACTACTGCATGAAAATCCTAACCTCAAAAAAATCACCCGTTACTTACATAGTTACTAACATAAAAATTCAAATACAAAGCAGTAGCATTAAAATGACAATAAAAGCAACAATCACTTATGGGTGACCTGCAAGAAGTGCTCAGAGTTCAGGCGGGCTGCAGAGTCAGTTTCGAACAAATTCAATCAATAACCACTTGAACCAAACTTCCGCCATTGGCGGCTTGCCTGAGTTGTTTCGATATGGCACCGAAGGTACAGAGTGTTGGTGGGTGGAATCGAGCGAGTATCGTTAAATATAACAGCGAGACAGGCTGGCGCAGTCGATTGGTAGACAAATACTGCGAAAAGAAATATTAACGGGCGGTCAGACAATGTAGCCGCTTCGCATTTTATTTCGCACAACAACTGCTTTAGAAATATCGACGGCACAACAAGCAACGAGCGAAGTTAATGCTTCACTGCTACATTTTTTAGTAGTAGGTAAGTACAACAATGTGGCATTGGCAATGCCACCAGTGACCAGTGACTACCCCTTATAAATATGTGTGTGCGTATTTTTTAATCTTATGAGTGTCTTTGTTCTCTTACTGAGACCCATCCTATCCCTTTGATTCACTTATCATTTTTGCTTGTCGTGGATTTCCGAATATCGGTAGCAATAGCAGGTTATTTGTCGCAAATTTTTACAGATCAACTAAAACAATTGCTGTTAGTATCTCTGAAGTACTGTAACAACGTACCGCTTGCAAAATAATCGATTAAAAGTTTTGCATTATTTCCAATTTCCATTAAACTTTATCACTGTTTCAATATTTTTGCAGTTCTCCCTCTACTCACTGCTAATACATTTACCTCTCTCTTGCAGGTCCGTCATATGCTCGCCAACGGTTCACTCTATTTCCCTCCCTTCGAAGCGGAAGAGTTTCGTCAAGATGTCCATTGGTCCGTGTATCATTGTGTGGCCAGCAATGCTGTGGGTACAATTGTTTCTCGTGACGTTGTGATCAAAGCAGGTAAGTACGGCGATAAGTTGGAATTAGATATGTCAGAACCACAAGCGGTTCATTTTGTTTGCATATGCGCAACGATTCGGAGAAATTTATCAACTGAATGCATCACAAGTGCATTGTATCCTATGGATTGGGTATCGAAACATTTTAGTATTCTCACGTTATTAGCCTCATTCTCTTAGAGAATGTCAGTTATACTAAAATAATTGCACCAAACATCGTAAGAAGAATGAATTCCTGAGCGTGGATCACAAAGGCCGCCTCATGTTGACAGCAATTTGAGTCAGTTGCATATTTAGTACAAAGGATAATATCGACTCCACAAAATTCGGCAAAAATTATCAAAATTCCACATTCATTTTAATGAAACTGTAGGTATCTCATATAACGAAATTAGAGTTGGTGTGAAGCTCTTAAAAGAAGATCCACCCGTTAATAAGTCGTTAAGGACTTATTAAGGGATTAAGGGTAGTCAGAGGCAAGAAAAGATGAGAATTTTCAGTATTTTTTTGCTATTAAATCGTGTTATTTTACAAAAGTAGTCACGAAAATTTCAAAAAAAAAAATTTTTATTTCCAAAGTTAAAGTTGTTTTTTTGTTGACCCAGTTCCAAAAAACGGTACTTGCGGTGACAACCTTAAGTCCTTGAAGATTCATCTAAAGGAAGGATTTTTTGTTTAAATTAGCAAAATGGCTCTCTGAGGTCTGAGGTCTAAGTTTATTATATGTTCTTAAAGCCTTATAAATTTCATTTAAATCTACTGAGCGGTTTTCGAGTTATGGTTGTCACCAGTTCAAAAAACTTAGTTTTGAGAAAAACGCGTTTAAAGTTTCACACTAGCGCTTTGAAGTGCACGAGCTCTCTTTGTTAATTGTCGAATAACTCCAAAACTAATTGTTGGATCAAGGTGAAATTTTCGGAGAATATTTTTAAGATATTACACTTAACGAAAATGCAAAAAACAAATAATCATGTTTTGAAAATTCTAAATACCCCTAACCCCTTAAAGATGTTCAGGAATTATATATGCAAATTTACAGTTACATAACGGGCCGTTGGCCAGTTGGAGAACATGCGTTAAAATGGGAATATTTACCACAGAAATAGTTCTGCATTGCTCTGTGAGTGCTCAGCTCTATCACAAACTCGACATAACATAGAAAGATTTCAAATCTTGAATGTTTATCTACAAACAGTATGACGGAAATAAGTAAATTCATTTACGGTACTAAATGGTTTAAATACAACGATGAAACAAGATATTTAATACTTAAAGGATTTACGATAGTATTTATAGGCACATCCAGCGCTAATTAAGTCCAAAACGGCTGCACTATATAAAAACCCAAAAGCTAATCTACTCTCTCTGCGTAGAAATTTAGTCATGTATCGATTTTATCGGAATTTTTTCTTAAATTTTGAAAAAAAAATTAAAAGTTACACATCCAATTGTTTTCCTTTGAACACGAGCATGAACACAAATGAACACTTCTTTTTGTGTGTAGATATGTATATTTAGCGCTTGTGGCTGCAGCTATTCGGCCATTAGCTATGCACGAGGATTTCGGTTCAAAGTTTTTCTTTAATTAAAAAAAAAACATTTCCCAAAATTTATGTGTGCGCTATAAAAATACTTTCACAGAGCCAAGACAACATGCTCATTTATTTACATACTCGTATATAGTATGTATGTATGTTTGCGTCAGTTATACTTTTGTGAAAGCTTTGCCTGCCAAACACTGCAAAAAGGTGGAAATGAAGTGAACATAAATTTTTATGGCTATCATGAAAGGGTTTCTGGTGTTTATTGGTAAATTTACACTTCCCTGCCACATCTTCATTGAAGGAAATTCGCCAAGAAGTTTATCTAAGGTGCTGTTGTGCGAAATAATTTGAAAGCTAAGAATATTTGAAAGAAGTAGATATGAGTGGACGTATCTAAGCAAAGCTTTGAAGTTTTGAAGGCATCTTGGAAAATTTTAGGAATATGTAAATAAGGCCAAGCGGAGTAATTTTTAATTGGATATGCACTGACCTAACTGTAAGTTTGTGCTTACAAATATCCTTCAGATTAGTTGTGCACAATTATTAGTGTCTAAAAATGTTGAAAGTAAAAAAAAATTAAAACACTTCTTTTAAAGACTTCTGCAAACAGTCTTGGCTTTAGTTGAGACGATACACTACCTTTTTTTTTTTTGTTTGGAAAAATACAGGGTAGGCCATTTAAAGTTGACCCATCTGGCAACGCTGTAACTTTTAACAGTGCTGACAAATAGGCTAATGTCATACCGCGTTAGAAGCGTCATTCGAAGACAATTTATACCATGGAACAGTACACTCCAAAAGAACGCGCTGAAATTGTTCAGCTTTATATTCAAAATAACTTTTCAATTGTGTTAACTCAACGTGCGTTTCGCAAAAAAAATAAAGTGAAAAGTGCTCCAGTTAAGAACACAATTAAGTCTTTATACGCAAAATTTGTGAACACCGGTAATCTCAGTAATGCCAGTCATGCATCCAGACAACGCACAAGACGTTCTGATGAAAATATCGAAGCTGTACGAGCCAGTATTGAGGAGACTCCATCGACATCGAGTTATCGCCGCTCTCAGGAATTAGACATCTCTCGCACCACTCTCCGACGCATAATTCATAAAGATTTGAAGATGTTTCCATATAAAATTCAAATGGCACAAAAACTAAACCCAGCTGATTATCCGCGACGCCTTAATTTTGGCAAATGGGCCATCGAAATGGCTGAAAACGAACTTGACTTTTGGCGAAAACTCATCATGTCAGACGAGGCACATTTCTCGTTGAATGGAGGCGTAAACAAGCAAAATTGCCGATTTTATGCCACCGAAAATCCTCAATTAATTGAAGAACAGCCTCTTTACGACCAAAAAGTAACAGTTTGGTGCGGTGTTTGCGCGAATATGATCATCGGACCGTATTTTTTCGAAGACGATGATGGAGCCACGACAACAGTCAATGGTGAGCGTTATCGAGCCATGATAACGGATTTTGTGATACCCATTATTCGCGAAAATGACATGGATAACTTCTGGTTTCAACAGGACGGGGCTACATGCCATACAGCTCGACCAACAATCAATTTATTGCGACCATTTTTCCCCGGGCGATTGATATCGAAAAATGGTGATGTTGGTGAGATCACCAGATTTGACGCCACCAGACTTTTATAAAATATAGTAAATTGTCAAACGAAAAAATGGAAATACTATATACTTGTAGAAATGATTCCTTGACACCAAATAACTTTTTTAGGTGTTTATGGAGGTCTATGTTGTTCATATGTAAATTCAAGGCATTAAAATCTATTTTGCGCAGGTACTAAGTCAATGTCGCCGAATATCTCTTACAGCTCATCGTTCTATCGACTGCAGAACCTTTCTCTCGAAAACTTGTAACGCCGACTCATCAGATGTCATGCCTCTGCACCATATAGCAGAACGGGTATGATGGGTGATTTATAGATTTTGGTCTCTGCTCGTCGAGCTGGTAAGAGTTATTCTGCCTTGTATTTCGGGACTGACGTTATTGTTGATGTTATTGCTATACGAAATTATCGACGACTTCGACGTTATGACTATCAAGAGTGACGTGTAGTGATTGTGACGACTGTTTGTTCGAAAACAAGAGATATTTAATCTTGTCCTCGTTCACTACCAGACTCAATTACATCGGTTCTTTGCCCAACCTGGAGAAAGAATTAGTTGTACAACTACAAAAATAGTATTACCCTAATATACTTATGTACTGATAAATAAATAATTGCAGGTTTATTATTACATTTTGGTTGTTTTTGTTTATCTCGAACAGTGTTTAAAACTTTTATCATTTTTGCGTGTGCATAATTAAAAAGAATTTAGCAACTTTGACACTGCCTATCTAAAACCTTAATGAGGGTTTCATTGTGCATTTTAATGTTGGAGAGGCAAATTGAGAAGGTTCGGGTTTACTTAAAAGCGACATTTTATCTGAAAGTAGTCAAGTAGTGGGAGGTCAAAATGTTAGTTTTTTTTTAAGTTAAAGAGTTTTAATAAAACTGTAGTTGTAAACTGTCAGTCCGTATTATATCCAATAATACAAGTCCTACGATACAATTTCTAAAATTTTAAGGAGCATTGCTATATTGTATGTGCATCTTGACGGTTCAAAAATTATATACTATATTTTATAATCGAAATGGTTCAGAAAGACGTTACAGTGTCTCTAAGTGCCTAAAATAGATGAAATCGAGGAAAAATTTAATTTTTTCCATGTACATGTGATGGTGTGAGGTACCTTAATGAAACTATGGAAGCTTTTTGGTAGTCTGTGGCATGTTAACTATAGTATTATTGACAAAAATAAATAAAATCGAGTAAATACTTTTTAACAAGTTTTATGCGAAACTTATAGGTTATGTAAAATTCCTTCAAATTTTATTCTTTATGGGATATTTTTTCCCTTAAAAATCACAACGCGCTACTGAGATGTACCGACACAAGCAGCTGTTGTAAACGTACGGGTCGCGCCCATATTGGCATAGTAATTAAAAAGAGTCCTACGAACTTAGCAAAATAAGTTTTTTTGAAATGTGATTTACGAGGGAATTCAACTACAGTTTTCGGATGTCTTTTTTGAAACAAGCGCTTGCAGTACGACACTTTCTTAACTGCTATAGCCAGTATGGTTAGATTTATTTTTACGAGCTTGGGGCCTTTCCTTTGTAAAAAGAAATAAATTAAAGAAGTTTTTAGTGAATTTTTAATCAAAAACAATAATGTAACGATAACACAGCTTCCACATTCGCCAAGTAACCTCCGCGTGACTTATTCCTAAAATTGCTGAAAAAGCTAAAGACAATCCCAAAAATTGAGTTTTAAAAGCTTACAATTTTGGAAGCGTTGGTATAAGTGCATAATACTGACGTGAATATTTTGAAAACGACAACATTAATGTAAAAGAATAAATATATGTTGAAAAAATCCTGATTTGGAAAAGTTGTCTCATGTCCATACCAAGTTGCCCGTATAAACTGCAATATTTGTTTATTGAAAAGGGTTTTCGGCTTGCTTCCCCACGCTTTGCTTTAGGTTTATTTTTTTGTCGAAAGATTTTCATAAACTACGGTAACCTAGTGAAATGACATAACCGCTGGATATGGTATCTCCATTCATGTTGTTTGCTGTAATTTTCAATTAATTCAGCAATCACAAAAAACTGGGTAGCCTTCCACTCGAAATAAAAAATAAAAAAGAGGTTCGCATTCTCTAAAATTTTTTTTTTTTTATTTTACCGGATTTTAGGATACATACGGTAGACTTTACAAATGTGATCAAAACTTTATAGTCACTGAGACAAGGGGTGTCGCTGTGAAATTAGTACTACCAAAACACATAAATTCACCGAATTGAAGTGCCGCAGCATGCATCACGAGTAATCAAATAAACAACTCTGCACACATTTACTATAAACGGTAATCAGAAACTTGGAAATTACACAGGTTTGACTGATATTGCTGGGCATTTCACATACTCACGCTTACATTTCAAAATACCTTCACATACACTCCCACCCATTTATACACGCACATATTGTGATATATGTAGGTAGGCTGAAATGCCTGTAGGCCACTACGTATACGCAACATGCTCTTTGCATGCCTAAAAACTCACAGAGGGAGCGCTATAGGCTGATAACAGTATATGTCAAACCGAAAATTGAGCCAGTGTAGGTAGGAAAACAAAAAAATTATGCCCGGACGAAGGCGAATTGCGTCAAAGTGAAGCCTTACAACCCACATAAACACACCCTTGGAAGCTTTCACGCAACACTTCAATCAGTCGATGAGTGAAAATGAAAATTGCAAAGCTGACAGTTTCGAAATTTCGCAAACAATCTATACACACGCATATAGGTACATACTAATATTTGCTGTAATACACTTTGCCGTTGTTGTTGTGTGGCAACAATATTTCTCTCCGTGTTTTTTAATTTCGCATAACGCCAACTCAAACTGCCGTATCTTGCCGAATGGCTTTACTGTCCAGTGGCATCAAATGCACAAAAACACTCATATGCCTTCATGTTGGTTACACTCATTTGGATACAAATTTACAACTTTGTTCTTCTCATATCAAGGAGTATAGTGGTTTGCTGGGCCCAAAATTTCAGCCACATGGAACTACCAGAGCTATGCCACAATTTGGTTTGGCAACATTTCCAGCGTCCAATATATTTTGGAGTATATTTGAAAATCTCACAAAGCAGCTTCGCGCTGTTACAAATTATAGGACTCTCTTATTATAGAAAATAATAACTATAGTCTCATTCTACTTAAAAATTTTAGCTTTGAAATACTTCCCCAATTATATATATACAATATATTGAATATAAACTATATTATATCGCACGATAGAGAGTCGCCTTTTCTAAAACATCCTTTGGTACCAAAATGCTCGGAGAGGTCCTTTCCGACCCTTTTAGAGCTTTTGGTATTGTTCAACGTTAATCTACACAACCGTATTAGTTTTATGGTGATACCAAATTCCGATATGGCGGCCTAAAGACAGTTCCCTTTTCGCGTTGTCAAAAGCAGGAAAGAAGTGGTGGTGCATAGTGGATATCTGGTCAGTTATTCGTTTTCCAGGCTCCAATTAGTTTGTTGACGGTAGGCTTTACTCTTTCCCACAATACGCTCGATAGAACCTTATATGCGGTGATGGGGAGACTCCCTTTTTGTAGACTGGGCAGGGTACAATTAATTCCAATCGCTGCGCATGCTTTCGTACGACCATATTTTATAAAAAAGTTGTTGCACGCCCCTTATGAGTTATTCGCCACTGTTGAAAAGCTCGGCCGGCAGCCCATAGGCCCCCACCGCTTTGTTGCTTTTCAGATGGGTAATCACCATCCGAGCTCCTTCATGATCGGGCACTGGAACGTTTACACCATCGTCATAGATTGGGGAATCGTGTTCGCCTTCTCCTGATGTTATGCTTTCATTGCCATTCAGAAGGCTGAAGAAGTGTTCCCACATCAGTCCCTAGATCACCTTTCGGGGTTCTACAAGAGTATGCTCCGGTCTTGAATTCTTCTGTTAGTCACCGCATTTCTTCGTAGAGTTTTCGAGCATTACCTTTGTAGGCCAGCTTGTCAAGTTCTTCATACTTACGCATTTCGTACTCTCTCTTTTTCTGTCCGTAAATGCGTCCGCCTTACCGCTAATGTATACTATATACAATTTTATCAGTGGTTCAAGCTTTTCGATGCTTTGAATGTACAATAATTTGAACACAACCGATGGAAAAAAACCTACTACATACCACAATACCTACTTCTTCTGCTTGCTTGTTTCTTCAATTTTTGTGCGCATTACATTGTTGGTACTTTAGGTTTCTGTTGACAAAAATATGTAAACAACAACAATAACGCAACACCGCTGGGGCTGTGTGGAATGCATTGATCGTGTTAGTCGAAGACTGCTGCAGGAAAAGAGAGCAATTGCTGCTTCTAGATGCTATTTTACTAAACTTTATCGCCGAAATTCGCGCTTACTACACACGCTTGGGCAGAAAAAACAGTCGAATTGTGTAGAGAGAATTTTATGGAGGATAGCCACGTCGAGCAGAGCACACCGAGCACTTCGCTTGGGGTGTTATTGCCACAATAAAAGTGGACTCTTTTGCTCTTCTCATGTTCTGCACCAGCTCCCACAAACACATACTAACAAACACTCACGAGAACGGTCCGTTAAGTACGTATATAGTGTACAAGCGCCCGCAAACACTTTGAAAAATGTCAATTTATTTTTCTAAATATTTCTCTTTTATCTCGATACGTTTGGCCCAGCGATTTTTCAACTACAACTATTCTTTTAAATATGGAAACAGAACGAAGTCCACATTATTTGCAAACTATGGCGCCGGGTTTACCCTTTTCTAATCGGTTTATATACACTATGCAAATGCATCTTTCAAGGTGTGTTCCAAAGTAAACAGGACTTAAAACAACAAAAAAAAACGGTTTTTCGGCAAAATCAATTTGTTTTATTCAAAACAGTCTCCGTATACTTCAATACAGCTTTTTGCACGGTCCAAAAGCATGTCAAACAAGTGTTTTAGCTCGTTGTCCGCCAGTATGCCGGTGCATACATTTTGAATGGCCTGTACGTCTGAATAACGCTTTCTTTTCATGGGCAAATGCATTTTTCCGAAAAAAAAGAAGTCGCACGGTGCCATATCAAGTGAATACGGGGAGTGATTAATGGTCGAAATGTAAGTTTTAGTCAAATAATCGGTTACAAGCGTCGAATCGAATGTTGGATTCTGAGCAATTTTTGGTCGTCAGAAATAAACCGTGCAAACACCTTTCGTAAGCCCAAATGTTCGGTCAAAATTCGATAAATCGATGTTTTGGAGATGCTCAATTCCATTTTCATGAATTTCAATGATAATTTCGACTGATTTTTGATGAATTCACGCACAGTTTCGATGGAATTTACGGTGATCACGGATTTCGATTGGCCAACATATTGACCGTTATTTATATCCTCACGACCGCTTTGAAAACGTTGAAAGCACTCGTTCACAATGCTACGAGATAGACAATCATCGCCATAAACTTGTTTCATCAATTGAAACGTTTTGTTAAAAGTTTTACCAATTTTAAAACAAAATTTAATGTTGGCTCTTTGTTCAAAGCTCAAAAGCACAAACATACTGATACTTAAAATGCAGTAACTGCACTTCCAATCGATAAAATTAGCAGATTCTAACGAACTGGTCACATATAGACGGCGCCACCAGGGGCGCTAGATTCAATAAGTCCTGTTTACTTTGGAAAGCACCTTGTAGACCTTTTTTGGCGCATATTAACTGGGAAAATGAAACGTTGCCTTTCGTATATCTTTCTAACATTCACAGGCGCGACACAATTATGCTATATTCTAAATACGCTGAAAAAAAAACACAGTCGGTACTGAAGTTCTATTGCGGTAGTTGGGCTGTAGAACTTATGAACTTATCGAATTCCGCTCGTATATCTGGTATTGCTAGAGCTAGTATAGAAATCTTTTTGCTCGTTTATCCGCTTGTATGCTGAAAAAGGGCCAACGAATTTGAAGCGAAGTAATGGCGGCAGCGGTGATGGTGGTGATGTGGGCAGGAGTTGACAGTAGGCGTTATCGCGGCGTTCTTTTCACTGATTTTCGTTCACATCGCATTCCGATTTTCTGTTTTTTTTATACCCTGAACAGGGCATATTAAGTTTACCATGAAGATTGTAACACCCAGAAGGAAGCGTCGGAGACCCTATAAAGTATATATGTGACCTGGTCTACGAAAAGGGAGCTAACGTGCGAAAACTAAAATACTAAAATATAAAACTAAAAATAAACAACTCGTTTCGTCAGTTTCTCGTTAACTCATTATGTTTTTTGACACCTAATCCCTCTTTCCGTAGACCAGGTGACATATATAAATGATCACTATGTAGAGCTGAGTCGATTTAGCCATGTCCGTCTGTCTGTTCGTCTGGATATATGCGAACTAGTCTCTCAGTTTTTAAGATATCGTTTTGAAATTTTGCAAACGTCATTTTCTCTTCAAGAAGCTGCTCTTTTGTCGGAACGGCCGATATCGGATTACTTTAACATATAGCTGCCATACAAACTGAACGATCGGAATCTAGTGCTGCTATGGAAAATTTTGCATTTGACGTGATATCTTCACGAAATTTTACATGGATTAATGCTTATGGTAATAATGTAATCTCCGAAAAAATTATTCAGATGGGATTACTATAGCATATAGCTTCCCTACAAACTGAATACATAGTTACTGAAAGAAATTCACCTGTGAAGGGTATATTAGCTTCGGTGCATCCGAAGTGAGCGTTTTTTCTTTTTTTTAGCTTTTTGGTTGTTGTTATGTGTACAGCGTGCGGTTTGTATTGCCTTCACTGCTGCAGTTGACGAGCCAAAAATTCAAATTATCAGCGAGAAACGTGTGTTTGTCTCACATGTCGTTTGGTCGTTCGGTTGGCCGACTCGAAACGTGCAAGGATGCAATTAGGTTCTGCGCTGTTTGTTAAGTATATCTTCACACGTACATATACGTACATTTGTATACTCATTGTGTATATACACACTTGCAATTACGCGGGAGTGGTTGTGTTTGCGTAGGGCTGACGTTGCCTCTTATGGGAAGAGTGGCATTGTTGCAGCGCTTGTTTGTTATTTCTGACTGTGGAACATAATCCGAATATGGTAACAGACTATCCCCAAAATTGATGCTGTTGCATTACAGCAGAGCTTTGTTAAGCTGCATATAGTCAAAATTATGTAAGAACGCAGTATATACGTCTTACGAAGAAAACCGAGAAACTTCAGAATGACCAAAATAAAGGTTTTGGACAGTTTCATCAAATAAAATTATTGATACGAATTTCAACAACTCTTCTAATAAGATTGTAAGTCCTAAGAAAAACTAGAACCCGATGGTTCAGCTTGGATGGCAAGTGTTTTTTCGGAGATTGTACCATAGTCATAGGCAATAAGTCATGACGAATATCTTGAATTTTTTCAAAAGCTCTCAATTCATGCTATATGTTGTAGTGGTCAGAATCAGCGGTACCACCGGTAAAGAGGACGTATGAATCGATATCTCAAAAACTGAGGGCTTATCTTTTTTATTGGCATAGACACCGCTTACGTGGTTATAGGCGAGTTAACAATATCGCGCCAGTCGTTTCTTGTTTTCGTTATTTGGCGCCAATTGAAGATCCTGCATAAGATGCTGGACGCTTCTGGTCGACCGCTTGCTTCAAGCGGTCTAGTTGTTCGTAGTAGATAGTAGAATTAAGCGTCTGGCCATATGGGAGCAGCTCGTAATCGATGATTCTTTTCCAATCCCACCAAAGACACAGCAAAACATTCCTGGCCGTCAATCCCGGCTGAGCCACTGTTTGGGACGATTCACCAGCCTTCGACCAAGACCTTTTTCGCTTGATATTGTCGTATGTGATCCATTTTTCGTCGCCAGTCCCCATCCGCTTCAAAAATGGGTCGAGTTTGTTCCGGTTCAGCAGCATATCACAGGCGTTGATTCTGTCCAGAAGGTTTTTTTGTGTCAAATAATGCGGCACCCAAACATCAATCTTTTTTGTGCATCCAGCTTTCTGCAGATGGTTTAAAATGGTTTGGTGACTAACCCCATCTTCTGGGCGATTTCACGAGATACCACGTTCCGGTCTAAGTCGATGTTTTCCATGATTTCTTCGGTATTCGTCGTCACAGGTCTTCCGCCGGCTGGCTTTTCCATGGTGTAAGTTTGATCCGCTGTTAATCGTCGAAACCATTCCTCCGCAGTTCGAAGTGATAGAGTACCATCGCCCAAAACACCATTAATCTAAAGGAACGTTTCTCTAGCGGGTTTACCTTTAACGAAGGAAAACTTTAAAATCGGCGTTAGTGAACTCCATGTTTACACGTCTATAAGTGTTTCAAAGATGTATAGTATACGAGTTGTATATCCCTTTATACATAGTCGCGAAATTCAAAAAAACAAGAAGGCGGAAGGGAGAGATATTTAAGAGCCTAATATAATACAATAAGAAAGTTTGTCGTCTGCTCAAAATATTTTTCTGCATTTTTGAATACGGAAAGTAGTCGTTTCCATTCATCTAAGGTAGTGAAATTTCAGTTTTAAATATTTTTAAATCATATGTGTGAAAATTAGGTTATTTCGTTAAATCCCTTTCTTTTGACATTCAAAACAAGGTCCTCCACCAAAATATAAGAAGACTAACACTAAGGTAGTTTATGTATATGTAAATAATTCATTCGGAGATACATTTTCCTTCACGTATCTCACAGAGAGGTTGAATTAGTCTTCAAGGGCATCGTTTAATAATAATCCTACTCAAAACTATGTTTTAAGCTTAGATTTCCTAGAGTATTATGGTTTCGTCATCTCTGTGTAACAAAAAATGTTGCTGCTTTTACATACTTACACTTGGATATGCGTTTATTTCCAGCAAACTAAGCACCAAAACACACATTAGAATGATTGTAGGACGAGAATGTAATCTTACAGTTTGGCATTGGCACAATTTTCACAAAATGTTGCAGAACTGCCGCAGCTAAAATTTTGCTCATATCCTTGCTGAAATACAACCGATTCGTAGAAAAAAAGAAGGATGAAAAATATAATAAAGGAAAAGTAATAAATGCACTTACATATGTGGCATTTAGTACTTACTTTGTGTGAAGAAACCGGAGGAGAAGTAATTAACCAGAGCTGCAGAAGCGGTTGTTCGCAGTAAACCCTTGCATCCTCCGGCGAGTTGAAGGTTTATTTCAACCATTTAAAACCGCTGAAATGGATTAGATGTAGTTTTTATATACAGGCATATCAGTGTTTGCAAAAAAGGTTAACAGGGCTTAAAATGTTAAGCAGTATAGTTTTTGAAAAATATGTATTACCGTATACATATTTATTTTACCGATTCTAGATTGCCAAAACAACAAGGACGGATGTATTTTATACCATTGTGGCATTTACGGCAGTGGCCATATAAAGAAGCGCAACTTTGGTGTGGGACTCGTGGTGGGAGAGAGACTCCGTCGTCGAGTACTATCATTCACTCCGGTGAATGAACGTCTAGCCACAATCCGCATCAAAGCGAGGTTCTTCAACACATCGTTGATTTGCGCCCACGCCCCAACGGAAGAGAAGGACGATGTGACCAAAGATGCCTTCTTTGAGCGCTTGGAGCGCCCCTATGAGAGCTGTCCCCGCCACGATATCAAAATCGTGCTTGGCGACTTTAAAGACAAGATGGGCAAAGAAGGGTCTTAGGCACTATGTTCGGTAAATTCAGCCTCCATGATGAAACATCCCCAAATGGGTTAAAACTGATCGACTTCTAATATTATCTGAGTGCCTCGTCATACGAGTATATGAAAAGAAGGAAATGCAGAGGCAAATGAGTCGGCCCGCTCTGGGGGAGCTGGAAAGACAATTTCTACAAGCTACCCATACCATTCAACCTCTTCAGGTATTCGCGGAAGATGGTGGATACTGGAACTTTATCTATACTTATAACCAACCGGCTCTCAATGATCCAACTTAACTGATATTTTGCTGTTGAGTTACTGGATAAGGCTTAATTCGTTTACCAGCCAGGAGTACAATGGCGCTAATGTGTGGTTGGCTCATGTGCCTCCCCTTTCAGTAATATTAATATGTACTTACAAAAGTTTGAAGATATATGTTCACCCATCAATTGCATATTTGAATTATTGTTGGTTAAACATCAAATATCATTACAAAAAATAAGTTAGAATAAATAAATATTGTTAATGTATTTTGGTATTAATGCTTCCAAAGAGTTTTTGTTATTTCACTACCAACGACATAAAAAAAAAATCGTTTAATTACTACTAAACTCGTCAGCAGTTTGTAAATATTTATTTTATTTTTCGCTTTCGCCATTAACGAGCATATAGAAATAATTTATGTGGCCCGAATTAGGAGTTCACAAATACATGCGCACGAATGAATTTTTCGTAATGGTTTTTTTCAGTAATGTGTTAATAGATAGTTTTATATCTTGTTGTTGTAATTTGAGTAATTAATGCATTTGCCTTATATATATTTTTTTTGCAGTTGTAAATCAACGTTACGAACCGGAAGTACAAAATCCTGGAGGTTTTATTGGTAGCAATGTGTTAATTAAATGTAATATACCGTCGTTTGTTAAGGAGTATGTAACGGTAACATCATGGCTGCAGGAACCAAATTTCAATATATACCCATCGTTAGAAGGAGGTGAGTAGAAATTATATGTTTAGCTAATTACAAGTACAGTGGAGTCACGATAAAAAGAAAATGATAAGTAATTGCGGTTTTTCACGGATTAATGAGTTTTCGACGTCACTATAAAGAACCGTTACTTATAAGATACCTTATATCTTATATCCGCATAAAAAATATTTGTTTGGGAAGTACATAAATTCCGTTCGAGTGTTAGAGAATAATATTAATTTAAATATTGGTCACTTTATCCAACCCCAGCGAATTTAAGGAACCTAACGGAGGTGATGTGTTTCTTATGTGGATACATAATATCGATGAGTTTGTTTGTTTGAAGAAAAATTTTTTGGCTCTTCCATGTCCCACCTTGAGACGGTTTAAATTGCGGCAAAGAGTTTAAATGATTTTTTTAGGGAGGTTGATAACCTATTCAATTCTTTTAATGATTTGTCCTTCTAAAAAAGGTTTCACTTGCACAATCTTTGTATTCCCAACTGCTTTCAGTTTTTTGTCTCTGACGGAGATCTTCTTCGTCGATTCCTTTCGATTCTATCGGCTTAATAACTAGCACTCTTCTGGTGAAAAGGTCAAACATTTCGTTTTCCTCACTATCGTTGCTATATTGATAAGCCTAGAGCAAAAAACAAAATTTTTTTATAATGCCAATCTAAACAAATAATATGACTCGTTAGTGAAAATATGCATGATAATCATCATAGGTCAACGACCTCGCGGTTCCAAAAGTTCTAGTATTGCAACAACGTTCCAAATTCCAAAAAAAATGGAGTCAAACCACTATCAAAATTTAGTCTACGCAACTATTTGCTTTTTATTAGTCTATAAAAAACATACGTCGATTTAGTGAGTCAAAAAGGGAGAAGTGAAAAACGCCTACCCAAGAGCGCCATTCATCGCCAAAGCACAACCAGCCATAGCAGTCAACAGCTAGACTTTCAGACTTCCGTCTCCACCGCTACGAATTTTGAGAGTTCGCAGCTTCAGTGTGGAACACTCGCACCGACCAAAGGCTTACGCGGACATCGACGATCTTTCATCGAGCCAGCTCGTTGTTGAAAACTTTATTATTATTATTTGCCACAATCGACCAAAGCTATTTAAATACCGAGTCACATGTGTCCGACCTAGGTTATTAGGAATTCATATGTGGGGAGCATGTGCAGTTGTAGTTAAGTACATAGCGGAAAAAGTTAGACAACGAATCAGCAAATGAAAGCAAGACTAAAATAAAACAAACGAATACATTATTGCACACCACATTTCCGCTGAACTCTCACTTTTTTGTCATTTTATTTTTATCGCTTCTTTGTACACATATTCTCACATTCCTTACTCTGTATTTTTAGATGGGAAAAATCATATGCTACCGACCGGCGAACTTCTGGTGTACAACATCACTCGCACCGATGCGCACAAAGTTTATCGCTGCCGCACCCATCACAAGTTGACGCAGGACTCCGTTGTGAGCAGCAATATGGGCAAAATTCAATTGACTGGTAAGTTATGTACAATAACAACAACACTGAGAACAAATATACCGTACAGCATTTACTTTGTTAATAGCGAAGCATGTACATTTTAGTTGCGTGTTTTACGTATTAAGTGTTTGAGACAAGAACCGCGTAACTCAAGAACAGAAATATACATTTTTTGTCATATTACATAAATGAAACTGGCATAAGCATTTCGAAAATTTAGTGAACAAAATTTGAATTTAGCTAAAGAAATAAGTCGAAATTCTGCAAATTTTCAACAATAATAATTTGGTTTTACCACCGTTGCAGCACCGTTTCAAGTATCATTTCACCTCCATACAGTGTTGTACAAAATATCGATAGAGTTTCATTGCAAATTGAATAGAGTCAGGTAAATTTGGTGCATTGTCAGTTACCAACAGACATTTGGTAGGTATTTTGGTCAATATAAGGGTAGCTGAAGTGTGTAATTTCTTCCTCTACAAAATGATATACAGGTTTACCTTTGCCTTCGACGACTGTTTTTTTCAGTCTCTTACCATTTTTTGTTACTAACTCGTTGTAGCATGTAATCGCATCAGTGGATCCATTCAGATCTTATTATTAATCTCCTTTTTTGTCACTACTTGCGTGAGTCCTTCTAGCCCCAGAACTCCAAACTTCGCTAGTTGCCTCTATCCTTTGCGCGGTCAAGCCAGTTGTATATGGGGTCCAAGTGCTTTCCATCTCATTGCGTCCTCGCTTATGTTTCTGTGCCGTGTAATAAGACAGGAATGATAAGAATTTATAAACCATAATTTTTGTTCGTCCAGACAAAGAATGTAGGAGTTATTCTGCGTTTTATATTCGATATTAGAATGTTGGTAGAATTTATTCAGATTTCGCGATATACAAAGTCCTTCACTACAAATTAATAACTGTCAAGTGCAACTTAGTTCCAAATTAAGAAATCTGTGGCCGTCAGGTATTTTATCGTACCACGTTCACCACAACACCAACTTTGTTTGCTTTCTCCTCTTGGCTAGGAAAGGTTGCGCTAACTGTTCTGTTGTTTAAGCCAATTTTGGACACGGAGTGGAAAGGGCAGCTTTTTTCAATGCTGTCGAGAGTGGCCTTAAAATCGACAAAAAGGTGCTGGGTGTCGAAAATTCAATAATTGCAGCTGATCCAGCATCTCTTTCTTTTCTGTCCTATATTATTTTGAGTAATTAATCCACAAATTACTACGGTCTGTCTTGAAAATATTTTAATAGCTAATCCCAAAGGATGTCCTCTTCTCGGACTTTAAGGTTCAGCCTTGTCAAATGATAACAGATCTACGTTTAATTTATATATTTATGTATTTAAAGAGAGAAAATTTCAGAAGCCAGGAGATCCATCTTTGAGCAATTAAAATTTTCAATAGTGCAATAGTATTTCTTTACATCAACTGAAGCTGTGATGGTGGAGCGAAAAAATAATTAGAAGGTATATATGATTATTTACTTACCAACTCAATGTGCAACTTCCCTTCAAGTAGCTGAAAATTGATTTTATTTAAATATTTTAGCTTTGTCTTTGAATAGGACGAGCTATAAAGTATGTGGAAGGTACAAATTAAATAATGGATGGACGAAGTTCATGTATTGCTACGGATATCTTCTTGAGGTTTGAGATTATGGACTTTATAGTCAAGCAATTATTTTTTAGTTACTCGCTTCAATTTTTTGACGCCGAGTAACTTTCGTCGGTCCTTGGATCTACAAACTCTATCTCAACAAATCATTTGACTGATATATGTCCGACACTCAAAGTGTAACCAATTAAAAAAGGCATAAATTCGGTTTGGGAAATTATTTTTATTTATTTTAATATACAAAAAATGTGACAATAATCATAAATTCAGATTCAATTCACTTTCGCTCGATATGACCGCCTTCTGCCTTAACTATCGCCTTGATACGGTCAAAAAACGAATCGCAAGTTGCCCTAAAGTGACTTGCCGGTATTTTGGTCTACTCATGGACAATGGCTTTCTTCAGCATTTCGAGATTGGTGTATTTTTTACTTTGGACCTTGCTCTCCAAAATGGCCCAGAGAGAATAATCCATTGGTTTCGCATCTGGTGAATTCGAGAGCCATTGTGTTGTCGTAATGAAGTTCGGAACGTTGTTTTTTAGCCATTCTTAGTTCACTCGGGCTTTGTGAGACGAGGCTGAGTCTTATTGAAACGTCCATGGTTTGCGACCGAAATATTGGGAATGGAACCTGACAATTGAAAGCACCTTATTAATATGTTACGAATTTCCCTCCACTAACCGAATGCGAAATGCGTTGGCAATGAATTGTATAATACTATACCGAGGTGACTCCAAGCTTCGCCAATCGCATATGGGTTTTATAATGTTGCGGTCGAATTACATGCGCTTGAGGAACTTGAAAAGCTCTTAGAAGCGCGTATGAGCACAAATAAATAAACAAATAAACAAGAACTATTTAATTGTGTTTGTTATTGGAAATACATGCATATGTAATTTTCGTTAATTTCTGTTTCATTTGAATTGAGTTATTTGCAGGTATTTTTGTTATTGTTGTTAATGTTGGTAAATGCTTTCTATAAGCAAGTCATAATATTTTTGTAAAATATTTTAACACTCCCCATCTTTTTCTTTCTCATTTTGTACTCCACAGAAATGCGTGAACTCGTGCCGCCCATAATGAACGAGAAGGCCACAAGCGTGGTGGCACGTTTGGGCGATCCCGTTGTGGTACCATGCGTGGCATACGCCAACCCGAAACCAGTCTATCGGTAATTATTGCATATTTTCTTTTAACGCTTGTTATTTACCTACAACGCTTAATGTGACACACACGATTACAAGTTGCAACTGGATTATGTTGAATGAAAATATATAAACTTCTACAGAGCTGAAATAAAATTAAAATACATTCTGACTTATGTGCTTCAGTCAGAATGTTTCACTAAATGTAAAAACAATTCGATAAGCGCTCTCAATATATATGTCCATACGTGGAAGCGTTAGAAACTCAGTGATTTAGTGGTTCTTCCTTGTAGATTCAATTCAACCTTTTCGATCTCACTAAAGAATAATAAGTTACACTATTACTGCCGTGAACTTCCAAAATAAGTTAGTTATTCGGGGTCAGTCATCATTGATATCCCTAATCCTCAAATTTGTATGGAATCTTCTTTCATAAATAAATATTCACTTCAGATATTTTTAATTCATCCTCCGATCATGGCTAATGGAACTCAAACTGCGAGCATAGCAAGTAGGTAAGATTAGATTATATGACTGATCCCCTACATGGTGGAAGGAGCACACCTAGAGTGTTATGAACAGTTCTTTCTGAAGCCAGATTAAAAACTCCCTTGATTGAATATCAGGTATCGCCTAAGCGACTGAAACTAGCACAAATTTACACAGGTGCTTTATTTCTATTTCCGTTATTTCACTTAGATTCTAAAAATATGTTGAGGTAACACCATATCTTCTTCCAAATAGCTGTTGTTCAGTTAGAACTTCAACAATTACCAAAACGTGGACTTTTCTGTGTGCGAAACGTGTGGACTGTCATCGCATTCGTGACTTGACTCCCATGTCACAGCTAACAGCCCAAACTTAAAAGTCGTAGGTAATTTCGTTAATCTTGGAACCAATATAAGCAGCAACAACAATGTCAGCCTCGAAATCCAGCGCAGAAGATCTCTTGTCAACATGTGCTACTTAGGACTATGTAATCAATTGAAAAGTAATACATTCTCTCGACGAACAAAGACCAAACTCTACAAGTCCCTCACTATTCCGGCCCTACTATATGGTCCGCAGGCAGTGACAATGACATCTTCTGACGACTTCACCGTAGGACACAAAAGACAGCGGCTGCTTTGGCTGGGTCGTGTTGTAAGAATGGAGAATGAAGTTCCAGCTTCGAGGGTATTCGAGTCAACACCCGCCGGTGGAAGCAGAGGAAGAGAAAGGCTTCCACTCCATTGAAGAGATCAGTTGGCGAAGGATCCGCTGCCAAATAGCGAACAGAGAAAACGACTGATGCGCTGCTATTAATTCCGCTATAACCGCGTAAGCGGTCTCTATTGCCAGTAAAGATAAAGAAGAAGACTTTTCTGTGTGAAAAACGTTCACCAGACCAGACCTCTTATGATTTACCCTGAGTCAGACTTACAACTGCACTGCTGCTAATAGTTGGTCGACCACAGGAAACCAACGGAACTCTCATTCTACAGTTATTTAGAACTTTCCCAACAAGCCAAAAAACCATGCATTTCATGAAATAATACCGTGGCCAGTTACCCAAACCCTACGCTAGAGATATGAGCTTACTATCAGCGCGCTCAATGCTAATATCGCTTTGAAGGAGGCTGTACTCCGCGACAATAAAACTACTGTTACCTTTGTGGACACCTTGCAGTGTTCTAACACATAAAACCGGAGCTGACACTCGTTTATTATCATATCTGAAACAACAAGGAAATACCTATGTAAAGATACTTTATGCGAAAAGTGTAATTCCAGCCGTGCAGACGGTGATATGTGAGTAATAAATAACTTGGTTTTTGGTTATGAAGGGCTTTTTGAAATGGTATGTTGAAATATACAAGTCACTTTAAATCATAACGGATACCGAAAACTAATAAGCTGCGACGAAGAAGAAAGCAGGAAAAACTTCTGCAGTGTTAACTGACACAGAAAAACAAGGAATACAATGACATTAGTTCCATTAATTTCGTTTTAATATTAAAACGTAAGGTATTTCCTAAGCTTGGTGCTTGAAGTTAAGACCACAGAGATGGTAGACTATGTAACTGTCTCTGCGGAGAACTTAACTAATCACTATGGTAAAAATCTCCAGCCAACATACTATAAAAATTTATAAACCTCTAATTTTAATGCTGCACTTTGATGCTGAAACTATTAAAGAATTTAAAGTTTAATACTAATTTTCAAACTTTTTAATAAGCACAGAGTGTAATGTAAAATTTTGAGTGAAAATATTTTGAAAAACTCTGAGTTCAGGGAAACTTCGTTGTACTGAACTATAGAAGAAGCTAACGGGTAGTTAACTCGAGTTTATATCGATAAATTGTGAACGCATTAAAAATACACGATAGTGCAAGTGTTTATTGAAAGAATACATTTTCTTAGAGCCGTGCAAAATGACTATTAAATTTAAAAAACTCTTAATCCTTTTTGATAAAAAAGACACTTTAAACTAATGAAATAACTGTGGACAATTAAAATTGACAAAATTTAAACGAATGTGGAGAGTTAAAAGTTTAAGATGAAAATGGACGCAGAAAATATGAGGGTGCTTTCATAAGCACTACGGACTCAAATACCGCCACATCCGCTCACTTACGGCATACATACACGTATGTGACGATATATTTGCTAGGGAATGTCGTGCATGTTTGCGTACAGGCTTGACGGCGCATCAAGTCAAGCTAAGACAAAACGAACCGACCAGCAACAGCAAGAGCTGGCGGAGGGTAAGGGCAACCATGTCAGGAGCAAGCAGGGAAATAATTTAACACACATGACTGCTGCAACTGTCCCGTAGCACGCTGGAACCGTAGAAACCGACTGTGCCAGGCGAAACACAAAGAAAAATTGTAAAAGGCAGAAAATTAAGGAGCAGAAAACCTAAAAGCCAGAACGACATAAACAAAACAACAACAAAAGAAGAAGAAAAAGCGACCCATGCGAAGCAAAAACTAAACAAAACAAGAAAAAACGTTAACTCCAGCTGCACCGAAGCTAATATACCCTTCACAGGTGTATTTCTTTTAGTAACTCTGCCTTCAGTTTATAGGGAAGCTTTATGCTATAGTAAGCCGACCTGAACGTTTTTTTCGGAGATTATATTGTTACCTTAAGCAGTAATCCATGTCAAACTTTGTAAAGATATCACGTCAATAGCGAAAGTTTTCCATACAAGCCGTTGATTCCTATCGTTTGGTTTGTATGGTAGATATATGCTATAGTTAAGCAATTTCTTCGGAGATTACATTATTTCTATGAACAATAATCTATACCAAATTTCGTGAATATATTTTGTCAAATGTGAAAGTTTTTCATACAAGAATTTGATTCCGATCGTTCAGTTTGTATGACAGCTATATGTTATAGTGGCCCGATATCGGCAGTTCCGACAAATGAACACCTTATTGAAGACACAATGACGTTTGCAAAATTTCAAAACGTCATATTAAAAACTGAGGGACTAGTTCGCATATATACAGACGATCAGATAGACAGACAGACGGACAAACGGAAATGGCTAAATCGACTCATCTCAACATACTGATCATTTATATATACACTTTATAGAGTCTCCGACGCTTCCTTCTAGGTTTTACAATCTTTGGGATAAACTTAATATACCCTGTTCAGGGTATAAAAATCTAGAAAAAATTATATGTTGTGCAGGCATATACGAGTGAGTTTGTGCAGCGTAGAACCGGAAAGAAACTCAGGCGCAGTGGAAATACTCAAGCGAGCCTATTGGTTTGGGAAAAATGAGCGCTATTTGGTTGTTAGTAGTATGCGCCTGTTTGTATGCTACATTTATTATTTGCGCTAAAAAAATGTTGAGACAATTCTTGCTTTGCCCACACGCACACTCATATATGCCTATATTACAGTTGATACGCTCGAGTACATTGACATGCAGTATTTTAATATGCTCCGGCAAGCAGGTTGCCGGCAACAGCATATGTCTATAATGTGTAGCGACCGCCACAAAGAGGGGAATTACCAACGACACGGGATTTTCTCACTTCATACCGAATAGTGGTCAGATGTAGATACGTAAAATAATTGCTTATATACATATATCATAACAGGAAGGCGCCCAATTTGATAAAATAATTTTGCAAATGAGATCTCATCCTGTGGAATTCAGATTAAGTTTTCCTTCTCAAACAAAGTCAAACCTATTTATATCCGAAAGATAGGAAGAACTATTTTTTTTCTAATAAAACACACATAGCACAACATTGAAATCTTTCTGAAAACCTTCAATTGAAACTATAAGCTCTGTAATCCGATACATGCGGTTTAAGTAACTAAAAATTTTCAAATTCACATATTCGGTTTACGGAGTATGAAGGTAAAATTGTCTCGATTTTTCCAATTTCGACATTAGAACATACTTATATAGTAGCATTACCAGAAAAATATATCTCTGAATTTCATTCAAATAACCTACAAATTGGCCAATAAATATATAAGTATCTGCGTTTTAAAAGTCGGACGGATTCCAACAAACTCAAGCCACCGCTCTGGTAAACACTTTAGTGTCAATTGAAGACAGTAAACGTGAGTCGCTACGCGCACTGAAGGCTGTTCCGCAAACTGGCCTTTGACAAATGTTTCGAGCATTAGAAAAAACGTTTCTACAAGTGTATTGGGGTCAAAGGTCTCACTATTTTTTACTCATAGTAGTACCATATGATTTCAAAATGTGTCTGGAGGCTTTGTGACTAATTTAAGGTTACAAAAATTGCTTCGTTAGTAGATTGCCTACCCGCTTAACGGATCATTAAGCTAAGTAATTCTCCATACAGTTAAACAACTTGCGCATTTATTTAGGAATACAAAACTTCGTTCCAAATAAATATTCTCAAGAAATTGAGCTAGGAGTTTAATGAAGAAAACTAAAAGTTTCTATAGCCTCTACATTTTCTGAATATGAGAAACAAAACTCCACTTATTTCAACCATTGCTAATTACTTCCAGCTGGCATACGAAACGACCAAACAACGAGGAGTCCATACAACATTTGCTGGCGACAGGTCGTGCAAAAATCAAAGAAGGCACGCTAATTATAACCGCAGTCGATCGGTCCGACAGCGGAGCCTTCTTCTGCACTGCCACCAACTCGGAGGGCAGCGAAACTTTGGAAGTACAAATTGCCGTTACATCACCGCTCACTGCCAGCATCCAACCCACCGTGCAAACAGTGAATCTGGGCAAAACCGCAAACTTGGTAAGTTCCATAGCCAGCAGGCGAAAATTTAATTGAATATTCACGAAATTTATTTGAAACACACAAAAAACTCACTTAAATTTCGCACAATTAGCCTAATGATTGGCGTTTTTGTGTAGCTCTAACCGTAGATATGTGTTCTTTTCATTAGATTTGCAGCATTTCGGGCTTCCCAAAACAGAGTGTTCTTTGGCTGAAGGATGGGCAGCCACTGCGTTCAGGCGCACGCGTCCGTCTACTTTCCACAGAGCACATACGCATTACGTCCATTACGAAGGAGGACAAGGGAATGTATCAGTGTATTGTGAAAAATGATTTGGAATCGGCCCAAGCCACAGCGGAATTGCGACTAGGAGGTGAGTGGAATGCTAATTATGGCAATTACTTAATTTTATTTCATAATTGCAATTAAGATTTGTTTAAAAGTGTGAGTGCATTGTTCAAAAGGGGTGGGTCAAAAAGATAATTAAAGGATAAATAGCAAAACGTTGTAGTACTTTAGCACCAGCGTATTTCTTCTAGAAGGTCTCGATGGTAAACTTTTTGTTATTATGAGTTGTACCTGGCGGTAAAGAATTTCAGCGTCTCTATTCTGGACTGAATACTTGGTTTAAATTAGCAAGAAGTAGCTATAAAAAAGGTTGCAGAACCAGATATTCTCAAAGAAATGTGTGAGGAGATTTCGCGTTCCTTGGAAAAAACATCGGTGCACACATTACATTATATTTCAAGCACGCCGATGTTTTTTAAAATAATAGAACTTACGTCTATGATCCTTTTATAACTAAAGGCTAATCTTCCTTGAAACCAATTATGCAAATCCTACTTTCTGCTTAATAATGATCTTAACTTCTGGACAAATTTGTCTCCTTAACTTTAGGAACGTGGATCCAATACTTTTTTCAGGTTCGGATAGGTCTCCTGTGTTTTGTTAATAATATTTCAGATGATAATTACTTACTTAACTGATAACATAATTTCCTTGCAGAGGTGGCACCGCAACTAATCTACAAATTCATTGAACAGACCATTCAACCAGGACCGTCAGTTTCGCTGAAGTGTAGCGCCAGTGGCAATCCAACACCGAAAATTGTCTGGCACTTGGATGGATTTCCGCTACCAAATGTGAGTATGGCAACCCTTCTCATATATTTAACCTGTAATATAATGTATAACTAATAAATTATTAATGTACCATGAATGGCAAATGTTGACTCAACTTAAAGAAAATGTGTCCAATTTAGTTTCCGTTTTAGTTATTAACAGTATATGTGACTTTAGGGGTGCCCTAAAGTTGATTGTATTTAACCCCACAATTAAATTTACCGTGGTACATCCTCACAACTTGAAAAAAGAGAGCTTTCAAAATATAACCCGGTATCGTTAGCTTTGCGCAAAAACAGTTCATTAACAAGAAAAACAACAATTCATTAACAAGATTAAAACAGGAAAAATAGAGAGAAACATTACTAACTCGATTGCTCACCTGACAATTAGGTTGCTCCACTGAAGAAGGTGTCTGCACATTTTGTTACCACTGCAAACGTCTTCATATTTCAAATTCAATTTTTCCATTCGCGGAAATTGCATATATGAATTCATACATATGTATGTAGTTATAGTTATATACTTAATGGGTGTTTGTTTAGTCGTTCACTCTATTATATAATGCGCATCCTCGGAGACACCGAACAATGCGCAACGAAGACGCTTTTGCTACTGTGGAACAGAGTATCGAAGAAGACCCTGATTAGTCCATACGCAACAATTGGAGCTTTGGCCATCCACTCTATGGAAAATTTTTCGAAAGAATGTTACGCTTACAAAATCCAACTGTTGCAAGATCTGAAGTCGAACGACCATCAACCGCGTCGCAAATTCGGTGAATAGATCCAAAACAAACTGGCCACCGATCCCGATATTTACCAAAACGTTTTGTTAGGCGATGAAACTCACTTTTGATTTATTTTGTATTTTGAGTGTGCGGAGTGCAATAAGTTCCCAGAAATTCACTCTTTGGTATACTCCATGGTCAGAGGGAATCTTTGGTCCATATTTATTTAAAAATTAGCCAAGATTAATGGCTTTTTCGTGCCTGGTTTGGAGGTTGTTGAAGTCGACTTTTGGTTAAATCGAAATAATCAATTCATTCAAGGAAACTTTTGGGTACTGAGTCGTCCTAACACCTTTAAACTATTTTTTGTGGAGTTGCGTTAAGTTGCTTCTTTGAAGAGGGTATTTGGCGCGTTATAACTAACATATGTATGACTGCTAAAAGGGGTCGGAAATAAAGTCCCTCAACATCAATTTTTTCAAGTCAGCCGAGGAAGTCAGATGTCCAAAATCATTTTCAAAATACAAAGCTGAAATAACAGGAAAATCAAATGTCTAAAAAAACACCCTTTACCTATAGTATCCATAAAGAAGTATGTGTGCATAGTGAAGCCTTAACGCGTGATTGCTGTCACCAGCAACTTTGAATGTGACATATTGAAGAGGACGTAATGGTGTGGCACCAACCACCACTAGCACTTTCATACACATACAATTTATAGTGAAGTGAGCTTTTCCCTTCCCTTGATGGACAAGAGTTCTGTTAAAAGCATTAGAAACCACTGTTGGTATGTTGTACACACTTGTAGTGATGTATCAGCACAGAAATGCATGAAATATTTTAGTTCGAATTTCATTGCGTAGTCTCAAAAGACGGTTTTTTGACCGAAATTTCTAAGGGAACAACAAAATTTAAGCCATCTAAGCTATACATATATCGCATTACTGATAGATATCCTGTAGAGCTACCGCATACGTTACTCCAAAAGGCAGACTATGAAGGTAAAAATATCTGGTACTGGGTACTGGTAACGACTTTGTCGGAATCAACTGCTTGTATGGAAATCATTTTCATTCGACGAAATATCTTCGCGGAATTTAGCACGGGTTTATTATTAGAGAAGGGTGTGGTATGTAAAGGAATTGGAAAATATAGCTGAACTATCAAAATCAAGATAAAGACCTTTTTATACTTTTATAAGCTATAGGAGATGCACCTAAGAACGGTATTATACTTTTGTTGGCCAAACATAGTAAGGCTTTTTAATTTAAATTTCGCGCGAAAACCAATTCGTCGAAATATTTATTTTCTAGATCTGTGTGCGACATCTGTGCCACATGTCACTGCACTCCGAATTCCTTCCGATCGCCAAACTGTCAACAAGAAATACCATCTCCTGATTTAGCATCGTGTGTGTCAAACTACCACTACATGGAAAAACTTTTGAGTCAAGGCGTTAAACGTGAACCGCTACGCGTATTGACCGAAATTCCGGAAATTAACTTTAACAATTCTTTCGAAGATTTCAAAAATGTTGCTATTAGTAGATTGAGGGGAACGACATAGAATTCGAAGAATAAATTAAGAATTTTAAGATTATAAAAATTCTTACTAATTATTGCTCATAGCAGTAGCGTCGCTGCCGCCGTAGTTAACAGTTTTTCTGGTGTTGAACTAAGAATAAAACAATATTTGCAAAAAAGTTCAGTACTGACATTCCTAGAGATCACACGTCGTCTTTGGTATTTGCCTTCCATACGGTAGTGACAGTTTTGTCCTCATCGCTTTTTCTCCATGCCTCACTAGCGTGTTAGTGTCCTTTTTATGCTCTTTCAACATTTTACTACAGAGTAGTCTGAATAAATGGATTAAAAGTAATCCTCATTTTTTTTCCTTCGATTTCGAAACTTTACAAGCAGCGTATCTGTCAAATTTGATGCCTTTGCTGCAAATTGAATAACTGCATCATGCCATTTGAATCCATCTTGTTTCACATAACTGTATAAGTTCTTCCTCAAGTATTTTTCGAACGCTTGGGATGTTTTCGAAAAATTTGTCCATCTCTCTTATGGTACTGCATACCATCTCGATTAATCGTATCTTAAAAGATTTTAAGATATTGCTGTACAGTTTGTGACATTTTTATAACTGCAGCATAAAAAACACTCCGTAAAAATGCAGAATGTTTTAGCTGTCAGCGATTGCCTTTTCTATGTTGGAAAACTTGGAACATAAACCGCGGAGAATGCACCAATCGAACAGATCACAGATGGAGCTGAATCCGGCATCTTTTTCTCTATCAAGCCACGTTTCAAATTTAGTTATTTGAGTTACGGATTTGATTGGATTTATTAACAATTGAATCTGCATACGTTGCTATATTTTGTAACTTCAGTGGTATCTTAGCATTGTTTATTATGTTCAAAATGGAGACAGTCTATATATATAAATGATCAGGACGCCATAATAATAATACCCAACGATTACCCTCCTCCCGCCCAACCGACGCGAGGGGCGCAATCCGCGAACGAGCGGAATTAGCCGATTCATAAAAGGCAAGAGAGTTTTAATCGTTGCGATCTTAAGCTGCTCGGCTACAGAAACAAAAATTTCAACAGCCAAAATTAAGAATTAAATTAAAGTTTATAATTTTTAAATGTTACTTGTTAAGAGTAGATAAGATAATTTTTTTAATGGTAAAGAGTGGGTCTGTTAGATCAAATGTGCTGGAATGAGAGTTGAAATCATGACATATACGGCGGAATGGTTCGTTTAACTCAAAATTTGTTCTAGAAAATTTTAAAAGTAAGGGTCTAAACTGCCTGGTAGAGCGAGCGGGAATGTTAAAATTAATATCAGATAAGAGAGATGGGCTACAGACTGACCCATTCATGAGTTTTACAAGAAATATTATCCCAGGCATCTCCCTACGTCTAGCGAGTGTAGGGAGATTTATAAGTTTTAAGCGGTTAGTGTAAGGGGGAAGATTTAAACTGGAATCCCAATGCAAATGATTTAAGGCAAAAAGTAAAAATTGTTTTTGAACGGACTCTAACTTATCTGAATGGATTTGGCAACTAGGGTTCCAAACCACAGAAGCATACTCTAATATAGGCCTCACCAGAGATGTAAAAAGAATTTTTGTAGCAAGCGGATCTCTAAATTCTTTAGACCAACGTTTAACAAAACTAAGAGCGCCTTTAGCTTTAAAAACCGTGGAAGATGCGTGAAGATTAAAATTGAGTTTGGGGTCCATAGTTACACCCAGATCAACAAAACTGCATACTTGTTCCAACCTAAAGTTTTGTATTACGTATGAAGTAGGGTCTACAGATCTACGTGAAAAACACATCGTTTTACATTTTTTAAGGTTCAATGGCATGTCATTTTTATCACACCCAGAAACTAGTTTGTTTAAGTCTGTTTGCAACTGACATCTTTCGCTGTATGAAGTATACGATTTAAAAAGTTTTACATCGCCAGCATATAATAAAACTTTTGAAAACTTGGCAACAGATGATATGTCATCAATAAATAACAAGAACAGAATTGGAACGCCTGAAGGAACATGGATTATGTCAGAAAAATGATCGTGAAATATGACTTGTTGAATTCTATTACCAAGATAAGAAGCAACCCATTTTAGTATTATTGGTGGAAAACCAAGAATAATAAAGCAATAAAACAAGTAACAAGAGGAATGCTGTTGCACGAGACACCAAAGCTACAATGCCAAAATTTGCTCAGAACAATTCTTATTAGTAAATTTAACCGTAACCTTTAACATTCTTCAAACATTCTTATTTTACACTGCAGAAATTAGCGAATTTTACTACCCATTAAACACAATTTTAAATTCCATCTGTCTCTTTGCTATCCTGTGTAAAAAGAACAAGAAGAACTTAATGTAACGGGATAAATCTTTGCACGAAACCCATCTTATTACCATAAATTGTTCTAACAAAAACAATTCTAGCCCCTAGGTACCGAATATTTGGACCCCCGTGCCTGTAGCTCACTTTTGACCGAAAATGTATAAAATATACAATTGAAATTAAGAGAGATTTTTTAATGATAATAGTTAAAGTGTTAAAAATTAGTGGAATATAATCAATACTTCCCTGAGCCTCCATATACCTAATATAAAGATTTTCGAACTTCCGGGTGACATTATTTGATAAATCAATGAAAATTACAGAGCGTGTTTTAATTATATGTGTATGTATCCTTGCGCATAAAATGAATAAATATGGGAGAAAACTTGACCTAGCTCACATATAACAAACAAATATATAACATCCGGACGACTTTGATGTTTTGCACCTTAAGGTACTTCCCTTGCTTTGATCTCTGTAAGTTGTAAGAGTGTAAAATGTTCGGTTGCACCAGAACTTAGCTCTTCCTTACTTGTTAATGCTATAGATTATTGTTGTTGACAGTTTCGTTGTTGCTATAGTTGCTGGTGGCTAGGCCAAGCAACGAGCGCGTATTTTGCATAAATCGCATTTTGATGTTATGCACGAGAGGATACGCAAATTAAAGTCATCGTCAGAGTTCTGCGCATTTGAAGTCTCCAATGCATCCGTCTTAAAATGTACGCCTCACAACCTTCTAGTCTGTAAGAGTATTACGACATATGTTTGGGCGTCTGGTCTTCTCTTGCCGGCTGCGATTGTTGCGCTGGTATATTGCTTTGGTGCTTTGCGTACATGCTCTTTTGGTTGCGACAGCAAAAGTGGTTGACAGCTTGAAAACTGCAACCGAAAAGTTCAATCCATATTGCAGTTGTTGTGGTTGCAGTTGGTGGTTCCATTGTAGTTTTAGTCATATTGCACATGTGCGTTCCAATATATGCCATCAACACAACGCAAAAAAATTTAAACCCTAACTTTGGCTTTGAAAAAAACGCTCTATTACTATGAGAATAAGAATCAACTTAAACATATCAGAATTTAAATTCTTGCAAAATATTGTCAGGAAGAAGCAGCCTCGCTTAATATCCAACTTGTCGCAAGATCATAGACGGCAGGTGTGAGTATGTGAAGGTTTCGTTGATGTAAAAACTAGAAAAAACCAACAATTTTCCAAAATGGTTTCCTTTCGGCTGACTTTTCTTATAATCAAACGCCGTAAGAATCCGACAATTAAAAGTCAGCTTGTTATATACAAATAACATATACATATAATGTAGGCAGGGAAATGTATCTTCTCTTCAAATTAACAAGTGAACGCATACTCGTGCTGTACTCACAAGTCGCAGTTGACAGTCGGATCCGAAACAGCTTTCGCAGAGAGAAATCAGAGGGAGTATCATAGTGTATTCACTACGGTATACATATAATATGTCTAGGTCCAACATTGTATATGAAAATATGAAAGTAAAACATAGTCCTCTCATGCTAAAAAGAAAGTTAGGAAGTTAGGACAAAATCGTTTAGGCGGATACTCTGCTAATCGCTCAGATCACTCTTTCAATCCTTTTATTCTTTCCAAGATCGATCCAAGATTTGCACCTTGCTCTCTGGTGACTTCTTAAACTTAAGAAGCTAACTAAATTGCTTTTATAAGCCTCTAACGTCACAGTCACTGGTGTAATGAATTAAGGGGTGTAATGAATTAAGGGGTTAGGGTTAGTCAGAGACACGAAAAAATTAGAGTTTTCAGTATATTTTTTTTTTTTACTACTAAGTCATGTTATTTTACAAAAGCAGTAATATGGCATTATTATAGGATGTGTTGACTTGCAGTCACGAAAATTTCAAAAAAAAAATTTAATTTCCGAAGTTATAGTTGTTTGTGTTGACCCTGTTCCAAAAAAAGGTACTTGCGGTGACAAGCATAAGTCCTTCGAGACTCATCTAAAAACAATCGGACAAAAAAATTAGTTTTATAAATAGATAATATCGGGTCTGATCGAAGGGTTTTATTTTGTTTTCAAAATTAACAAAATGGTGGCCTCAGAAATTTTTTTTTTAATTTTTGCGAAAAAATCAACAGTTAATTGGTCTTAAAAAATCGAAATTTTCGAAAAAATAAAAATCTTTCGATCAGACCCGAGTTTATTATGTAATCTAAAGGCTGTATAAATTTCATTAAAATCTACTGAACGGTTTTCGAGTTGCAGTTGTCACCGATTCAAAAAACATAGTTTTGAGAAAAACGCGTTTAAAGTTTCACAATAGCGCTTTGAAGTGCCTGAGCTCTCTTTTTCATTTCTCGAATAACTCAAAAACTAATAGTCGGATCAACGTGAAATTTTCAGGGAATATTTTTAAGATATAAACTTAACGAAATGTAAAAAAAATATATTTTTTGAAAATTCTAACTACCCCTAACCCCTTAAAATATTATAAAAGCTACAGGATATAGATTAAATTTCGAGGTTCCCCAGAAACCTCAAATTGAATGGAGAACATCTTTGATATTTATTTTTTGATGACTATCTCTTTCAAATATTGGCCGCGACTACATCTCAAATAGCCCAAACTTGAGTTCTATAAGTTGCTCGAGCATTTCAACTGTCAACAATCGGCGAGCTCAAAACGTGAAATTGTCTGCTCACCGAAGTTGTATCTTAATCAAAACGTTGATTGTTGCGATGTGCGGGAAATGGCACCATCTTGTTAAAACCAAATGAAGCCACGATTGAGAGCTTCAATTTTAGACATCACATAATTGGTTATCGTGGCGCGATAACGGTCACCATTGACGGATACGTTCTCACCGGCATCATTTTTGTGAAATATGAACCGATGACTTCACCGGCTCACAAACCACACCAAACAGTTGTTTTATTTGGATGAAATGGCAGCTGTTTAATTTCTTAACGTTGCTCTTCGCCCCAAATGCGGCAATTTTGCTTGTTTCCATACCCATTGAGCCAGAAATGGGACCCATTGCTGAACAAAATTTGGCGATATCGCTGGGGAAGGTCAAGTGGCTTCAGTTCTTGCACAGGCTGATCACTCCAAAACTATTTACCGAATTATTGTGTAATTTACAGACAATATTCTCGAATTTTATTGAATCAATACGTGTGGCACCCATACATCGAGCTTCTTAGTGACTCCAAGCTTCTTCAAATGGTTTATAACGGTTTGATGACTACTATGCCGGTCTCTTTCGACGAATTCAGCGATTTTATCGCAATTTTCGACGACAGGCCTTCCGGAGCGTGGCGCATCTTCGACCACCTCTAACCAGAACGAAAACGTTGAAACCATCGTTCTGCGGTGGAAGTGGAAACTGTATCAGGTCCATAAACTGCAAAAATTTTATTTTGCTCTATGTTTGCGACACTATAACTCACGAACGACTTAAAGGAGACGACAATCAATCAAACACATGTTAGCGCGTGAAATGAGCTTTCCAGAAAGGTATAGCATGACCCGATGCGACGAATAAAACTAGAACTACGAGCTTTCAGCGCCAACTAGCGAAAATACTGCAAGATTTTTTTGACAACCTAATATATACATTTAAAATATGCAAAAAGAAATGCGATTCTTTCAAAATTATAAGTGGATATAACCTTTTATCTTGATCATAAGTTGAGTGCAGCGCTCGAAGCACATTCTTTCTAAAACGTGAATTTTCGTAATAAAGTTGAACGATTTGTAAACGTTGTTCCGTCTTTCCCTGATGAAATGCCAAACAATATTGAACAAAAATAACATACAGCTTGACGTGATGCTCGCGTGATCTGTCAAAACAAGGTTATTAAAAAAAGTATCTCTACTCGAATCACCCGTTATATACCTGTAACTTTCTAGCGATTTACACCTTTAACCATCCAAATTACTGCTTTCATCAAGATTATTGTTCTGGTTACGTTAGTTACCTCGCAATATTAATTAAATATTTACCTCTGAGTCAACATTTGTTTTTTATACACGATAACAAGTTTTAAAACTTTAATTTCTTACTTGGCATTTCCTCACAGAACGACCGTCTCATGATTGGACAATATGTCACAATGTTTGGTGATGTTATAAGCCATGTCAACATATCTGCAGTGAAGTCAGAAGATGGCGGCGAATACGAGTGCAAAGCAATATCGCGGGCAGGTGAAGCATCGCATTCGGCACGCTTAAACATCTACGGTGAGTGGAGCTAATATAAATACAAATATTCATACATAGAAATATTAATAAAACACATATGACACCCCCAGACCGATTGACAGGATGCTCTAATGTACTTGAAAATTTTGTGGAAATGAACATCGCGCTTTTCGCTGAAGTTCATATATTTTATTTGTTTGCTTAGCTTTTTTTGCACACCTACAAGGTTACTCAAATAAATATTCTTTTTCTCACCCACAGGTATGCCATATGTACGCATGATGCCGAAACTATCTGCAGTGGCAGGAAAGACCTTTTTTCTCAAATGCCCTGTGGCAGGATATCCAATCGACAGCATCATCATAGAGAAAGGTAAGCGTGCATGAACGAGTTCATATTTATTAATTTGCAAGCGCACATACAAATATGCACATAAATTCATATGAACTTTGCTGACAGCTCAGCGTTTGTACCGTCGGTCGGTTTCAATGTGAGGAATAACTTGCAAACGAAATTCTCCTTCTGCGAGCATTTCTGCTCAACGAGTTTATTGCATATTGTATAGACTACGAATGTGGCATGCAGCATGTGGTAAGTGATGCTTTTGGGGCTTTGCATGTTTAGTTGGAACGCATCTGCCCACATTGGGGTGATCCTTAAATACAATTAAAACAAATATTCACTCGAGCATACATAGAAAATCAGCAGCAGTAGTATTTCAACTTGTTTATAAACTCAAGCTTAACCAGAGCTTGGTTGTTCCATTGCCGCCGATCTTTGCTTTGACAGTGCTGTAGACTGGTTCTTATAAGTTAGGCTAGGCTAGGCTGGCTGAACCCTCAAGGCTGCTAAGTAAAGTCCTTTGTAAATCCAGATTAAAAACTCATTTAGTTTGATATCAGCTATCAGCAAAATGCCTTGAACTTGTCTCATATCTGAATATATGAGATACGCGGCGTTTTAGCGTTGATCTGGCAAATGTGTAACATTCGAGTAGGAAGTGCAGAATTTATTAAAACCAGTTCTCGCTAATATTTATTATGTTAAGATACCCTTGATTTAGCCAAGAATTTTCTCTCAGCCATGAGAGCTTCGTCTTCTGCATAGATAACCACTCGATTGTGTGAGGTGCCTCTACCCACATTCCACGCATTGCCCCATTCCCCACCGATTGTTTTTCATAATGGAGTTTAAAAATGAGAAGAGGGAAAGATTCTCACTACAAACTGCATTTGCAATATGCTTGAATTACCCTTGGAAGGCCGTTTCTTGGTATACTACCTGTTAAAAATAGATTAATTAGCCTCTATAACGTTTTCTATAGAGGATACAATGATGGATCTGAACACCTTGGCTAGGAGGTGGACTCTCTTGCCGGCTTTCGGCATTAAGGAAACCCTAAGCTGCCTCCCAATCTACATAAAATCGTTCGCAAATAAATTTTTTAAAATCTCGACAGCTCGCCATCTGTTGCAGAAATTTAAAAAAGTCGATCGCTCTTATAAGTATAGAGAAAATATTTCTGACTTGCCTTAAGACATGACAACCATATTTTGAATACTAAATCTTAACTGTTGATCACCAGGACTGTTGTAGTTTTAGACGTGTGGCAATACTTTTGGTTTTTTGACAGCTGTGAAATAATTTATACTCCGTTTCGTTTGACATTTCAAAGTAAACAGACTTACTCCAGAAAAATGTAGTATAAATTGTGCAAATATCTGGCCGACATAATCGTCCGGCAGAGTCGGTAATTCGCTATTGATGCTATGGATCAGAGTATCGAAGAAAACCCGAATAAGTTCATCAGCCATCACGCACAATATCTGAGGCTGTGCCCATTCACCTAGTGAAGATTTTGCCGAATGATATTGGCTTGTGGGCTTTCGAAAGCTAACTCCCCCAAGATTTTAAGGTTAACTGCCATCTTCGCACGTTCGGTGAATAGATCTTAAACGATATGGCCACGGATAGAGATTTTCAAAATAATATTTAGCTTAGCCATTGAGCTCACTTTGGTTGAGTGGCTATGAAAATATACAAAATTGTGGCATTTGGAAGAATGATATTCTAAAAGCTATTGTTGAGACGCCATCACATCTTCATGACAGAGGAAATTTCTTCAAAAATGAATCCAGCCATAAAGTTACAGTCAATGGATTGGAGGATGTTGATTTAGATGTCATTTGGTATCAACAAGATGCTGATACTTGCCATACAGTCGCTTGTGCAAGCAGATAAGGCCGAGACGATTAATGCCTTGGAAGAGAATATTAGTCGCATTTTGCCTAAAATTTATTAGAGCCAACCGCGGCCGTCTCTTGCCCGAAATCATTTTAAAAAAATTGTGACAATCTCATACATATATAGGGATTTTTCAATAGGGCACTATAAAAGTACACCGATAGGAACAGTAAACGAGGCTATATATAATATTTTCCCGCTCTTTTGACATTTCTCTTCCAACAACAAGTCGAAATTTTTAAAACTTCCGAAATTCAGAGTTAGCGGCCACAACTTTAAAAGTGGGGTTTTCAATAAGAACGTTACAAACGTTTTATTTTTAATAAAACAAAACCGGTTAGAGATATAAATTTTATTATTTATTCTTGTGAAAGTATTTGGACCGGCCCCATTCGGCCGTACTTCTTCTGTGATTATAAAGACCGGCACGTTACTCTGAATGGGAATCGCTCAACAATATGTGGTTCTATGTGGCGGCATAAGTTGAATGTCGCAATCAATTTATTGAAAACCAAGTTTGGTGAAGGTGTTATCTCACGAAATGGCCGCTTCGGTCGTTCGATTTGACGCCGTTAGACTATTTTCTGTGGGGCTACGTCATGGTATATGCCAACAAGCCAGCGTCGATTGATGAAATTCCTCAGAATATTGAACGTGAAATTGCAGCAGTATGGGCCGATTTATGCTTGAAAACTTTCGAAAATTGGGTTCAGCGTCTGCAAGCGTGCCCGTGGTGGCCATGCAAAAGAAGGCGGGACCCATAATAATAGCATCGAATGCAGTTTCACAGAAATAAAGAATTTCATTAATATTAATGTTCCATGTTTGTTTTATTTAAAAACTTTATTTATAACAAAGACAATAATTTGACCACAATATTAAAATATAAGTGTTATACTTCTTCTTGAAGACTCCGTAGCTAAAAAACCATTCTTTGAAACTTAAAGGTAATCTATCAGACCGTCGGAAATTGTTAAAAATATTCAAACTAGAGCATTTTAAGGTGTTTTATTCGCCCAGAAACGAATTGACTAGTATAATTTTATAAAAGTTGGGTAACTAATTTGATTTATGTCACTAACCAATTATAGAAAATTTTTTATAAAACAAACCCCCCCTAATGCTTCTTTAAAATCAAAAAATTCACGTAATTGTTTTGTTTTCATTACGCCATTCACTAACACATGTACGTGCACATTTCCATTGCAGATGGCGTCAGATTGCCAACGAATATATGACAGCGTGTTCAGAACGGCACCCTACTCATCGAGAATGTGCAACGTACCGCCGATCAGGGAACCTACACTTGCATCGCCCGCAACAAGCACAACTACACGGCGCAACGGACGGTGGAGGTGAAAGTTTTGGGTGAGTTAAAGTTGAAGTTGAGGTTGCAGTTGATGCGGCGAAATTTTCGTTGATAGCATTGGTTGTGGTGTTTCGATTTGCTGCCCACGTTGGGTGGCTGCAAATTTGGAAATTTCACCAGACTAATTTTAATTTGTCTGGAGTAGTTAATGAAAAACCGCAAAATGATGAAATGCTAGCGCCTAGCTCCATATGAGTTTTGGTAAATATGGAAACTTGTATTTAAAACAATACGATAAAAGCTACGAAAAAAAAAATACAATAAAACCCGCAAGTGGTATAAATCGCCGATTTTTTTGTTGTTAGTTTTACGTATTCGGAAAAGTTATTGTGAAATAACTTATGTTTAGCATAACTAAATTTGTGCATATATTCGGAGAGTAGTGGCCAGAGGTTTGGAAACTTAACAAGCGTTTAAGTTGAACTTTTAATTGGATTTAGCTACAATTAATTTTCATTAATTTATTTGTGGCTTTTTATATCAATAAAATGTTTCTTTTAAGATTTTAATTATATCATATCTTTTGTTTTTTTATACCAAAAAAAGATTTCTAAAAAATATAAGAATTTCCTGATTGTGAAATATTGAGATTGTCACGAAGTTTGTAAAGGTCTGAGACTCTGAAAAGAAAAGAATCGCATATCTACAAGGTTTGTCCGGAAAGTAGTAAGACTGAATTTATTCTGCCGAGGCCGTTCCCAACTAACGAACGAGCGGCTGGTCAGTTGTCTCCAAGGATCTGGAGAGTCAGAACAAACATTTTCGCGCGATGTGTTTCCGTGAGTGCAACAAGCCGAAAATGTAGCGTTGATAGAGTAGGAGTACGCCTTTAAATTCTGTGTGGAACTCGGTAAATCTGCAACAGAGACGTTTGATATGATCAAGCAGGCTTACCCAGATGTTGCTTTAGAATGAATTGGTGTGTTTCGGAGGCACCAGGCATATTTGGTGGGCCGGGAAGAGGTCGCTGATGAAGAACGTGCTGGGAAGCCTGTGACTTTGACAAACACCGACAATGTGACGAGTGTGTAGAAAGTTTTAAACTCAGATCTTCTCCTCTTCTTAATTGTCGTAGACACCGCTTACGCGAATATAGACGACAAACAACAAGGTGCCAGTAGTTTCTTCCTTTCGTTACGTGGCGCAAATTAGATATTTCGAGCGTAGACAGGTCCTTCTCCACTTGGTCCTTCAACGAAGTGGAGGTCTTCCTCTTCCTCTGCATCCCCACGCGGGTACTGCGTCGAATACTTTCAGAGCTGGAGTGTTTTCGTCCATTCGGACAATGTCGTCGTATATCTCGTACAGCTCATTGTTCCATCGAATGCGATAACCGCCGTGGCCAACGCGCAAATGACCATAAATTTTTCGCAGAACCTTTCTCTCGAAAACTCGTAACGTTGACTCATCGGTTGTTGTCATCGTCCAAGCCTCTGCACCATATAGCATAGCAGAACGGGAATTATGAGTGACTTATAGAGTTTGGTTTTTGTTTGTCGAGAGGGGACTTTGCTTCTCAATTGCCTACTTAGTCCAAAGTAGCACCTGTCGGCAAGAGTTATCCTGCGTTGAATTTCCAGGCTGACATTGTTGGTGGTGTTTACGCTGGTTCCAAGATAGACGAAATTATCTACAACTTCAAAGTTATGACTGTCAACAGTGACGTGGGAGCCAAGTCGCGAGTGCGACGACTGATTGTTCGATGCCAGGAGATATTTCATCTTGCCCTCATTCACAACCAGACCCATTTGTTTTGCTTCCTTGTCCAGTCTGGAGAAAGCAGAACTAACTGCGCCGATGTTGAGGCCGATGATATCAATATCATCGGCACACGCCAGCAGCTGTACACTCTTATAGAAGATGGTACCTTCCCTATTTAGTTCTGCAGCTCGAACTATTTTCTTCAGAAGCAGGTTGAAGAAGTCGTACGATAGTTAATCGCCTTGTCTGAAACCTCGTTTGGTATCGAACGGCTCGGAGAGGTCTTTCCCGATCCTGACGGAGCTTCTGGTGCTGCTCAACGTCGGCTTACACAGTCTTTTAGTTTTGCGGGGATACCAAATTCAAACATCGCGGCATAAAGGCAGCTCCTTTTCGTGCTGTCGAAAGCAGCTTTGAAATCGACGAAGAGGTGGTGTGTGTCGATTCTCCTTTCACGGGTCTTTTCCAAGATTTGGCGTATGGTGAATATCTGGTCGGTTGTTGATTTGCCAGGTCTAAAGCCACACTGATAAGGTCCAATCAGTTTGTTAACGGTGAGCTTTAATCTTTCACACAACACGCTCAATAGAAACTTATATGCGATTTTGAGGAGGCTAATCCCACGGTAGTTGGCGCAGATTGTGGGGTCTTCTTTTTTATGGATTGGGCAGAGCACACTTAAATTCCAATCGTTGGGTATGCTTTCGTCCGACCATATTTTACAAAGAAGCTGATGCATGCTCCTTATCAGTTCTTCGCCGCCGTGTGAGCTTGGCCGGCAATCCGTCGGCCCGTGCCGCTTTGTTGTTCTTTAGGCGGGAAATTACTATTCGAACCTCTTCATGGTCGGGCAATGGAACGTCTGCTCCATCGTCATCGATTGGGGAATCGGGTTCGCCTTCCCTCCATAATTTAAGTATAATTGGGGCATCGGTGACTAGATTATCTTTGGGGGTTCTACAAGAGTATGCTCCGGTATTGAAACCTTCTATATGCCGCCGCATTATTTCGTAGAATTTTCGGGCTTTACCCCTGTCGGCCAGCTTATTAAGCGCTTCATACTCTCGCATTTCGGTATATTTTTTTTTCTTTCTGCAAATGCGTCTTGCTTCCCTCTTCAACTCTCGGTATCTATCCCATCCCGTCCGTGTTGTGGTCGATCGTAACGTTGCGAGGTAGGCAGCCTGTTTTCTCTCTGTTGCGACACCACAATCCTCATCGCACCAGCTGTTCTTTTGCACTTTTCGAAAACCAATGGTTTCGGTTGCAGCTGTACGTAAGGAGTTTGAAATGCCGTCCCACAGTTCCCTTATACCGAGTTGTTGACGAGTGCTCTCAGAGAGCAGGAGTGCAAGCCGAGTAGAAAAACGTTCGGCTGTCTGTTGTGATTGCAGCTTCTCGACGTCGAACCTTCCTTGTGTTTGTTGGCGTGCGTTTTTTTGCTGCACAGAGGCGGGTGCGAATTTTGGTTGCAACAGTCGATGTTAGGACCTCGAAGCGTACGCACGTCCAGAACACTGGAGACGTGTCTTCCATCTATCACAACATGATCGATCTGGTTGGTGGCTTTTCGATCCGGAGACAGCCCGGTAGCTTGATGTATTTTCTTGTGCTGGAATCTAGTACCACAGATAACCATATTTCGGGCTTCGGCGAAGTCGATCAGCCTCAACCCATTTGGGGATGTTTCATCGTGGATGCTGAATTTACCGACCGTTGTACCAAAGATACCTTCTTTGCCCACCCTGGCGTTAAAGTCGCGAAGCACAATTCTGACATCGTGGCGGAGGCAGCGCTCATAGGTGTGCTCCAAGCGCTCATAGAAGGCATCTTTGGTCACATCGTCTACACATGACTCCATCCTGAACTCAGACCGTCGACTATGTAATCGTTTAATTGCCCAGATATTAAATTTATTGACATTGTAATGGAGAACTTGACAAGGTGTGCGCGAAGATGGTCCAAAAATTGCTCAGTAACGACCAGATATTGCGGCGAGTTTAAGCAAGAAGATTTGAACATGTGTGAAAGTGACCCCCAATTTTGGAATAACGAAATCACAAGTGACGAGTCATGGATGATCCCGAGATAAAGTGGCATTTTGAGACGACAGAGGGGATTCAAGCAGCATGAATCTCGGCTCTCAAGGCTATTCCAGAGAATGGTTTCCCTGACGCCTTCAATGCTTGGAAATCGCGCTGGCAGCGTTGCATCGACACAGAAAGTTTTTAAAGAATTGTTACGATGGGTTTAACATTAGATTGCCTAAGCAAGTAATTTTAACTGCTTTCGAATTTCAATTAAAAAAATAGTGATTTCAACAGTGACATAGCTTCTAATAATTTTGTGACTTTTTCTACAATATATAAATAAATTAATCATTGTTTTTGCCTCCTCCTTCTCTTCCAATATTTACATATATATGAGGTATATACTAAGCTCGCGTCTTTCTAGTGTTATAATTTTTTTTTTTAAATCGTCTCTTTCCTATTACTTTCCCGACAAACCGTGTTAATTGCGTAAAACTGATTATTCTTCAGCATCATTTATATAACTTTGGCCACACTCTCTCCACTAAAGCCACACAAAACGGTTATAATTGCTTTTAGAAACAGTATATCTATTACATGAAGTATAATTAATATGAAAATATTTTAAAAGGTATTGACTATTTTTGAACACCACATTTTAGCGCCAATGTATCATATGCACATTTTAATAACAATTAATTTGAAGAATTTTCAGCAAACGATACACAATAAAAGCCGTTAGTAATTGCACATGCCAAAAATATGAAAATTAAGAAAATAAAATAATAAAAATATTTAAAAAATGTGTAACAAAAATAATAATATCAAAAAGAATTTGCACGCTACTCACAATAACAAAATATTTTAATTTTCATTGATTAATTCGCAACTCGTAAAAACTATTTTCGCATTTAAACTACACGCTATTTCAATTACCTATCAAAATGCATTTTTTCCAAGCCTGCTAAAAAAATAAAATGCACTAACACATATGTACATGCATACACACAAACAGTTGCACAAAACACATGCACATGCTGGCATTTCCGCTTTCGCCCACTAAAATGAAAAGAATACACGAAAATATCATGCAGTTTAGCGGTGTTGAAATGAAAGAACAACACAGCTCTAGCACTATACACACATACATACCTCATACAGCACTCACACACTAAAACTATTTTAATTGTTCACCTGCGTTTTTCCATACTTTGCTCTGCTACTACTCTTCTTCTTCTTTACCTTTTTCCACTTTATTCATAATTTTCACTGCTGCTGTTTTTATGCTATACCAGTATTCTTTACCGTTATCTCTTTGTCCTACCTCTGTGTGTTTGCATTTGGTGCGCATTTTGTTGTTGTTGTTGCTTAAATTTTCCCTTTATTGGCCTGCATACGAAATCTTTTTGCATTTACTGTACACACACACAGATACGCACATGCTCATACACACAAAAACAACAAAGACAGCACACTATTTTCGAACAACATTGCGCTCGCTTTGACATATCGCTCTGGAGAGGCATTGATGAAATGTAAAAATGCAATGATAAATGTTAATTAAGACTTTTAACGCATACTCACACACATTCACGCAACTATGATGTTCAAAAATAAAATAACAACAAACAAAAACGTTCTGAGCAAATAAATTAAGTTCAAAAGCTCACATCAAAATGAAGCTATAAAAACACCGCAATTTCACCGCACATCAAAACGCAATGAAATTTCTATCGTCAGCCGGTAACGATTGCTTAAATGCTTACACGAGCTTCTTATACATACGTACATACACATTTGCACTTGGATGAACAAATGTATACTTTCGATATTTCAGCTTTGCATTCATATCAAATTCCTGACGATGTTATTATTTCTTACGCCAGCTGCATCCACAGCTTTATATTTTGATTCCCAAAACCCTAAAAGGCAAAAAACATCTACACCTTCACATCATCGCTTCATTCAATCCAAGTTTCTTTGTTTTAGGTTTTTCGATCGCTAAAACTCACATGTAGTACAATTTTCTTCCCCAAATTGTTTTAGATTAAGATCGATAAAAGAATATTATCACTACGCCAGTAACAAAAATTATCTGATCAATTTTATATCTGGTTATATTATCTCATAAGTAAGGTTTCAATGTTAATCCCTGAGCTGAGATCGCAGATAGATTTACAAAAGCAGTCTTTGTGAAGAAAATCTATACTTGTATCACAAAAGTCTCTTAAACTTAGCACATCCGTTTATGAGAAATAAGTAGCTTATGTTTGAAGACATGAGGTTGACATCGTTTTTGGCTTGGAGTGAGACAAAAAGAGTACGAATTGTAGTGTCTGTTCTTTCCTAGTTTTGGAGATATTACTATCACTATGTTTTCGGCTGCGATCAGAAATTACCTTGGGAACTCATAACTATCAGTGTTATCTATTCCTTCTTCAGTGTTTTTTAATAGTTCATAGTTTGGTAAAGGAAATTCGGGTTTTTCATTCCTAAAAAAACTACTCAGTTCAAAATCGGAACTCTATTCGTGAAACCAACTGATGACGCAATCCTCTGCATTTTCGTTAAATATTCCGACATTACGTAATTATTCTTCGATCAGCACATCAGATCAGAAACATTATTACGGTTCCCTTAGTTGTTGCCGGAGCGGTTATTTCATATCTGTCTAAGTGGCAGAACATGAGCAAAGAGAAAACTTTCTCTTTCGACGGTGTTGAACCAATGGGGATGGGAGCGTAATGAGTTGGATTTTTGAGCTTATAAAGAAGTGGTTAGAGTCATACCAACCCTCTCCTCTAGTGCTTTCTTCCTAAGCACACCTTTCTCGTAGGTTTGATGGTAAGAAAAAGAGAAAAGACTACCAGAGCTTTTTTCGACAATGCTATGATTCAAACGAACTGGTACAAAATCAAAACGTATTAGGATTTCGAAGTTTTCAGAAACATTTTCATTTAGATCCCAGCTTCCATGAAGCTAATAGCAATTTTTTCAGCCAAACTTCTTTCAAACTTAGTGCACTAAACTTATTGACGAGCGATGGTGATAAGGATAATTTATAAAAAATGTATGTTGTATTACAACAATACTGATCCCAATTTTTAAACCTAGTAAGATCTGTCATATTATTTTGTAGACTATTGTAATAAGAGAAAAACTGGTATGGTGTCTTTATGTTTTCCTATGAAGCTACGTACAGTTAATAATAATAATTTCGACAAAGACACTTTCGATATTCGAGACCAGATATTCTGTATTTGGGGGCTCACTATGAAAACAAGTGGCATTACTTTTTTACTTAGAACTCGATTCCTAAAAAATATTAATTTTGCTACCACACCAAGAAAAAATAAATTTCGGCGTTCATTGCAAGTTCATCCAAGTGATTTAAGCAACTGTTTCACGTGCAAACATACAGGTACACATACATACTTTCACTCTATTAGCAACTGAAATTTCAATAAAACACTCGAAAGCGCAAGTATTAACATTTTCCACAATCCGTTCTCTACCTCAACCATCCTTTCCTTGTCTCTTCCTCAGTGCACTTGGCACTTGATCAACATGCCTGCTTGCTTGCAATGAAAATTTATGCGAATGATCAGCATGCAGCACACGCACCACGAATTTTGCACAACATTAAGCACCTTATAACTCACCAACAAGCACCGCAGACGTTCACCATACATACCCAGCGCACTTTAAGCTCTCACTTCTACTGCATCCACTTTTTATCTAAATATTTATTGTTTGAATTTCAGCAAAGCATATGCGCCCGCTCTCTTAAATAACTATTAAAATCACGTCCGTTGCAATGCACCAATTTATTACGCACATTTTCGTTTTTTTGTTTTTTTCAACCTTTTTCACTACTAAATACCAGCGCTCTCTTTTTGGTTGTCCTTTCTTTGAAATTCTAGTCTTATTTTTTACTTTTTTTCTGTTCTTCCTCTCCTTCTTCTTCCTGTTTTTGGTCTCCACCATTTATGTTGTGTGCACATCACGATTTGCATTTTGCACCATTTTGCATTTCTGAATTTCTGCACTTCTGCATCTGAACCTGCATTTGCATCTGCATCAGCATTGCGCATTCGCGACGCGACGTCATGGTGCGGCGCTCAAATGGCGCTCACCGCACAGTTGTGTGTTTTGTCAACATCCAACGCCTGAACGTCCGATCCGCGCACCGACAGCCGTCGACAGTCAGCAGTCAGCCATTAATTCCTCAACCATAAGTATCTATAGATATATACATATATGTATATATGTACATATGTATATGCATATATTTGATTTTGTTGTGTCTGCTCGCTGTTCTCGGTTGACTGCGTGCGCTGGACGTTTGGGTGTACGAGCAAGACAGAATCCTCATTATGGGGCATTGTGTTGTGTGGCATGCGGTCGTCCTTGGCTAAACAATGTTTATGGGTAATGGTTAAGTGGTTTGCGGTCAAATGATTTATACCGGAGTTTACATCGTATATATGTATATTAATATCGGTTATACAAAGGTGTACTCAGTTTCTGCCAGCGGTGAAAGTTCCATTTAAATATTATATCTAAGCACAGGGTTCATTGAGATTTTAAGGAGCCGTTAGGAAGTGAATGCCATAATTATTCCTGGGAATACAATTTCCTCGTATATGTGTAAGTAAAATATAATTGAGAATATTACCAAAGTGATGTCTCTAAGAAGCAATCATATTTCGATTTATATAAATTGCACCCAAAGTCTTCTGTTTGAAACAGAGATTTAAACATGTGGTCTACACAAATTTCTAATTAAATTAGATTAGACCAGACTTAAGGAATTTTGTCGAGGTAAATTTTAATAAGCGAAAATTCCATGGTCTTTTTTAGTAATTGTTATATTCGTCACATCAGGAATGTCTGTGATTCTATATTCAATGGAACCCATGTGACAAAAGCATATTTTACTAATATATGAGATCGTTACACCTTTGACTCGGCTCAGATAAAACTAAAATTCTAGAGAAAACTATATTTTTCTTCATAAATCTTAGTAGTTATGCAATTCTTGCGACCTTTTCCATGCATTAAAATATATAGTCTTCGTAAGTATTTGAGAATTGATCAGTAAAGATCACAAACAGCATTTTGTGACCAAATGACCATATTGGATGAATAGACCGTTGCATAGATTTGTAAAGGTTCTTCTCCAAAACGTAAGTGAAATCCAGTTAACAACTTAGTTAGTATATTTTATACCTATTATGGTCCACTTTTTTAATCCTCAATCTTTCCAAAAAACTTGTACATTACATCTTAGAACCTAATCCTACGACGGGAAGTTCAAAGATATGAATTTTGGTTCTACCATGATCTGTGTCATGGTACATTCGTAATTGGAAAAAGATTATACATTAATCCTTGCTACGAAATGGTACTTCGTTTCGAGCATATTTTCGTAGACTTAACGAAATCCCCTTCTCAAGTCCCCTTGAAAAGGCAGATATTGCACCTCTGTTCCTGTTTGGAGCCCAATTATCTCGAAATCATAAAGCTTATAGCTATAATTCTATTAGCTTGTAATTATCTAGGTTAAAGAAAGCTTACTTGTCAGATCTGATGAATAGATAATGACAGCGAATTATCTAAATTCCAAATAATTAATGTGACTCATTTCCACACTAACTCACATTGTAGAGATATACTTGTATATACATATGTTGGCTTTTCCTGACCACACTTAAAATCGAATCAGTATGTAACTGTTAGAAATTACGAAGTTTTAACCGCGAAGGAAGTATAATACAACTTCTTTTTATAATAATCAATCATTCAGCTATTTACAGATTTCAGTAAGGGTCAAATGAATTTAAATAACGCCAATTTATAACCTCGCTCTGCCATCCGTCGACTTGTTATTTCTTGAACTTAGACCCTTTGAAAGAAATAAAATATTTAAACTACTTTATTAAACAATTGAGAGTAGAAATCTCCGCGACTTCAGTATTGAAGGTTCTTGTTAAGTTATCCAAATATTCCTCAAATAGTGTTTGAGCAATGTCGAAACCGTTCATGGTCGAAATAACGACCGGCTCAGGTTACGTAGACCCAACATTATTCGAAATTGCATGATAGAAAAGTTTTTAAATATTTTTTAGTACAATACACTTTGCTAAGGTTCAAAATCGGAATTTTGTCAAGGTAAATTTTAATTAGCGAAAATTCCATGGTCTTTTTTAGTAATTGTTATATTCGTCTCATCAGGAATGTCTGTGATTCTATATTCAACGTGTACAATGGAACCCATGTGTCAAAAGCATATGTTACGAGTACATGAGATCTTTACACCTTTGACTAGGCTCAGATAAAACTAGAATTCTAGAGAAAACTAAATTTTTCTTCATAAAATCTTAGCAGTTATGCAATTCTTGCGACCCTTTTCATGCATATATAGTCTTCGTAAGTATTTGAGAACTGATCAGTAGAGATAACAAACAGCATTTCGTGACCAAATGACCATATTGGCTGAATAGACCGTTACATAAATTTGTTAAGGTTCTTCTCCAAAACGTAAGTGAAATCTAGTTAACAACTTAGTTAATATATTTTATATCTATTACGGTCCACTTTTCTAATCTTCAATCTTTCCAAAAATCTTGTATATTACATGTTATAACCTATTCCTCCGATGAGAGGTTCAAAATTCCGAATTTTTGTTCTACCATGATCTTTGTCATGGTACATTCGTAATTGGAAAAATATTATACATTATTCCTTGCTACGAAATGGTACTTCATTTCGAGCATATTTCCGTAGGCTTAACGAAATCCCCTTCTCAAGTCCCCTTGAAAAGTCAGATAATGCACCTCTATTCCTGTTTGGAGCCTAATTACCTCGAAATCAAAAAGCCTATAGCTATAATTATATTAGCTCGTAATTATTTTAGTTATAGAGAGCTTATTTGTCAGATCTGACGAATAGATAATGACAGCGAACTGTCTAAATTCCAAATAATTAATTAGCCTCATTTCCACTCTAACTCACATTCTAGAGATACTTATACGTTGGCTTTTCCTGACCACACTTAAAATCGAATCAGTATGTAACTGTTAGAAATTACGAAGTTTTTACATAGGGAGTATAATAAAACTTCTTTTGATAATAATCAATCCTTCAGCTATTTACAGATTTCAGTAAGAGTTAAATGAATTTAAATAATGCCGACTTATAAATTCGGTCTACCATCCGCCGACTTGTTATTTCTTGAACTAGACCCTTTGAAAGAATTAAAATAATTAAATTATTTTATTAAATAATTGAGAGTAGAAATTTCTGCGACTTCAGTACTGAAGGTTCTTTTAGTAATCCAAATATTCCTCAAATAGTGTTTGAGGAATGTCGAAGCCATTCATGGTCGAATTGGCGACTGGCTCTGATTACGTAGACTCAACATTATCGGAAATTGCAGACGGTAGTCTTTTCTCATAGAAGTTTAGTTCATAGTTTTTAAATATTTTTTAGTACAATACACTTTGCTAAGGTTCAAAATCGATTTAAAGTTTCGCCACCCTGTATATACACTGAATAAGTACTCCCTTAATTATGGAATGTTTAGCCGCATAGCCGCATATTCTTAATTATTACGAAACATGCTGTAAACCCTTTGATTTAGGTCAAACTAATGTAACAATACGTCGACACACATCAATATGTACATAGCTTCCTATACTTACGCGCATACCGTACATATTTGCATGAATAAGTATGAATAAATAGCTTCAGATCTATCAAGAATGGGAATTCATTGAATGACATAGCGGCAAAACAGAGCTAAGTACATACATACAGCTATGTTTACTTTTAGTTAGAGGCAAACTTTGCGTTCTTGAATTTGTAAAACACACAAAATGGAACTCAACCACATTTCAAACAAAACTATTGTTAATTAATGCAAACCACGAAACCGCAACTCAAATCAAAATGGCCAAATTATAAAAAATATCGCACAGACACACATACAAAAATATATACATATGTATGTATGTGCATGAGGGAAGACCGCATCGGGCTCACACACGTTCACTGCGAAGGAAAATTGAAAGTGCCACGCCCCCTAACCATCTAAATGTGTGGGCATTTGGCGCAACTGCTAGGCAATACATACACAGTTGGAAAACACAAACAATAGGAACAAGTAGAATTGAACTTTGCATAAGCCTATTGATTTAGCGATCTGCCGCAGACTGTGTAACTGTGTATACGAATACATCAATGACTATGGGAAACTTCAACTGGTTAGGCGTTAAACTAAACGAAGAGATAAAGCATTGTCGGTTGCTTCCTCGTTATGTGGAGAAGAAGATACGATACTTTAGAACATTGATGCAATAGAAACCACTCTCCAAATAGTTTTCATAAAAGTTAAAATATGTTTCGGTTTAACTTAAAATGCTGACTCGATCCTCTCATGAAAGTAACAAAGATTCTAGTCTAAATATATACAAAAAAGTCGAAAGTATGCTAAATATTTTTCTATTCAATCATACCAAAGTAAATAAATCAAAATAGAACACAGGTGGACCTGTAGTGAAAGTACATAAATTTCTCAGAGTAGAAAAACGGAAAAATTTTAAAGGAAGCATTATCTTCCTTGTATATAAGCCGAACGAAATGTCTGAAACTTGATACACGTTATTTCTTTCTCCAAAACCTTTATGAACTTGTAATAGTAAAGTTATTTTATATAGATATTCCACTAAAGCGATATTTTGCTCATTTAAGAAGCTGTCTCTTTTTAAGGTAGGACTAAGAACCTTTGGGTATTCCTGCTGGTCGCCATGAATGTGGTTCGCTGTAAAATATATTTCTTCCATATGGTTAATGGAGTTTTAAATTAAAAGAAAATCCAGTATTCTTAAAGTCTATTGGACCTTTTGTTCACCGGTCCCTGCATGAATTCCCCGGGGTCTAAGGAACTTATTACTCGAGATCTTCTTTTTATGAATCGACCTTTAGCGAACTATATTTTCGCTTTAGCTCAGAATTTCGCGTACTGACATTCATATGCTGACGCCCATTTGAAATTCTTAGTGAAAAAAAATCCTTGCTTTCCTTAACTAAATGTACCAGGCCATATTTTTTCTTATATCTACCAGCAGAGTCTTGAGTGTTCATGGCTTTATTCTCCCACTCAACCTCAACCGAACACACGATAATATTATTTGTCGAAGACAATTTAGAAACTTTCTTCCAGCTTAATTAGTTCCCAAATCCATGGTGTTCCCAAGTAAATCAACTAAGAAAAGTATTGGTTGAATTTCCCAAAGTGCATTGATGTTAATTGAAAGCTTCTTCTTTTACTGCCGCTTTAATTGACATTTTAAACAGTTCAAATATACCGAATACTTATTTACAATCTACAATAAATAGACATTTTATTTAACTTGCTTAAACGTAACACTAAGTAAACAAAGTTAACGCGTTCAATTTCATGCGTTCCACTAAACACTTACGATCCCAAAAGTTCCACCCAAGATTACACCATTCTCATTCGCACGCGATCTGAATGTCGGCGACCGCACGAGCATACAATGTGTCATTGGCACCGGTGACCTACCGCTCACATTCACCTGGCTTAAGGACGGACAGCCGCTGCAGCAAATGGCCACATCCATCACAACCTCAGCAGCGGCCGCCTCTGGGCATAATCGCCTACTTATGGGCGGCGTTGGTGTTGGTGTCGGTGTGAATTATGTATTGCGCGATGGTGGTGGTGCTGGTGGTGGTGGCAGCGTTGGCGGCGGCGGCGGTGTTAGCGGTGGGCATCATAGCGGTACCGGTGGCGTTGCTGCATCAGGTCCATCAGGTCATACAAATCACGACGATTCAGCCGCCACAGCGGCTGCGGCAGCATCAATGTCAACGAATGCGGATGGTAGTAGCGGTGGTGTAGATGGTGGCGCTGGCCAAGTGACAATTCGCCAAAATGATGATTTCACCAGCGCCCTCAGCATCACAAGTGTGACGCGAGCACAGAGCGGCACCTATACGTGTCGCGTACAAAACGATGCCGCCACTGTATCGCACTCTGCACAGCTAAGAGTCAATGGTATTATTATTATGCGTGTTGTTGTTGTCAGCATTATAAATATTATTATCTTTGACGTTGTAGTTGTTGCATGTTACTTGGTTGAAATATTTGCATTTATTTTTCATTTTTATTTCGCTTGTTTGTAATAAGTTGGCGCCTGCTGTCACGGTTGCCGCTCGCATGAACAGCTTGCATTTCAACCAAAAATGTTCATGTCGCCTTGCATGGTTGCATTTGCTTGTGTGTTCCAGCATGTTTACTTTACAATTTTATTACAAATAAATTTCGTTTGTTGTTGTTGCTTTTTTTGCGATTTTTTGGCAAGCTCCGCTGCCAAATGCATGTTATTGCACACAAAAGCACATGAACGCACACATATAAACCCCTAGTTATATAAGTATACATATGTATGTATTTATTTATGTAACTTTTTATCAGCACAATCATATATCTCACTTATTGTTGTTGCTTGTTAATGGATTTATTGGCGCACATCTAATTGATGCGAATATATGTTAAGTGTCAATATAAAATGGTTATTTTTCTCCACACATACACACAAAGGCGCACAAGAATTTTATTTGCCAACAGTTGTTGCATACATTATTTTTGGTAAATTCGTTAAATTCTGTTGTTTTTGTTCTTAGTTTCAGTTGTAGACTAGCGTATATAACTATATAATCGATTTTTTGGCACAAATACTCGCACATTCAGAGCGAACGTTACAAACGAAAATAAATGGGCAGGCATAAGCGCAGAGCTCGTAAAGGTATATACCATACGTGTGTATATTTATATATATTTGGTACTACGGTGGCCATACTTACATCGACATATTATACATCAATTAGCCAATATGCAGATTGCAACTATCGCACATATTAACACATTGACTGCCATTTGTTTGGTATAGGAGTAATATACTACCTTCCGAACAATTTCTCTATATTCCGAAAATAATTTACGCAAAATAAGTCAAGGATTATTCATCCTTAAGAGTCTACCAAAAGTCCGATACAGAAACTAACCTATGTTTCCTTCAATAATAATAATTCTTTTTTTTTTATAAATTTAAGAATAATAACGATCATAAGACTAAAAATTTCCTATCACGAGATATGTTGCTACCAATTAATTCAAGGGCTGTAGGGGTTAAAACACCACCATTTACTAAAATAACAAAAATAGCCGTACATATGTTTTAATTCAAGTTCGCCAGTACCCCATAGAGCCCTTAAAACATCAGTCTTATCCTTCAGATTTATTGATATTGTAATCAGCTAAATACCAATAACCCGAGTTCGAGAATTTATTGAACTATAAATTTATAATATTGACAGATGGCAAACTTGTTAAAAAAAAGGCATAAATCAGTTTGATGCTGATATTATAATAACCAACTAATTTTGAGAATTTATTGAACTATAAATTTATAATATTGACACATGGCAAGCTTTATAGAAAAAAAAATTCATTGATAAACATTCTTAGGTCTATTCACCTTGATAGACAATTTGTAATATTTTATGTAACCTTTTTTCGTGACCGAATTTTACTTGGGACAATAAGAGGAATATATTAAAATCAGCCCTCCTTTCACAAGCCCAGTTTGGCATAACGAAATTTCACTCAATTAAGGTTTGTTCTCACAAGTTGATGACGTTTTATAGCCGTTATGACCGATTTACAGACTAACAGCTTTGCTTGCGAATTTGTTCTTTAACAGGAGAGCCAAGGATAGGTCAAAACAAACGCTTTGCTTTCTGTACTTAACTCTAATAAAAATGACGTCTGTTGCAGGGCAAATCGTAAAACTCTCTCACAGTTTCCACAATATTTTTCTTCACTTTGCGTTACCTCGATGTGAGCGAACTCATAACAAAAGCATACATCGAACTTTTCTATCAAATCAAATTTCTGAAGCAAAGCGAAGCAAAAGTTGTATTTGAATCAGACATTAGGGTCGCTCAGGGATAGTGACTCTGGTTTTCACATTAAACTATATATATGAAAGAACAATATCCAAACGCCACTACAAAATAGACAAAAAGTTGAGGTGTATGTTTTTTGTATGCATTTTTATTAGGGATAATGAGTAAATATCTACGAAAAAAGATGTCTTCGATTGCCAATATCTCTACTCTTTACCTTTGAGTGCTGAACCTCTGTCAAATAATTTTCATATAGAAGCACCAACAAAACTATTAAGTTTAATGTAACTCGAGAATATGAGCATACTTTCATAAGTTGGTATAACTTCTATCTTCAATGCAACCAAATTTTATTTTACAAATTTTAGACCAGTTTTTCCTTTGTGAATGACATAAATAAATTATAGCTTTTTATGGAAAAAGATGATCTACCACCCCATTCCTCCACAGCCTGGAATATAATGTAGTGGTCCGGCAACTTAAAAAGAGTTAAGCATATTTTGGACAGTAAATTACCGCACCAACTCTTTCGTCCAGTTTTGAGGCATCCGACTAGATGTTTAGAGAGTTGCGCGTAGCTATCATACCTTTACGTCAGGCATGTGTTCCTATTATTACATTTAACCTTCTTTCCCAGTTGGAAACTAGAAGAACTATGCCCAAAGATTCCCTATGTCAATCCTCCCGCAACCAGTATTCGTCCCGAAGAGGCCTATAGGTGGCAGGTTTATTACCAGTTGAAGAGCCGCCGTTAGAGTTGTTCTTAAACCTCCCGTTATATACAGCGCATCGAGCCTCTGTACCCTTTCCATTGGCTGCCGGTAGGTGCCTATCGACCATACTACTGCACCGCAGAGCAGAATTGATCTTACAACACCTGTGTAGCACCAGTGCATGAGAGAGGGAGAGAGCCCCCAGATTGTGTCGAATATCTGCCTACACGCATATAAAGACATCCTGGCTTTCTTCCACGTTGTGCTTCCACAGCAGTTTGCTTGAGAGAGAGTTATTAAAATAGCAACGTCGTCCGCATATCCCACTATCTTACTTGCTTTGCCTTCCAAGCTCCTTAGCAGTCTATTCACCGGTAATGTCCATAGAAACTTGGATATCACTCCATATTGGGGACTACATACTTTCTTGGTCATTCTAGCGTCGTTTTATTTTGCTTTTATGCGTCTAGAGTTCAAATAGCTTCTGATCCAGCATTGTATAGCGGGATCAATACCTACTGACTGGATACTATTCAGAGTATATTCCATAGAGACGTTGTTGAATACTCCAGAAATGTCCAGGAATGCTCCACGAGCGTATTCTTTATATTCAAGAGCACTTTCGATATTAAATACCAGTGTATTGAGTGCAGTCTCTACTGATACGTGCTGCGGCTTGGATAAGCTTCCAGGAGGCTCTGCGGCCCTAATGTGCGCGTGCAAGATTTTCTCTGGTGTTTTCAGCAGGAAGAAAGTAAAATTATATGCCTAACCTCTTTTGAGTAGGTCGGGATTGTTTCTATATACCTATCCTCGGTATGAAAACTACCTTAGCATAGAGTGTGGCACATAGCTGAACTTCGTGCCTCCCCTAAAAATCGATTTTAGCCGTGGCACGGATTGACCTTAAGAGATATTAAACGCAGACTTACGGCTTTTTAGTCAACTTTTCAAGCGGCTTCGCTATTGCCTCTATGATTATCTTGCATAATTTTAACTTATTCAAAATATTTAAATCTATGACATTATTAACCCAAAGTAAGAAATAATCTACAATTTTTTAGTATTTTGGGTTTTGAAAATCAAACCTTTTCTCCCAAGTATCTTAATTTTAAATTATACATTTTTTTAATCACATTCCGTGACCTACCCACCTTTGGGGTCAATATATTAAGCATACAGGTAGAAACCGCAACATATCTATTGCTGTATTTTTTCACAATATGAGCCACAAATATATTTTAATTCAAGTATGTGTGTAGTAATGCCTCTATCAATATATCAGTAAAATTAATTAGACGTTTAATATCGACGGTGAATGCCCATCGGCTTATTAGCACATACATATAAGTAAAATATCCACTATTGAAGGCAGATTCCTAAACGTACATACATACGAAACTATGCGCTTATGCTGCAACACATGCTACTGGCTGGAAAATTAGTGGGTTGAGCCCCGTAAAATTTGAAAATTGAAATGTGCTAAATAATTAAAAGTAAATTTAAATATTCGCCAGTTCGCTGTGAATGTATGTGAGTAATTAGCTGCCGTTTGATGGTACAATGTGTGAGTAAGATGGGTTGGAGTGTGCCTCAATTTATTATTAAAGGAAGAAAAGTTAATTTATAAGTTGTACTTAATAACACGTTAAAGCCAAAAATACTGAGTCTTATTTTTTTTGTACAAATAAAATATGATATTTTCTTCTGTGAAAATGTACATACATCCATAAATACATAACGTTTTATTTAGATTTTTTTTATAAGTATATGAAAAATATTCGAAATATTTTTTATGGGGAAAAGAGTATACCACAATTTTATTTACATACATTACAAATAAATATTTGTAATTTAAACAAAATTTAGGCAACCACGAGCATATACTATATTTTAAGAATACAGCTTTTCAGTTGTCACCCCTCGCTATAATCTCTCTACACATTTCAGCTATCTATTTAATTTCAAAAATTTCCTATATTTATAAATTTCAATTTAAATCTACACATTTAGTTCCTCCACGCATTTCGCCGTTCAACTTCGAAGAGGAAATCACCGAGGGTATGCGCACGCAGCTAATGTGTTCAAGTAGTCAGGGTGATCAGCCGTTCAACATCACTTGGCTAAAGGATGGCACACCGATTTTGGGTAATACCGCACAACAACAAATACCCGTTGCCAATTTACCCAGCGATTTATCGGGTGGCCGCTTACAAAATGGCGGTGGATCGCTTGGTGGTGGCGCCGGTGGGAAGAGTTATAGTCCAATGGATAGCTCGCTAACCATTAATGAGTACACACCGTTTTCCAGCATTATTTCCATACACAATGTGACGTCACGTCATAACGGCAATTACACGTGTCGTGTCAGCAATCGCGCGGGATCCGTTGAGTATACGGCGGTACTGTCCGTTTCGGGTAAATTTGTGAATGTGTTCAAAATACTGTTAATCGCACCAAATGCAAGAGCGCAACACCAATTGTATGCAAATCACGAAAATTTACAAAAAAAAAAAGAAAATTAAATCAAATCAAGCACTTGCTTCAAGCTAGTCATGCACTTTACAACAATAATATATCGTATCTGGCACTGCAAGTACTTACTAACTACTACATACATGCATATCTACATATATGTTGCAGCACTGAATATAATAAGTAGTTTGGCACAAAAATATTTGAAGAAAATTTTATTGAAAATGATTTGTGTTTGTGCTGTACTTTTACATGATGAAGTGAAGGATAAAATTGAATGTAGAATTGGGAATAAAGTTCAATAAATTGGAAAAAAAAGTTTGGTTTTATATAAGTTAAGAAATTGTAATGTTTTTAAATCATTTTTATATTTTAAAAAGGATTTGTAACTTGCATTAACCTCTTGATTCTAAAATGTTTCGACCGACTTAAGTTTAAGCCGACGTCTTAGCTTCGTGATCAATGATATGCCCAGAGAAGCCTTACCTCCTTAAACTGTTTGTTCTGCTCCATGAATGGAACATAGATATACTAACTATGAATAACATTAAGTCCCAGTAAGTTATACTACCATCAATTCAGTATATTTTCCACAAAGACATTGATTAATTTTCATGTTGATGAAAACAAAATTTGCCTGCCTAAGCTTACACGTAAGTGAAAGTTTGTAATATTTCGTAAAGGACTGGATGCCACTAGGCTTCCATCAACCGCGGCAAATTGTGTGATGCTGACTTGGATATACTTTTTTATAGAAATAAATAATTAAACCGCTATTTCATGTGAACTGTTTTAGATTAGTTTTCGTATTCGAACGAAAACAGGTATTTTTCTGGAATTCATGGCGCCTAATAACAAAGAATTGTTATAAAAGCGACAGCCATTCAGATTTAATTCGAAGGGCTAGCATCGCAGTCAGGTAACGCTTAGTGAAGTCATGTGTTTTCCATAAAGTTGGACCACACCGAGAAGTACTGTATACCTAATATCTTAGGCTTGCATTTCATAGAATTTTGCCTCTTAAGTGGGTTTGATTGCTTGTCAAACTCTTTCCAATAATAGATCCGGCATGACCACAAACGACTGATGACACAAAAAAAACTGAGAGTTTGATTTGCATCCATCTAAGTTAGTACTAGTACTTAAAGAAATTGGTTGCTCTTTTCTCTGATTACTCGGTATTGCACAGGTTACGTACTACGTCAAGAGATCCTATCAAATACTAAGGCAAAAATATTATTTTACTAGACAAATCTGAACTGGGTTTTAAGCAATTTGTCGCATCAAAAATCCTACAAAGTGAGTAAGGCGCTATGGAATCCTGAGATTACGGACAGGACTGAAGTAGGAGATTGAGAAATCGCTGAGCTTTCTCTCATTTCATTTGTTTGAAAGATGGGTAAAAGTAAGATATACGTCGTGACTTTAAAAAAGTTGCCAAAGAAATCAATATTACAAGTCTGATCAATGGTCTATCTGTTTATACGCGAACAAGCGCATCAGCTATTAAATTAGCAATCGGAAATTTTATTGACGTTCTTTTCTTCGAAAAAGCTGCTCTATTGTGGGAACCACTGATCGCGGACCACTGTAAAATATATCGGTCAAAACTAAGCCTTGACAAAATTTGGCACGGCTTATTGTTTAACATTATTCTATAGTCCCCGAACATAACGTTGAAATCGCTTAGAAGAAACTTCGGAGACCCATCAAGCATAAGGAACTGACTCGCTTTAGCCATGTTCGTTTGTCTGCACTTCCGTATGTCTGCATATACACGAGTAAGTCCGTCAGATTTATGATAAGGATCTCTTGAACACCTCTTTTTTTTCAAGAAGCTGTTCATTTGTAGGATTTGTCTCTATCAGAATATGCTAAAGTGTAGTATTGTTCTTATATTAAAAATCTTTCTGATTTGACAATATTTTTTCACAAAATTTGGCGTGATTTATTTGTAAAGTCTACGAAATCTGAAAAGGTTTCACATCGGATCACTATAGCATGTAAATGAAATGCACACTGAATGATTAAAATTTAATTTTTATATGGAAATGAAGAAGTTATTAGTTTGGTTCAACCTAATTTAAAACTGTTTCTTGTTTTAGTTTCGAAAACAAATTTTTCCGAATTCCAAAAAGGTGGCAACCCTATTCCAAATTATTATATTTATTTATTATTATTATATTTGTCAAATGCTAATACTTCATCATTGGTTTAAAGATTTTTCAACAAAATTTTTTTGTTTAATTATATTTAAAATATATATTTATATTTATAAATGTCTAAAAATTTATTTTAAATAAGTTCACAAAACTTCTTCCTTTTTATGTGAGATTACATTTTCCGAAACTTATCTTTTTATCGTCATTTCAACCAACTTTGAGCAATGATACATTATTCGAAGACAATTCAATATTTTCCGATAATACTCGTACTAAATTTCATTTTTTAATTTATTGCAATTCGTATCAAAGTACAACACAACACAAATAAAGCACTGTATGAGCACAACGAACGCACGCGTAGAAGGGGTAAATGGGTGGGGGTTATGTGGAACAATGTACATAAATACATATTTACTGACAATGTGTTGCGCACATAAAATGTATTCAGTAGCAACCACAAAAGCTAACCATAAAATCAACAATTGACAAGCACATAGCACCGAAGTAAGTACCTAACTACAAAGAAAAACCCAAAAGAAAGAAAATCAAATGGCGCGCAACTGTAACGGTAATTTTGTGGAGCTTCGCAGCACATGAAACGCATGGCAACGACGGCACTCGGAATGCAACGCACCAAGCCTCTTTTTCAAGCAATAAATATGGCACCAAAAAAAATAACATAAAACAAAATTCCAAAATGTGTGAAGAAGCATAAAATGGTATTACCAAAGCAAAACTGCGCTATAAAATTCACAAAGCAATCAAGCAAATAAAATAAATCGATGACTGAGATAACAAAAGTATTTACAATGCCACAATTCAATGGTTGTAGTGGCACTGTTACGCACCAACTAACAAAAAAGAAAAGAAAAAAATTAAAAAAAAAAAACTACAAAAAAGTTGCATTTTGCATCACTACTAACACCAGCAAGCGCACCCATATCAGATCAGTTACGAGCACCCAGGTCTGGTCCAACGGCCAGACTCACAAAGCTTGACACAATCATTATTTCTAACACCCGCACACACACATGAATATTGTAATGTTAATTTCAATTTTAATTTATTTTCCATTTTCACATTAATTTGCATACCTTTAACAGCGATTTTCCAAATATTTTCGCGCATTTATCCAATTATTAGCTTTGTGTACTTACTTTATTTATTTACTTTATCACAAAGCTTTTATCAACATAGGTACTTGTACAAAGCGGCATTAGCGAAGCGGATTGCCTTTCACCACAATCCATGTAGAATGATATTTATTATTTACATAATAGGGTGGCCCATTCACACTTTTTTGTTTTTTTTTTTTAATCGTTATTTTATTTATATTTATTGACACCGTTGGATTTTAAATATGTAACTCTCAAAGAGATATTGTTTTTAACAGCTTCAATTAATTTTATGTAATTTTGAAAAGTAGGCTTTCAGAGTTGATTATTTTACCAAAAATAATACATACTGTCTATCTTTAGATTTTTATAGACTTTTAATATAATATGATGTGTTATTGGAAGCCTAACATTTGCAAACTAAATCAGATGTACTGACTTTATAAACGAGTATCTAAGCATTATCTATTAAGAACAGCTTTCTTTTCAACACCCTCTCTTCTGTCAACTTCTATTTTCCATAACTAGAAATGGTCGAAATCCTGAATGATATTTCAAATATCATGCTTTCTTCAAGTCGAAAACTATAAATGACGCCAGAGGTTAGTTCCAATTTTATCTTCGGAACATGCCTATATGCCCTTATAATTCATTGCGGTTCATGGCTACGAGCCTGAAAAAAACTTTATTTTAAAACACTTGCATGATTATTTATAATCAACTTCTAATTTCGACAATTTCGTGACCTATAATCTTCATAAAATGCAAAACTGTGTTATTACCAGAGTGTCGCAAGAGCTTTAGTAAATGTCCATGCCGTTATTTGCCATATACTCTGAGCAGGCTCTAAGTGACCTTAAGAGACCCGATTTTTCAGTATTTTTGGAAATTGAAAAAAAGCATATGCTATTTTTAGTATTAACTTTTTATTATTTGCTTTTTTATATTTGAAGTTTACACATAATTAACTAAAAAATTATTTCATTAAGTTAAGAGTCCTTGAATTAGAGGAACGAAGTAACAAAACTTAACAATTTTTTCAAAGAATGGCGCCTACTGAAAAATAAAGGTATATTTTTAGTGCAAACTATGTCCAATTACAAGAATTTTTTTTAAAATATTACAAAATTCAATTTTTATTGGTTCATATGATAAGGCGATATTCATGGAATATTCATGTTACGTCAACTGAATCAACAAAAGTGGTTTTGAGAAAACCGCGTTTAAAGGTTTACGTTAAGTTTCAGGCAGCGTAGGTATCCAGTCGTCTATTGTTGCATTGGATCGCTAAGCCGGTCCAACTACCAAGCTACTAAAACGGCTAAAACTACAGAAACGGCTTGAGTTTTGAAAAATCCTTTTAGGGAGTATTATGAAAAAAGTTCGATTTTTTCAAATTCCTATGCTAGACTACCACTCAATAGACACGAAAATAGTTAGTTATATTAATTTCTATATGTTATGTTAATTTATATAAATACTGAGGAAAAAATGTTAAAACTTTTTTAATAATTTTAAAATTCTTTATTTTATTCTTCAAAATCTATATGGTCCTGCTCATAGTAACTCTCCTGGACCCCAATACCCCTGTGCCATCGTTTTCTTCAATCTTCGTACAGTTATTAAATAAAGCCAGTTCAATATGCGTAGCAATTAATTATCTTTAATTGACTAAAAACGATTTTTCTGGAGCGGTCCTTTGAGTTTATTGTGGCTACGGCACGATATTGGTTGAAAATTTGAAGAAAAACTTTCGGAGAAGCAATGCAATTTGCGATGGTGCATAACCGTGGTGCAGAAACTAAAATTTGTGGAACCATAATTCCGGCCCCTTTTTACTAATGCAGTCTGATCAATCGGAAGGAATTCGGAGTGCACAGCGCGCCGATAATCAAAGAAAACTAACAACATAACCTTGACTTATGACCTGCTAGTTTTTTCGGACTCAGCTAACCTTTACCATGATATTCGGTCGATTAATCATTTGTTTCCGGGTCGTAACCTTGAGTTCAATACTCAATGCCACTAACAATGCGTTTTATGATAACATAGTTGTCGGCAAACGTAATTTGACAAACATTAACGTTAACGAGACATTGTTTTTTCGAAAATATTGAGTGATTTTGGAACTAAACGTGCGCATATTTTTCTTAGGCCCAAATGATTTTTCAAAATGGTTTTTACTGATCCGTCTGATAATCCTCAAGCACCAATTCCTTTATTTTATTGACGTGTTGATCATTAGTTGATGTTAATAACCGTCCTAGACGTGGTTCATCATCAACGCCTTCTCGACCATCATTGATCAATCAAAACCACTTACTCGCGACAAACAATTATCACCGAAGGCCATTTCTAACATTGTGAACATTTCGGCATCTGAAATTTCATTCCGCATACAAAATTTAAAAGAACCGTTTTGTTGAATAATTTCACTCATCGTAAAAATCGCTGAATGCACTTTATGTACCTCAGAAAGACAAGCGAATACTAAACACTCATGATTATTTTTGGGCACAGTATATATATGAGAGGGTTTAGCTGTAGTCTTCAGATCGAATTTAATCTTACAAAGAGAATCAAACAATGCTGAAAATTAGTTTTTATAGTCATCCACATTTCCTTCTTTCTTACAAGAATCGACAGAATGATTTTATTAAGATAATAATGAAGTTATGAATTGTAGTTGTTATTGTCGTTTACTGGTTTCTTTTTAGGTCCATTAATTAATCTATAGAAGAATGGATTGTTCTTTGAAAAAAGTTTAATGAAAAATTTTACTTTACAGGCAAAATGGAGTTTCGTAAACAAGTTCTTGACTTTGCATTTGTTATTTAAATTTCTTTAACTTTTAGAAATATGTTAGATCACTTAGTTGTCAATTAGATATTCAGTTGCGGACTGCCGAATATACTTTTTGAAGTTTCCGAGCAAATCCACCAAGGCATAATATATCAATCCGCTGCTATTTTCCAATTAAGCTACTTAAGTAGATTGTTTTGAAGAGAAAAAGTGATCGTTGTGCTTGCATAGCATTTATTTGTGAAGTAAAATTTAATGTTCCCTGCTAGGAGGCGTCGTAAAAACTTTATTTCTTTTACTCTCCAGAACACTACAAATTTCTTGTCGAAACCAGATATATACTAAGGCTAAGGAAGAAGGTAATTATCGCAGGGCAAGTACCTATGTAGTTATTTCGACTATAAGCCTTGATAAAAAGTTAACTGAAACTTCGGTAGCAGAGGTAAGGACGTAGCCTATTTTAGAGATATTATAACGGGGTTTTCAATAAGAGCGTTTGAAAAGTTTAGGATATTTTTCTTTATTCCTACATTCCATCCCATTATGTATGGAACTTGATTTCTTTGCATGGTCACCACCAGCGCGCTTGCAGAAGTTCAGACGCTGAATCCAATTTTCCACGCTTTTCATACATAAATCGGTCGGTACTCAAATTGCACGATCAAGGCGGATAATTTTCGATAAAAATACGGATATTTTTCAAGTTTTTGCTCAGCCCAATTTACGAACATACATCTGCTTATCTAGCGGCTACAGCTCTTGCGTCAATTTGATCTTGTAAGGATGTAGGCCAAGATCTTTTCACAAAATTTGCCACGACAGAGACGCTCAACGTTTGAGAACAACGTGTGAGGGTCTGATTTCCGTCTTCGTCAATTGATGCGCTGGCGGCAGCAATATTCTCGTCACTGCGGGTAGTTCTTTGCCTCCCTGGCATAGGAAGATTTTGTACTGGACCTGTGTAAAAAATTTTTAAACTAGACGCTCAATTGCTAATCTGACACGATCCATAAATTGGACGTATCACTCTTAAAATCGAGGCCACTGTATATCTTTCCATGATGAAATGGTAAACTTTAGTGAAGATAAATGTCAAAAGAGCGGGAAAGATATGACGTCGTTTGCTGACCCTATCGGTCTACTTTTGTAGCGTTGCTATTGAACAATCCATTACAAAATATTCAAACATTTTTAAACCGACATACTTTGTGCTAACCTCTAGAACATTCAGCTATTGGCTTATCTAAAAACATACTATTCGCAAGCTCTACCTATGTTTTCACCACACACTTTATAACGAAGCCAAAAAAATATATACTATTACATTTTATATACATATGTTCCTCATGTACAGCTATGCGTACATACATTTCCAAAAGGAACGACAGATATCAACAAATTTGTTGCAATTTGATTAAATCGAAATGAAATTTGTCGTATGGAAAACAACAATAAAAAATTCCACTTGCGTATTGGGAAAAATAACGGTATTACGTATGCAGGAACAGTGAGTGCCAAAAATAAAAGGACTCTGCTATAAATTGAAACAAAGAATTCGAGTAGTTGCTGATAAATATTTAAGGCTATAGGGATGCTGAATATAAAGCCTACTACAAGGAAAGCAGCGAATGAACATGATATCAGAAAATATAGACTTTTATGCCACATAAAACAAAATTCAGAACACTGCTTATGTTAATTAAGACAAATTTTTAGTGAATTTTGATATAATGCATGGAACTAATGACATCATTTAAAAAATATACTGGCTCTGAGATATTTGAAGAAATCTCCCACGTATATGAACTCTTCAGTAATCAGAGTAGAAACTAAGCTCACGGAACTTAGAACTTAACTTTGACATCTATGCTTAATTTCACGTAAAATTATTGATTAGTATTTGAGCTACGCGTCGTTTTATGAGACTCTAAAAGTGAATTCTTCGATTTTTACTATATCTGAATTTATGGAATAAAGAAGTGGGATAATACACCATCTTATACTGCGTTGGTTATTCGTGATCATTTCGCCGCATTTTCAACTAATATCGTGCCGAAACCGCCGCAAGCCTTCGTGTAACTTCTGGCTATTCAGGAAATTCACATGACCACTCCGAGGACACCGTTTTGACGCAATTGAGGATATAAAAGCTGAATCGAAGGAGCCTCTGATGGCCATCACGAGGAGGATTTTTCCAAGTGCTATGATGACTGGAAAATTCGTTGGCATAAGTTTATTAAAGCAGGAAATGATTACTTTGAAGGAGATGAAATGGACAAAAATGACCTTTCAATCTAATCACAGTAGTAAAATATGTAATTTAGAAAATATGGAGGTCGCAAAAAATTGATAAGTCCATAGGTTGTATTAAATTGATTTTTTCGCTATTCGTGTTGAGAGGTATGGAAAGTAACGACATTATCTTACAATTTTCAAAACATAATCTTTTCGCATTTTTGCAAAATTTATTCCTCAAAATTTTGGTCTCTGTTATCCCAGTTTAAAACTGTAAATTTTGCCGATAATGCTTATCTAAGTTCGTCCGATAAATATTCGTATTCACTGTGCCACCGTTATAAGCATTAATTCCATCAATGTGGACAATCACAAAAACACCTACTACTGCAAAGGCAATACAATAAAAATGAAACCTTACAAATTACGTGCTCAATGAAAGGCGTCGAAAACGATAATTGCGTGAAAAAATTTCCATGCAAATTACAAATCGGCAACGTGGGCCAATAAATGAAGTGTGTGTAATAAACGTGTGTACATAGCAGAGCACAGCATAGCATCACATAGCATAGTGGTGGTATATTGTGAAAGCAAACTATGTGCTTTTACCTGGAATGGTTACAGGGAATGTGCGTCACAGCAGCAGGAGTGAGGCGGCAAGCAGAAGTAAGAGCAAGTGAATGTACGGCACTTGCCTACGGCTGAGTGGATCTGAAAATTGCAGAGGCAAAAACCAAAAAATAACACCTTGTCCAAGCAAAGAGCGCTGGGCAGCAAACATATTGCGGTTGACGAGGGAAATGACGTACAGAGCCGAAAGAAATATTTGGCGAATGAAAATTGTAAGGGGTCAGGTGACATTTTTAAATTACCATGTCAGCACTTGTCGGACAGCGTCGACAGGCGAATTATGAATATAAAAAAAGCCAGTTGATGAAGGAAGTTTTGTAGAGCGGCAGGGAAGTTAGGACGACAAAGAACGTTGTATGCGTTGCAGGTCGAACGTACGAGCGTTGAGTCCAACGTTTGGCAACCGGTAACAGGGCAACTGGCAAATGGCAATGAATTACTTACACTGGCAGGTGCATGCTTGCATTTTTAACGGTTTGCAAGTGTGTGCGCTGGCACATATGTTTCTATGTATAATGCTCGTTTTGCACCTTATCAGTCGAATTTCCTGCATCAGCCCGCAAGCTGGTGAATGATGGCTGCAACACCTGCTCTTCGCTGCGCAAGCAAGTCAGTGGTCGATGACCAGAGCTGGTACTGCAGTGCTTGCGTCATGTGTGCGTGTGATGCTATTGTAGCGTGCAAATTGCAACAGCAGGGACGCTGTTCGCCTCAAATACCGTTGGTGGTATATTCGGAATTTATGTCATTTACATTTCTCTGGCATAAGGCAATTTTCTGATGAACGATCTTTTCACTTGCTTTCTCGTGCATGCACTCTACGTCGACAAAGGCGCGCACACCAGCACACCCCTTCACAATGGCACGCTCATGGTATGCAGTCATGTAGGGCTTCGCTTACGTACGTCTCGCACGTAAGTGTGTGTGTTGAAAATGAAAAATGATTGCAACTATTTTATATGCAGCATTCCTGTGGCTACCAAATTGCACTCAATATAATTTTATTAAAGAAAGCTTCGAAGTGACAGCCATTTATATTAATATAAGCGGTGTACAGCACCAGGCAGTGGTGACACCATTGTGTTGGACAATTTCAGATATGAATTTTATAATATGTTCAAATTTTTTTTACATTTCGTAGATGTATCCTGGTAGCGTAAGAAATCATTTCAGTTTTGAACACTGTTTCGAAGTGATGAAGGCATTTCAAAAGACAAGTTTTATTCTAAAGCGATGCAGCGATTCTGCTAGATCACGAAACTGAATTCTTTACAGCTAACTACAATAACTTTTACCTCAACAGGCACACCCTTTAGCCAACCAACCAAATGTGGTACATCTTACTTGAAAAGACTTCCCAAAAGTATTGACGTTCCATTTCTCCTACAAGAGGAAGACTTTTACGACTAAAAGAAAATCCCCAAAAAAAATTATATCTGCCTGCTTAGTCCTGTTCGATTCGACGAAATTTAATTTGTATCTATCCACAAAATTGTACCAAAGCTTAAATTAGGTACGGGTTTCATAAGATGACCAGATATTAAGAGACTGATTGACAACACAAAAATATTTTACGTCTTATTATCCAAACTTATGTTGCGACCGAGTGAAGTCAGAAATGATACTTAATACCTTGTGTCCAGTCGCAAAACCGGACGTTCTCCGGCAATCGCTCACTTCAATCTGATGAGCTTGTGTGGGTAGGCTTCCCTGTTGCTGGTTTAGGAAGCTTACAAATCAGCACGCTGATCGCCAAGGTATCATATATCTATACTAATATTATAAAGAGGAAAGATTTGTGACCTATTTTTGTATGTTTGTATGTATGTAATGAATAGGCTCAAAAAGTACTGGGCCGATTTAAAAAATTCTTTCACCAATAGAATGCTACATTCTTCCAATTTGACATAGGTTACATTTCATTTTGAAAAAAATTAGGGATTTTTGGTAAAATTTCAACAATGTAACCGAAGGAGTAGAAAAATTAGTCTTAAAATGTTTTTCGTCGAATGCGCTGCCGAAACTATTAGCGATAGAACAAAATAATGTACAACAATATTGAAGAACATCATAATGTCTACAAAAAACTCGCGGTAGCATATGTCCAACTATTGTAGTTATGTCACTACAACAACTTTTTTCCGCCGTGGCCGTTGTTTGCGATGCATCTGAAAAGCGCGTCGGGCCAGAGAATGTAAAGTATAGAGAAGGTGCAAATTGAATTCTGTATGATGTTCGATTTGGCGGCTAACAGAGCCGATTGAATCAAAGTAAGGAATTCGACATTGTCGCTGCTATTTAGCAGAATTGAGCACGTGCAGTGGCAAAAATATATGTAAAACGACTGAATTCATTATTTATTACTGTTATTTTAATTTTTTGATTATTATTATTTTTATTTTTTAATTTTTCAAAAGTGCCCGCCACTTAAACCATCAAAGAAATTGAACATAAATAGACTTACATACAAATATAACTGTGGGATTTTTTTTAATACAAATAAAAATATTTGTGAAAAAAGTGTTTTGTATCCAAATTTCCAAAAATAAATAATTGTCTACCCCGTGTGATGCCGGGACGGGCTGCTAGTATATTAAATTTTTGAGATTAGGGTTGTTGTAATGGGTCTCTTTTTATCACGAGTCACAATCCGATGCAAAAAACAGGGCCTAAAATTCATTTAGGGTAAGAACTAGCAGGTGTTCCCCCGTCTTTGTGCATTCAAGCGCTGAAACTTTTAACCTGACGTGAGCTCAGTAAACTTTGGACAGCAACCAGCATTTGCGAGATTGCAAAAACTTTCTTCACCCACAGTGAAATGTAAAAGTTCTGTGGAACTACTAGCTTTTAACAAAGTTAAAATGACGCAAGGATAAGTATTCAAACTGGACTCTGTCCCAATGGCCGTCACGAGGTGAGGTTAAATATTTTAGAGGACGCAATTTCCCCACGTTGCAGGAAGGAAGATGAGCTTAGATTAGACTAAGGTTGAAACATCTCAGTTGCTTTACTTTCTACAAATAAAATAAGATAAAAAAATTTACCATGCCATTTAAAGTTGACCCATTTGTTTCTAAAAAAAAAGAACAAAAGAAAACAATGTTTTTTGTTCATTTCAAAAATAATTTATTTTGGTCCAAGGGGATTTGTTTCAGCTAATATTTAAAAATTAGATCGCGTAAATGGGCACCTTTAGCTTTGACAGCTAAATGCACTCTTTTTTCGACATTTTCCATGACTTTGGCCAATGTTTCGGATGATATGGCGGCTGTTTCTCGTCGAATGTTGGCTTTCAGTTGAGCTAAGGTCTTTGGCTTATTAGCGTATACCTTGGATTTCAAATAACCCCACAAATAAAAGTCTGGTGGCGTCAAATCTGGTGATCTCGGTGGCCAGTCAACATCACCATTTTTCGATATCAATCGCCCGGGGAAAAATGGTCGCAATAAATTGATTGTTGGTCGAGCTGTATGGCATGTAGCCCCGTCCTGTTGAAACCAGAAGTTATCCATGTCATTTTCGCGAATAATGGGTATCACAAAATCCGTTATCATAGCTCGATAACGCTCACCATTGACTGTTGTCGTGGCTCCATCATCGTCTTCGAAAATATACGGTCCGATGATCATATTCGCGCAAACACCGCACCAAACTGTTACTTTTTGGTCGTAAAGAGGCTGTTCTTCAATTAATTGAGGATTTTCGGTGGCATAAAATCGGCAATTTTGCTTGTTTACGCCTCCATTCAACGAGAAATGTGCCTCGTCTGACATGATGAGTTTTCGCCAAAAGTCAAGTTCGTTTTCAGCCATTTCGATGGCCCATTTGCCAAAATTAAGGCGTCGCGGATAATCAGCTGGGTTTAGTTTTTGTGCCATTTGAATTTTATATGGAAACATCTTCAAATCTTTATGAATTATGGTGCGAGAGATGTCTAATTCCTGAGAGCGGCGATAACTCGATGTCGATGGAGTCTCCTCAATACTGGCTCGTACAGCTTCGATATTTTCATCAGAACGTCTTGTGCGTTGTCTGGATGCATGACTGGCATTACTGAGATTACCGGTGTTCACAAATTTTGCGTATAAAGACTTAATTGTGTTCTTAACTGGAGCACTTTTCACTTTATTTTTTTTGCGAAACGCACGTTGAGTTAACACAATTGAAAAGTTATTTTGAATATAAAGCTGAACAATTTCAGCGCGTTCTTTTGGAGTGTACTGTTCCATGGTATAAATTGTCTTCGAATGACGCTTCTAACGCGGTATGACATTAGCCGATTTGTCAGCGCTGTTAAAAGTTACAGCGTTGCCAGATGGGTCAACTTTAAATGGCCTACCCTGTATCTGCTTGCTCTAAGTGCTTTGTAGATATGCGACGGTCTTTTATACCATACATAAGTAGGAATTCGTAGAGCATTCGTAGCCTTACGAAAAATCAGACTATTTATTGAACCTAACCTAACACAGGGTGATATTCACTGTTAATACACTAAGACGAGATGTATGTATATTTATAGTCTTCGTTCAATCTGCCGTGCCGCACTGGGCCGCTGAAGATCTCTATAAGCCGAACGTACTTAGCAAATTTTCATAAAATGTTTAGATGACAGACGGTTTTATTGGCCTAATGTAATAACATAGGTACGGTAAAATTAAGAAATATTTCGTCGTTTTTGAATTGTCTTCTTTGGAGTATTTGCTTTCTCAAGCATTTGCATTTGGCACACAAGGCGTTCTAGATGTTAATATTTAAAATGAGTATTGCATCTTGTGCCTTACCCAAAAGTATACTGGAATTCGTCAGTGCGCTGAGCTTAATTAATTCTTTCTGAGAGAAAGAAGAGCACAATACACCTAAGGTCGCATTACGAACCTCAATTTATTTCAAACTATCTATCTCTTATGACTTGATTCCTCAATTGATTTTCAGCCTTAAATTTAACCCATTTGTAATCCTATATTTCCACGTTACTTACAATGACTTCGAATAAAACTATTGATCTGCTTTCACAGCTTTGGGGTACCGCTGTGAACACTGACTAATCTTTATATTAGAATATCGGAATATTTTTTGGACAAAGAGAAGATACTTTTTAATAAAGTACACTTTATTTTCAGTATTTTTATTTACAATATTTTTGTTTTGGAAAAAATGCAAATGAAAACTTTATAATTTCTATATTTCATTGCATTATGGATAATAGTTATGTTTTAGTGAACCAATAAAGACATTACTTACAAATGTTCTGGCAGAATTTTTATAACTTTTCCCATCTTTCAGACAAAAAAATATTTAACATTACAATTCTTTGCTATACGTTTTTTTTCATAATTTTAAAAGATAAAACATATTGTACATATTTATTTGTAGAAATTCCAGGTGAGTACTCAATTTCTGGTATATTTCCATATATATATATTATATATACACACGCAGCTACACAATAGATATAAACACATATCTATTCATAGTGGTTAGTCTTAAGCTGTACCATGCATGACACCTGGATTTAGTTAGTTTGCATGTCTTAAGCACCAAACCTCACCTGGTTTCAGTTTCACTTCACTTGATCCATTCAAAATTCCGTATTCTATATATGATATTAAAACTAACAAATGTTATTTTAATTAAACCTGAAATGTGCAGTTCCACCACGTTGGATACTAAAACCCACCGATCAAGATGCCATACTCGGTAATCCAGTGGCCATAACTTGCAAAGCTGATGGATTTCCAATACCCACCGTACAATGGAAGCAGTCGATTGGTAAATTACTGTGAGACGGTTATTCTATTATTAATAGTTTTATGTTAACAAGTCGGAGACACAATAAGGTATAGATAAAAATAATAGCGTGACGAACTCAGTTGCCTGTACATTGATCGCGAAGTAGTCCCTCATTTTTTTTTTTTTTTTTTTTTTTTTTTGATATCATTCTGAAATATTTCACACACTGTTTTCTCCCAAAGGATCTGCTCATTTGTTGAAACCGTCGATATCGGACTACTGTAGCACATAAGGGTGATACAAATTGATCGCTCAAAACCAATATCGGTATATAGAAAACTAGTTGACAAATGATCTTCACGAAATAGGTACAATCTACAAAAATACCGATTTATGTTGTTACAAATTTTTTCATCTCTTGTTGTTAAGTTTTAGATGTCTCGGTAGGTTATTCCTTTTTCTGGTGTAAAACCATGGATTATTACACTGCAGTATAAATTGTGTAGTGTTAGGAAGAGGTATCTACTTCTCGGGCAGTATCTACTTCTCAGACAATCGAATTTGTCGTTTTCAATCGAACTCTGGTCTTTATAACAACTTAAATCTTTCACACAGTTCAATAAAACTGATGTCATATTGTTAGAGCTCAATTCACTGTAATGAGAAAAACTTGTTCAAGAATAAGTCAGAGAACAGTTACATTTCAGTCAGCATGCTTTTATCTGATCATATTCTACAAGAGAGCTGACGTTTAACCATTTCCAGTCCACTGTCAGTACGACTCTATTGGTTTTATTGCATACTAAACTTCAATTATCGGACATTAGACGAATGTAACGTCAACGCTAACGCTTACCTCAATTTATAAAAACTTGAACTTCAATATTTCCATTTAGTTCCTGAACCCAATTTATCTCGTTTTGTTTAAAAATCGAATATAAGACTTTATTTCCGGATAATAAAAAGCGATATAAACAAGTATATATGTATATAGAATCGAGGTTTATTGATATTATTATAATTTTTGATAAGTTTCTAAGGGCAGAAAAAATGTATTCGTATAAAACTTTTAAAATACTTAAATTATGTTATGTTAAACTCTCTTTTTTATCCCAGGTGACTCAGGCGAATATCGTGAGCTCAGTTATGGCATTGGTAACGGTAATTCACAATCCGTGATCGAAACGTATAACAACGGCTCACTGATCATACCAAAAGTTGGGCGGGAGCATGAAGGTAGCTATTTGTGCCAAGCAAGTAACGGCATCGGCGCGGGACTGAGTACACTAATCAAATTAACTGTGCATGGTGGGTGTAATTTAATTGTATTTATGATATCTACTAATCACTTTTTTTTGCAGTTGGTCCTTCTGTAACGGTTTCGAAGAAACAAGTTTCCGTCCGCCGTGGTGACCGTGTCACATTGCGCTGCGAAGCTGATGGCGATCAACCGCTGAATATAACATGGCGCGCCAAGGCAAATCACATTGATCCGTCTTATGACATACGTTATCATATCAAAGATTCACCGTTAAGTCGTGGCACCGTCTCAGAAATGACCATACTACAAACCATACTCAACGATCGTGGTGAATATACATGCATTGCCACTAACAACTATGGACATGATCGTGCTGTAATTCATCTGCAAGTGCAGGAGCCACCGAACTTTCCCGTAAATTTGCATGTCACCGATTTGGGTAGTCGTTCTGTAACGTTGGCTTGGTCGCCAAATGATCAAGATTCGATTTTCATGAATAACGGTGGTAACAATCGCGATTCGCAACCTATATCAAATTACATTTTGCAATATAAGAAAGCAGGCGGTATTTAAAATTATATTCTCTCAAACGAATTGAATCGTATTAAACATTATTTATCTTACAGATGTCTGGCATGAGCACAATAACCAAAAATTATTGCCCGGCGATAAGACCACCGCACAAATTGGTTCACTACGCCCAGCGCAAGCATATCACTTCCGCCTTTATGCCGAAAATCATCTGGGTACCAGCGCTCCGAGCGATATATTGCTCGTCCAAACCGATGCTGAGGTGCCAAGTGGTCGTCCGCAAGATGTTTCCGCTGAACCACTAGGGCCACAACAACTACTCATCACTTGGCGTCCGCCAGAACGTGACACATGGAATGGCGAACTATTGGGTTACACAATCGCATACCAAAAACATGGTGCGCCAGATAGCGTACAAAACTTTACCAAAGTAAGCAGCCTAGGTGGTGAAGGTCTTAATGATTTTCGTCTTACTGGGCTGGAGAAATACACACAGTATGCCATATCGGTATCTGCATTTAATGTGAAAGGCGATGGACCGCCAAGCGAGGTGACTATGGGTCACACGTTGGAGGATGTGCCCTCTGCGCCACCACAGGGCGTCACCTGCATTGCGCTGACAGCACAAAATATACAGATCTCTTGGCAGGCGCCACCAAAAGAATCCAATCATGGTATTATACAAGGCTATAAACTTCTCTACGAACCTGGCAATATCGAATCAGAGTACGGCACGCGTGAAACAAAGATCACCTCAGCGTTGAGTACGGTGTTACATGGTCTGCAGCCTTTCACGAACTACAGCGTGCAGGTTTTGGCATTTACGCGTGCTGGCGAAGGCGTGCTCAGCCCGACTGTGTCGTGTACCACAGAAGAGGCAGTGCCAGATGCACCGGAGCGTGTTAAGTCGGTTGTAAGTAGTGAGTCTTCAGTTATCATTAGCTGGTTACCACCGCGCCGTCCCAATGGTATTGTTACCAAGTACAATGTCTACATCCGTATACTAGACAAAGGGCAAGAGTTGAAAATTCTCAAAGAAGTGTTGCCTGCAAACAATCGTCACTTTGAAGCTAAGGACTTAATGGTGCGCGAAACTTATGAGGCTTGGGTAACGGCATCGACACGAGTGGGACAGGGACCGAGCACACCGGTGATCAAATTAATACCAAGTCCCTCTGTGCCCGCAGCCATCATATCATTTAGCCAAACATTAAGTGTCAGCTGGAGAGTCGATCTCAAACTGGCATGCGTCTTCGTTGGTAACCCGAAACCAAACTCGGAATGGAAAGTGTTAAATGCACGTTCTAAGAAACATTTTCGCTTGGAGGTGAGCAATGATAATACGCTGACATTGCGCAATATACAACGCACTCACGAGGGAAACTATTCGTGTGTGGTACGAAACTCCATTGGTTCCGATCACATTGTCTATCAGGTATACGTACAAGGTGAGTGGAAACTTAAATTAGTTGTAGAGATTGTGATGTGTTTTGGTAAGGTAACTGAGGAGCTGCGAACACTCGGCTTCAAGGCACCTTCACAATAATAATCTTGTATCAGACTGGCCTCTTGAATTTGTTTAATATTTTATTCCAAGTATGTTATATGAAAGTCCCTTATATTTAAGGACTCCTTTTAACGGCGATGCTTTCTTCCCTCTTGGCTATTCTGAGGAATATACGTAGGTTTCGAATATAAACTATATGTAAAGTTTTGCAGTTAACTCACTCAGACAGCTAAGTAACATCACAGTCAGAACACAACAGTTAGGTTTTTTTTCCTAGGTCTTTATTTATGCCACATGTGACCTTAATTTATTAATTCAGTAATTATTATACGCCTCAACTCTCTCGGTTTTTATTGGAACTTTCAAAGCTAAACAGAATCTTATATAAAAAATGGATTGTTGGTGGAACGAATTGGAATCTTTAAACGGAATAATCCTTTGATCTTAGCTAGGTTTGTGTTTTGTAAATATTTCCCTACGTAGAGCCCGTAATAAGTTCTTACCTCCTCTCAAAAACCTCAACTCAAATTTTTTGTGGTTTTTCGATCAAATTTATTGTAATTACCTATATTATTGCATACTCAAATTTGATTTCATTTCATCTCATTTCAGTACCACCATCTGCTCCTGTACTTTCCGTCATAGGCAGTACCACTAACTCCGTGTCGCTACAGTGGCGAGTAGACGACATTGGCGGTGCACCGCTGCGTGGATTTACAATGACCTTCCGTAAGGAATTCGGCGACTGGGAAGAAATTGAATTGGATCGACGTGTTAACTCTCATTTAATAGAGAATTTGGATTGTGGCACGCGATACCAGTTCAATATGGTGACTTTCAATAAAATTGGAACGAGTGAAACAAGTGCCATCGAAACAGCCAAAACGAAAGGTGGGAACGTAAAATTTCATTACTTGCAGTTAACAATTTCGAAGCAGCTGAATTTAGCAATTGAGAAATTAAGTCTTTAAAACGTGAATAGCTTTTAAGACAACTGGTAGCCGATCACTATAGGAACACAATTTGAAATCATCGTACTAAATTGATCCTCTTATCCTCCTTCTTCGAACCAATTTAGAAATTCGTTAGTAAAATAGCAGAATCATCAGAGCCCTCAGCATATTTTCAGTGGGATTATTGCTTAAATTAATATTTTCTAAAATAACTTAAGCAGAATACCGAAATTTCAGCCCCAAAGACCATGCTAACCGAATGGTTGAGAGTTTGGTCGTGAGTTCCATTTCAAGGTTTATGAATACATCAATCAAAGAGGGATGTAATGTTTATATTTCTACGTTCAAATCGTTCGTTGTGGTATTTATCACTAAACACTGAGACATTGAGTTTTCTATTCAAATATTTCACTTCAACAAGCTTTAAAACCACTTTTCTGGCTTTACGAAAACACAAGGCCAGTCTGGTCTGACAATGCTTAGTTTCACCATCCAATGTTGTCACTATTACAGAGAAAATAACGTACTGTAGTACATCTTCGTAAGTAGCTACTGTCAATAATTTCAATAGGATCGAATCCGCAGTTATGCTATGACCGTCTGTAATACGATCAAAGGGCGCTAATATGCCGTATACTATGACATTTCTCCTTGAACAATAACCATCGAAAATAGGTTTAAAAAGTTGCCACGTCGGAAACGCCATTTCCAGGTACCCCGAAAAGGGCTACCACAGAGGATAATGGAACAGAACCGATATAACTAACACTGTATCTCAAAAGACCTTATGGATTATAACCCTAATTTAATTTTGGATAAGAAAACTAAAGGCTTAATGAGGGCCGTCAAATTGGACGAATTGCACTACGAACTGCTGAATCATATTCTGTATTATTCAAATTTACCCAAAGGATTTCTTTTTGATTTGAAAAACTCCATATTCGAGAGGAAATTTTTAGGGGAATGAGGCCGAATTTGCAGTGGATAATCACTTAATAAAACGCCCTTTTTTACCTTTTTCTAACTGATTCGGATTTCTTGTATACCATATAGCTTAATATCAGGTCATAAACACCAAACTCTAAAGTCGAGTTTTTGACTTAAGGTATGAAAGCCTTACGAAGATTTAAAATTTTAACCAGATAATAAAATACCAATCACGGTTAACAAAAACAAACGTTTTTTATTATATTGTAACCAAGTGTTTTTTGTAGGCAATAAACCGATTGCGCCGCATAAGCAAAGCTTGATACGCTCGAATATCACTTCCGCTTTGTTGGAGTTATCGTCATGGCAAGATGGCGGCTGTCCAATACAATACTTTAGCATTGAGTTCAGACGCTATGGTATCTCAAGTGACTGGATCATCGTCTCTAGCCGTATAGAGACACACGTATGTATCTTCTGTGTGGAATATACCTTAGATATCACTATCTCTTCTTGCAGACACGCTATACAATTGGCGATTTGGAGCCTGGAACTGCATATAATTTGCGAGTGGCAGCGCACAACAATGCTGGATCCACAATTAAGGAGTACTACTTTGAGACGTTGCATTTTAACGGACTTTCAGCTGAGTTGGACCACGGCGACTTACCCGAGGTGCGGACACTCTTTCGCGATGTACATCTCATAGCGGTGATTATCACATCGGTGTTTGGCACGATCTTGGCTATAATCGGCGCTTGCATATGCTTCAAGAACTGTTAGTATAATGTCAAATATAGCGGAAACACTTGCATTTATTATGTGAATGTCATTTTTTGTATATTTGCTGTAGATCCACGTCAACTATTTGCACGGAATGTCGACTCGATGCGGCCGCATGGTGCTGATGGCAAGGATATACAACATCGTGAACAATACTACGGTACGGTACGCAAATCATGCCAGCAATCACCACGTGAATCGGTTGCTGGGCTTGAACGCATACCTGAATACTCTGAAGATATCTATCCTTACGCTACATTCCATTTACCAGAACATGAAAATCAATCGGCTAACATACCGCTCAGCCGCAAGGGAGGCCTGCCGGCAATGTACGATCCGCGTGGCGGTGGTGTTGCAGACGACAATACCCTCTCCAGCACGGGTGCCAAGGTGAAGCGTTCGGTCTCGGCGGGCATTGGCAGCAGCGCTTCAAATGCAAATTTAGGCGGTGGACAGGGCCCAGCGTCGGGCGAATGTAGTCACACGAATACTGAAAAACGACATAAGCGACGTTCGAAAGCAATCAAATCGGAGTCGGAGGAATACGATAGCTTGAATAGCGATAGCGATTTGAGTGGTGAACGTATGCGTGAACGTGAAGAAAGTCGCAGCGGACGTGAGTCCTCTTCACATCTAGACGATAGCGGCTATAACCGTAAGTATACGAATTGTAAAGTACGTTAAAAGTACTGATTTAATATTATCCAAAGATGGCTTCCATTTTACTTTCACTTGTACCTCAAATACATCCCCCTGCGGGTAGGATGGACCCCTCAGGGTTCGGGGGGGAAACCGAATATACCCGCGGTAAGGCATGCCTGTCGTAAGAGGCGACTAAGATCCTGGCCGCCAGTCCAGAGTTGTGTGGAACCTCAACTGGTAGTAACTTCGGTTACAATGTCATACCAAAGACTTTAACCTGGTACCACGGGGAGCAGTAGCCCTTGGAGGTAACTCCAATCTGCTCATTGGGTTTGGCCCTTTGTGGAGATTGGTGGCTGTGGTTAAAACCCAAATCGCGAGAAGAACTGACTTTGTCAGTTCAAATGTGGAGTTGCATTGCAACCTACCAAGGTGGTTAGTGTGTCCATGCCACACTGCCGATTGGTACTGAAAATGTTTACCCAGTTTTCAGGGCGCTGATTAACGCATTGTATTGATCCGTTGTGCTTCTGAGCACCGTAGAATTAAACTGTTTGACAGTAGAATCCTACGTAAAACACACTACATTGTTGTATCTCAAATACAATACAAAATATTTATGATATGCACCCAGGATTTTAATTCTTGTAATTTAATTTCCTGTAGGAATCGGACCAATCTGTTAGACAATATCTAAGAAGGGGTTCTCCAAACTCTCTATGGTTCCTGCTTTTTTCATAGACTATTCAACTTTTTTACTCTCTGACTGAAAGAAAGTAAACTTGAAATTACCATTTTGACCGAGTGCAATAATTATCAGCGCCAACATTTTCTTATCCTGAATTTTGTAAACCGGAAATATCAAATAGATCTGCAGTCTTTTCAAAGAATATTCTATTGTTAACCAGGTTTACCAACTTAAAGTCAGCAGTATCTCTTAGCCTCAGTGGTGTTGACTTTTACAATACCACGTGAGACACTTGTTGGCCTTTGGGTGAGTTGAGTTTCTGAAAGTTTTAAATTACTCGAGGAGTTCTTGATCATTAAAGACTTTTATGAACGTCGTCGCATATAATATACGATTACAACTCGAAAATGGAATCGCACACTACGGGGTTTCCAGAGAACCTATAAACAAGCTGAATGATGGTTTCTTTTATGACGCCAACGAACCAATGAGTTTTTAGACTGCGAAAGCATAAAAGATAACTTTTGTTTTAGTTAGGATGGTTTCAAAGAAACGGCATTATATAAATTTATCTTATTGGTGGTGTCCCGGTATATTTTAAGCCGATGTTAAGCTCCTTTTTTTTGCCCTCCATAGAGGAAATAGTCTTGAAATAGTTCTATAAAACATCATTTGGTATATATAAATTGTAGTAAAAGGAAAACACTTCCTTTTCTTTACTGTCGTTTCTTCTTTTTGCAATGCATTCCAAGCGAAGCCAGGTCCTTCTCCACTTAGTTCTTCCAACGGAGTGGAGATCCTTCTCTTCCTCTGCTTCCCGCGGCGGGTACTGCATCGAACACTTTCAGAGCTGTTGTGTTTTCATTCATTCGGACGACATGACCTAACCAGTAACCGCTGTCTTTTAATTCGCTGAACAATGACAATGTCGTCGAATATCTCATACAGTACATCGTTCCATCGAATGCGATATTCGCCGTGGCCAACGTGTAAAGGATCTTTCGCAGAACTTTTCTCTCGAAAAATTGTAACGTCAACTCATCAGATGTTGTTATCGTCCATGCCACTACACTATATAGCAGGACGGAATTAATGAGCGACTTACAGAGTTTGGTTTTTGTTCGTCAAGAGATGACTACTTCTCAATTGCCTACTCAGTCCGAAGTAGCACCTGTTGACAAGGGTTATTCCGCAATGGATTTCAAGGCGGACATTGTTGGTGGTGTTGATACTGGGTCCAAAATAGACCAAATTATCTACAACGAGGATGGAATCTTGTGTAGAAGTTCACTCAAGTGAGGAAAATTCTCAGACTGCCAGAAACAATTCTTTTACATACATATGGCTCAAGCAGTTCACAACTTCCGGTCCTAGACCAAGTATCCTCTGGATAGCCAAAGAACATCCCTTCGAAGGTGATCTAAAGTAAGAAGGCGAATCATTACTCCTTAGGGTTATGCGCTGGGTTTGGGTACTGTCACGTAAAATACGCCCTCAAAGGTTTTAGCGTGCACTGTTAGAATAAACCAGTGCCAGGTCGGCACTATATGTGTATTTATAGGAATATTCAAACCTGGCGTTAATGGCAAGCTTCTAGCGATGTGTGTGAGTTAATACATCACTCACTGCCAATACCACCAAACGCAAAGCCTTTCTGAATCTCAATTATTGATTGGGTACTGTCTGCCTTAGCTCACCGCGGTTTTACCACGACAATTTTCACATGACGTTGTCGTAAGTGACCAGTTTTTATCAGCAGAAGGTTACTGCTTCAGAAACAGATCGATTTTCTGCGACTCAGCATCGATTTACTGATAAAAAGTCGGTAACGTGTTTTCTCTTTTCTGGGGTTCACCTGAGTCAAATCATCATAAACTGTCTAAATAGGTTTTTTGGTACAAAACCTTAGATTTCGAGCGCTCTATAGCGTAACCCAATTGCAATTATACAACGCGAAATACAGGTTACTTCTGCCGTCTATTGGAAAAATTATATATTTCTTTTTATAGAACCTAAAATATAAGTTTAGAACAATTATCTAATTATAAATTGAAATGTTTTCCTTAATACTTACAGCGCACGGTCATAGTCCCTGCAGTGGTGGTAATGCCGGAGGCAACAAGGAGCGTCTTTCAGTATTCAGTAGGCCTCAACTTCATAGTAAGTTAGTACCTATTTTAACTAATTAACACATTTTGAGATTTTGCAAGCATTACAAATACTCGTACTAACCCCTCACCGACCTGTAGTACTTACAACCACCATGGCCCAACGACAGCAAAATCATCAAACCACCACCACAACCCATCTTAATAACTAACCACTTTTGCGCGCATTAAACACGTCAAACACCAAACACAGCACACCCTAACATTTACTAACCCACAAGCCAAAAGATAAAACACAACAACCGTTCGACAATTTTGTGTCTTACAGTATTTTCTTTAAGTAATTTTGCATAAATATACCTACGTATATATATATATATATATGTATGTTCAGAAAATATTTTGCCGATTCACAAGAAAGACTCCAAGAAAGAGAACTCACGCACTTCTAAATCACCGAAACCTTCAACCAACACTGCAACTAAAACAACAACTGCAACGCCAACTGCACTCAAATCCACACGCACCTTTTTCCAAGCCATAATACCCACACGCATCATATCCAGCGCCCTGCATGCACCCGAACGTCAAGCACCTCCCGCAAACCCTTCCACCCACTCACAGTACGTGCAAACACCCATCACAGCCAAGCAGTGCAGTTCACTGGCAGCCGCAGCAGCAGCAGCCGCCGCAGCCAAAGCAGGCAATAAAAAGTCGAAGTTGCATAGTCAGGCCGCACAACCCCATCAGCTGCAGCAAATGTTGCCACAACGTCCATCCGTCACGTCACCCGCACAGCTGCAACTACAGCAGCTGCAACATCAACAACAACGTCAACCGCAAGCACGCAGCAGTGCACAGCTGATCAGCGCCACGCCGGCCGCACGCCCATTATCACCATCACCGCCATATCGTTTCGCTTCGTCCACATCATCAACATCGACTTCATCCAAGCATGAGCGTGTCGCCAACATCAATACAAACATAGCGACAACAACAACCCCCCCAATCACCAACATTTTGAGCAACAACCACGAGACAATCATTTGCAGCAATCCATCATCACGTACAAGTCCCCAAGCATTGGTTAGCACCATCACCACCACCACCACCACCAATAACATATCCAATAATACCCCAACAACCAGTCATGCCATCAACAACTGCGCAAAGCCGCCGAATTCGCGTAGCGGCAGTAGTAGTAGCGATAGCATCGGATATCACAAGCGCTCGCTTTCCAATAGGCAAGCCATTAGTGTTGTAGTCGATGTGTTTTCCAACACCGAATACTTTTAAACTCTAATATGCACTCGTCTACACGCAAACATTTATACAGCATATATTCATGAATGTTAGTCACTCAGTTATAATATTTTATTAATTTTAATGTTCAGTTTATATTGAAATGTTAAATTACTCCATGGAAATTAGAGAATATATTTAAACATTTGAGTTCGATCCCCTAACTCTTCATACACAGTGTGCTGAGCGCTTCACATGTTGCCAATATTCCACATAACGATGTTATCTTATCTCTTAACGTTTTTGGCTGAGGTCGAATCATGTAACCATACCAATTCGAAAAAAGACCAACGTAATTGTACTGTCAATTTCATTCCAATAGAATCGCTAGTTTAAAAAGTTTGGTACCAAAATAATGTTTCTTTAGAGCTGTAGCTCTTGGAAACTACCTACACTTTGGGCAACATATAGTAAGACTTTGTAATTTAAATTTCGCGTGAAAACCCATTCGTCAAAAAAAATTTTTTTTCAAGGTTGATATGACTGTCAGTGACATCTGTGCCAAGGTCATTTCAAAATAATCATTAGTGTTTAATATACGCTTATCTTTCTGAAGTATATAAAGTGCATTCAGCACGATAAGTGAATTTATTAAACAAAGAAGAACCATTAAATTTTGTGTGCTGAATAAAATTTTTGTGCAGAAACGTTCAAAATGTTGCAAAAGGCCTTCAATGATAATTGTTCGTCGCGAGCAAGTATTTTGATTCATACAAATTATTCAAAGAGGGTAGAGAAAGAGTTAACGACGAACCATGTCCAAAACGGCCATCAACATCAACTGATGATTAACACGTCAATAAAATAAAGGAATCGGTGCTTGAGAATCGACGATTAACAGTCAGAGATTTTACCTGCAGCCTGGGAATATCGTAAAGATCAGTGAAAACTATTTTAAAAGAACATTTGGGTCTAAGTAAATTCATTGAAAGCACGATTGGTTCCAAAATCACCTAATATTTTCTAAAAACAGCATCACGTTAACGTCTGTGAAATCATTCTTTCCTGCTACCAGGATGTCATTAAACGTATTATTACTGGCGATAAATTTTAAACTTATGATATCGACCCGGAAACAAACGACTGAATATCGTAGCAAAGGTGACCCGAGAAGAAAAAGCATGTCAAAGCGGGTAAAAAGTCAACTTTTGTGTACTTTTCTTCGATTATGGAGGTGTGGTGAATTCCGAATTCCCTCCGATCGGCCAATCTATCTAAAAGGAGTACTATTAGCAGTGGCGTAGCTGGGGGGGGTCAAAGGGGGCCGTCGCCCCGGGCGCAACGTCTTGGGGCGGAAAAACGATCTTCGCTGTTTTTTAATATTCAGAAAAATACTTCAACAATTTTTTTTTTTACAAAATTTATTATAAAAGATAAAGAGTTGTACACTCACAATGTGATAATCTGAATAACAATGAAAAATATTAATTTTTACTCGAATACTTTTCAGTCTTTGAATTTGTCTTATATCTTTCTAAAAAATCACATATCATACCATTGTAATTTAAAGTTGAAGCAGTTTGATATTCTATTGAGAGAATCGTAAGATTGGACAGTCTACTCTGACTCATGGTCGATCGCAAGTAAGACTTGATCAATTTAAGTTTGTTAAATGATCTTTCTTGTCTTGTAGGCTTCCAGTCCTATTGAAGATATGTATAATAAAACTTTTTCTGGCGAAAATCCAATTTGTTCTTCGTTTTTCTTCGCCCTCTTTAATAAAAGTAGGACGTCTTGGATGTCTCTGGTTAGTTATATAATTTGTTCAAAATCACAAAGAAAACCAAAACGGAAAATCAAAACTCTTACGTAGGTAGATAAAGGGGTCGGCAGAACATTCTTGGCCCCGGGCGCCCAAAGTTGTAGCTACGCCACTGACTATTTGAGTGTTATGGGCCATTTGCACGAAGCTATTCGTAAAAATATGACAGAATTATAGACCGGAAACTCTTGCTTTTTGCACCACGATAATGCACCGTCACTTACTACATTGATTTTTCGTAAGTTCGTCGCCATTTTTAAACCAATGTTGTGCCGCAATCACCTAATTCGCCTGATTTAGCTCCGTGTAACTTCTAGCTATTCAACAAACTCAAACGACCGTTCTGGGGAAGCCATTTTGAATCAATTGAAGACATTTACACGTAGACTTCCTAAAACTGAAATAGTTAAAATGGGTGTATCCCCGAAATAAGTGGCATGTTTGACTGAAGTTGAATCAAAAATGATCTCATTAATATAATATTTATAATAAAAAGAAATTTTACTTTTACTACTTTTTACACAATTCGCAACTCGGACATGTAATGAGCCGATTCCTTTCGAGAATAACATTAATTGAAATTTAAAGTTCAATTCTTTTCAACTTAAGGCTTTCGCAAAATGAAATATAATATATTAGATACACTGAAGGCTTCTATATTTAAGTTGTGCCAGTGGTAGATAAATACTTTTCGATAAAAAATAAATTATGTCCTCAATCTCACACTACACAAGGAGAACAAATGTACAAGTTATGAGATTTCAGAAGCATCAATATATATAATAAACACGTTCTTTTTCTTTTTGATAAGGCTAGTTTCTTAGGCAAAGTAATCGATAAATTGACCAAAAATTGTTAGAAAGAAAAAAGAGGAAGGCAATTACTGCGAAAGCTTGACAGTTCGAAAAAAAAGCAACTAAAGATGAATACTACTTTTTAGTTAATGCGAATAATTGCTGGCTACCATTCTATGGTTCAGATCCAAATGATATGCAGGTCTTACTTCAATAGAGTTCTCACGAATGTCATAGTACCGACCACCTATCGTCCCGAAAATCCACAAATCTTAATTAAGAAGATTTCTTACGACTGTTATAGTTTTCCCCTAGCAAAGACTGTAACTCCTTACGTGCCGGCTTACATTTGAAACCGAGCTCATAGTCCTGCACGTCTTTCATTTAATGCTCAAGCATTCGTGAACCATCAAGAAATTTGAGTGCTAAAATGAGCTCATCATCAATAAGATATTGTATTCCCTAAACTTCGATTAAGTGTTATGAAATGAATCCGTATGTTATGTTATGTTAACATTTATATTATTTAAACTCACTTACTACTTGCATGCTGTCCCGTATTCATTTGCATGTTTTATTAAATACTAATCAGCACACTTTTAATAATCACCCAAGCTTTAGTTCCTAATTGTTCTAATGCCTGCCGATAACTCATATTGATGCAGCTAATCGTATTTGTACATTATCTTCAACAGCAGCATGGACCCCGTGCCCTTCGACTACCGGCTCTTTGACCCGCCACCAAAACAACCGAAACCAACAATTGCCTGTGGTGCACAGTCACAATCGCATCACCATCACCAGCGACAAACATCATCCACATCAACATCCACATCAGCATCCACATCCACATCTGCCCAAAATTCAACCAACAATACAAATATGCCCAGCGGTCTATCCGGTGGCAAAGTACGATCAAAAACTACCGATACTAATTCCAACAGCGGCAGTAACTTCCTCCTCGCCAGCGAGTTCCAATGCACAACTAACAGCATCCCCGCCCCGCATATTGTCCAGTCGGGTTCATATGTCGAAATTCTGAAGCATGCCGCACCGCAACCCCCCAACAATCAAACAAACAACCAACAAACAAACATGCAAGCGCCGAATGCAAAACGTCCAAGCGGCGTTGGCGCTAGCGGTGGCACAAACAGCGGCAGTAATAGTGTTGTCAGCGGTGCAGCATTGGCTTGTCACAACAAAAGCTATGGTGACTTTCTAACAATTACACCACGCCGCAAAGGCAAACTGCTTTCTTCTGGCTATGGTGACAAACACGGTGGCGCTGGTGGTGTTGGCGCCTTGGATGGCAATAACCAGGACAATTATCGCCATCATTTGCCCACCAGCATCGAACCATTACATCTACTCGGCATACCCAATGATAATATGTCTACATTCTTTGACTATCGCGCTATGGAGACGCTCAGCAATAGCGATACGCTCGCAATTGGCAGCAGTCTCTCGGGACATGCCCACAACAATAGGGGCAATAAAGCATACGACACGAGCACCACTTGCTTGAATGCAAACAATTATGGTGAATCACCACAAAGCAATAGCAATTCAGGCATACCTGATGAGTTCCATAATATAATTAGCGAGAAGAATCTGAGTCCACCCTCGGCTTTTAGCGACAACAATAGCTGTCTGCCAAAGGGTAAGGTCTAAAGTTTAAAGTCTGGTAGCAGCACATTAATGAAGATCATATCAAAATTGTGGAATTTACGACATAATTAACCTAAAAGAACTGAAGAATTCTGCATATCAAGTACGCGAATCTCTCTAACGGTTATACTAGAATTACGTCATACATATTCATGAGAAAGGAAACAGCGGAGAAAAGATAAAACGAGAATTATTATTGATTTAGTTGTAACAAGCGATCGAAACGAAGACGCAACTGAAGACTTTACTGCAGCATTTAATCACAAGCGACAAATACAAAGTAAACATATGTATTTAGAATTAAACGAGTGGTGCGTTCTTAAGTTCACCGAAATTCACGAGAAGCAAATCTTCCAAAAAGTATCGCTTTTGTATATCGCAAAAGCCACAAGACACAAAGCTCTACACATCTCCAAAAAATAGCATACATTCAGATATATGTTACGTTTGTATGTACTAGACTATATGCTAATCTATGTAAATTTGAAAAATTGCAGTATTTATGGCGAATAGCGCCTAGTTAAATGAATTAGAGATAGAAACCTTCATTTCGTTCACAGCTGAGTGCACGAAACCGTTAACTTGAACTGAAAAATGAATGAATGATGAACGTATGATCCCTACAGATAATCGAAAACGTTAATGACCAGATCCATTTTATCGACACTTTTTCGTAAGATCCATAACCTATCCTCAGAATTAGTATCCGTAGAGCAGAGTCGTTTCAAAAGATTTTGTGATCTCCCAACATTTGCAGGAAATACTTGTATGATAATATTAGCCTGTTTTTTCTAAGAGAGGAATTTGACTCTTATTTTGCTTTTCTTAAACTGTTTAGAAGATGATTTCAGTCCGTAATTTTGTTTCCCAATAAGCCGAAACTATATTCAATTATTCGAAGTGTATCATGACCCCAGAGATAGAACAGGACCGAAACCTCGGTTTTGTCTTGTTGTGAAGTAATATTTTCATTTATTTCGACAAAATTCCTGGACTTCTGCAGTTATAGTACACTTTTCATGAACTATAATTTAGAACTTGATTTTGGAGTCTTTTCGCAACCATACTGTCTTTTCTAGAATTAAGTACATCTTTCTCGTTTGAAGTCGCTAAGACCGTCTTTCCTCTTGTGTGGTAAATAGAAGAATAGGAAGCATTAAAGCGTCTCTACAAAAAAAGAAGTTCGTGAGCTGTGTTACGCAGTCAACATAGAATCGGTTGTGTTTGCTCTCCTTCATAATAAAGCGAAAGAAAACGAGTTTTTGTGGCAATTCCAAGAAATAATACTATATATTCTTCTTCTTCTTTACTGGCGTAGGCACCGCTTACGCGATTATAGCCGAGTCAACAACAGCGCGCCAGTCGCTTCTTCTCTTCGCTACTTGGCGCCAATTGGATATTCCAAGCGAAGCCAGGTCCTTCTCCACTTGGTCCTTCCAACGGAGTGGAGGTCTTCCTCTTCCTCTGCTTCCCGCGGCGGGTACTGCGTCGAATACTTTCAGAGCTGGAGTGTTTTCATCCATCCGGACAACATGACCTAGCCAGCGTAGCCGCTGTCTTTTAATTCGCTGAACTATGTCAATGTCGTCGTATATCTCGTACAGCTCATCGTTCCATCGAATGCGATATTCGCCGTGGCCAACGCGCAAAGGACCATAAATCTTTCGCAGAACTTTTCTCTCGAAAACTCTTAAGGTCGACTCATCGGTTGTTGTCATCGTCCAAGCCTCTGCACCGTATAGCAGGACGGGAATTATGAGCGACTTATAGAGTTTGGCTTTTGTTCGTCGAGAGAGGACTTTACTTTTCAATTGCCTACTCAGTCCAAAGTAGCACCTGTTGGCAAGAGTAATCCTGCGTTGGATTTCCAGGCTGACATTGTTGGTGGTGTTTACGCTGGTTCCAAGATAGACGAAATTATCTACAACTTCAAAGTTATGACTGTCAACAGTGACGTGAGTGCCAAGTCGCGAGTGCGACGACTGTTTGTTTGATGACAGGAGATATTTCGTCTTGCCCTCGTTCACTGCCAGACCCATTTCTTTTGCTTCCTTATCCAGTCTGAAGAAAGCAGAACTAACGGCGCGGGTGTTGAGGCCGATGATATCAATATCATCGGCATACGCCAGCAGTTGCACACTCTTATAGAAGATGGTACCTTCTCTGTTGAGTTCTGCAGCTCGAATTATTTTCTCCAGAAGCAGGTTGAAAAAGTCGCACGATAGGGAGTCGCCTTGTCTGAAACCTCGTTTGGTATCGAACGGCTCGGAGAGGTCCTTCCCGATCCTGACGGGAGCTTTGAGTATTGCTCAGCGTCAGTTTACACAGCCGTATTAGTTTTGCGGGGATACCAAATTCAGACATCGCGGCATAGAGGCAGCTCCTTTTCGTGCTGTCGAAAGCAGCTTTGAAATCGACGAAGAGGTGGTGTGTGTCGATTCTCCTTTCACGGGTCTTTTCCAAGATTTGGCGCATGGTGAATATCTGGTCGGTGGTTGATTTACCAGGTCTAAAGCCACACTGATAAGGTCCAATCAGTTTGTTGACGGTGGGCTTTAATCTTTCACACAATACGCTCGACAGAACCTTATATGCGATGTTGAGGAGGCTAATCCCACGGTAGTTGGCGCAGATTGTGGGGTCTCCTTTTTATGGATTGGGCATAGCACACTTAAATTCCAATCGTTGGGCATGCTTTCGTCCGACCATATTTTACAAAGAAGCTGATGCATGCTCCTTACCAGTTCTTCGCCGCCGTGTTTGAATAGCTCGGCCGGTAATCCATCGGCCCCTGCCGCTTTGTTGTTTTTCAGGCGGGCAATTGCTATTCGAACTTCTTCATGGTCGGGCAATGGAACGTCTGCTCCATCGTCATCGATTGGGGAATCGGGTTCGCCTTCTCCTGGTGTTATGTGTTCACTGCCATTCAGCAGGCTGGAGAAGTGTTCCCTCCATAATTTAAGTATGCTTTGGGCATCAGTGACCAGATCACCTTCGGGGGTTCTACAAGTGTATGCTCCGGTCTTGAAACCTTCTGTAAGCCGCCGCATCTTTTCGTAGAATTTTCGAGCATTACCCCTGTCGGCCAGCTTATCAAGCTCTTCGTACTCACGCATTTCGGCCTCTTTCTTTTTCTGTCTACAAATGCGTCTTGCTTCCCTCTTCAACTCTCGGTATCTATCCCATCCCGCACGTGTTGTGGTCGATCGTAACGTTGCGAGGTAGGCAGCCTGTTTTCTCTCCGCTGCGGCACGGCACTCCTCGTCGTACCAGCTGTTCTTTTGCGCTTTCCGAAAACCAATGGTTTCTGTTGCAGCTGTACGTAAGGAGTTTGAAATGCCGTCCCATAGTTCCCTTATACCGAGTTGTTGACGAGTGCTCTCAGAGAGCAGGAGTGCAAGCCGAGTAGAAAACCGTTCGGCTGTCCGTTGTGATTGCAGCTTCTCGACGTCGAACCTTCCTTGTGTTTGTTGGCGTGCGTTTTTTGCTGCACAGAGGCGGGTGCGAATTTTGGCTGCAACAATATAGTGGTCCGAGTCGATGTTAGGACCTCGGAGCGCACGCACATCTAAAACACTGGAGACGTGTCTTCCGTCTATCACAACATGATCGATCTGGTTGGTGGTTTTTCGATCCGGAGACAGCCAGGTAGCTTGATGTATCTTCTTATGCTGGAATCTAGTACTACAGATAACCATATTTCGGGCCCCGGCGAAGTCGATCAGCCTCAACCCATTTGGGGATGTTTCCTCGTGGAGGCTGAATTTACCGACCGTAGTGCCAAAGATACCTTCTTTGCACGATTTTGACATCGTGGCGGGGGCATCTCTCATAAGTGCGCTCCAAGCACGCATAAAAGGCATCTTTGGTCACATCGTCCTTCTCTTCCGTCGGGGCGTGGGCGCAAATCAGCGATATGTTGAAGAACCTCGCTTTGATGCGGATTGTGGCTAGACGTTCATTCATAGGAGTGAATGATAGTACTCGGCGACGGAGCCTCTCTCCTTCCACGAATCCAACACCAAACTTGCGCTCCTTTATATGGCCACTGTAGTAGATGTCACAAGGACCTACTCGTCTCTGTCCTTGTCCCGTCCATCGCATTTCTTGGACGGCGGTGATGTCAGCCTTTATTTTCACGAGGACATCAACCAGCTGGGCAGCGGCACCTTCCCAATTAAGGGACCGGACATTCCAGGTGCATGCCCTCAAATCGTAGTCCTTATTTCGCTTGCCATGGTCGTCATCAAAAGGGGGGTCTCTCATCCGAGGCTGTTTGGTTGTTTTCATTGGTGCGTTTTTTTACGTGGCGGGTCCCAAACGCAGCGCACAACCCTAAGTAGGGGATATTTCGCCTTCTCACTTTAGCTCGCCTTCAAACGGATGTTCTTAGGCTACCCAGAGGATACTTGGTCAGAGACCGGAAGTCGTGAGCTGCTTGAGTCATATGTAAAAGAATCGTTTCTGGCCACTCCCAAGTGAATGGCGATCAGAGAACTTTCCTCACTTGCGTGAACTTCTACACATGACTCCATCCTCCCTACTATATATTAGGGTGTCAAATATCTCCCTTCCGCCTTTATTCAATGCTTTATAAAAAGTGTTACAGTTATCGGATTTAGTTAAAATATGCGCCGTTTCGTTCGTTAATCTGTTTCCATCTAGACGGCAACTTCAAAATACCCCCTTCGTAGAATAAGGAGGGGGTTATTTGCGAAGAACTGGCACAAGCCTCTTTTGAGTTCAACTTTACACCAGCAAGGGCGTTTGCCATGGACGGGGACAGGTGGTAATCACTTGACGCCATGTTCGGACTATATGGTGGAAGCGATAAAACCTCCCATCCGAGCTCCCGTAACTTCTGACGAGCCATCAACGAAGTGTATGGTCTGCCGTGGTGGAACACTACACCCTTCCTCTTGGCCAATTCTGGACACTTCTGGTCGATCGTCTGCTTCAAGCGGTCCAGTTGTTCGCAGTAGATGGTAGAATTATTCGTCTGGCCATATGGGAGCAGCTCATAGTGAATGATTCCCTTTCAATCCAACCAAACACACAGCAAAACCTTCCTGGCCGTCAATCCTGGCTTGGCCACTGTTTGGGACGATTCACCGTCCTTCAACCACGACCGTTTTCGCTTGATATTGTCGTATGTGATCCATTTTTCGTCGCCAGTCACCATCTGCTTCAAAAATAGGTCAAGTTCATTCCGTTTGAGCAACATATCACGCGTTGACTTGGTCTAGAAGTTTTTTATTTTTTTTGCGTCAAATCATGCGGCACCCAAACGTCAAGCTTTTTTGTGTATCCAGCCTTCTGCAGATAGATTAAAATGGTTTGGAGACTAACTTCCATCTTCTGGGCGATGTCACGAGATGCCACGTGCCGGTCTAACACGGTGTTTTCCATGATTTGATCGGTATTCGTCGTCACAGGTCTTCCTCCGGATGGCTTATCCATGGTGTCGTTTTCACCCGCTCTGAATGGTCGAAACCATTCGTCCGCAGTTCGAAGTAATAGAGTACCATCCCCCAACACAACATTAATCTCACGGAACGTTTTTCTAGCGGATTTGCCTTTAACGAAGAAAAACTTTAAAACAGCGCGAATTTCGGCGTTAGTAAACTCTATGTTTAGTACACGTCTATAACTGTTGGACGCAATATTCAAACCAATCATGCATAGCGTGATTTTGTAGGTTATGTCAAGACCTTTCAAACGATTTCCAGATACGAGCTCTTTTACGCTTTATACATAGCCGCAAAATTCAAAAAACAAAAAGGCGGAAGGGATATATTTGACAACCTAATATATAACAAGGTCTTAGACACATTACCGGTTCATAATCGGAATAGTGTAGGAGATTGTTATGGGTGATTTGGTCTGTTGGTTCAATACTTTACAATTTTAGCTGTAAACGTATATTAAGTTCTCGATCAAAGACCTTTTTAAATGTATCTAAGTGGAATAAAGTTTTGAGGATTGATTTCATTGGAAAGCTTCTAGTAAAATGTTTTGTTAATTTTTCTATTCCAACTGCAAAAAATTTTAAACGTTGTTTCTTTTAAGCACTATGCTGGGGAAAATCAGAATTGATTAGTTATTTTATAGTTAAATATACTAGCTTGATGTCTTTTACAAAAAAAGGAAAATGATATAACAAAATAGAACGTAGTATTATTATTTAAATAGCTGTATTTGAGGGCAAACGAGTACTACAGATGCTTCTTTGGGAACTTACTGAAACCTTGTATGATTTCTAGTTTATTTAAAATTAGGTACTGCGATACCACTTCTACCCCAATTGACTAAGTCTTTAGTTAGTTTATGGAATTGACTTCAGTTTCAGCGATTGGTGGAGAGGAACGAATAAAAATAAAAACAGAATTGTGTAGAGAAAGAGCAAAGGACATTGCTTTAGATAAGTTGATTATTACATATACCATACATATTTATAAGCATAAGCAACACACTGTTAATTAGTTAAATCTACAAATGAAGAATTAATTATCATAAATATAAACGAACGAAATTCCCTTTTTTTAATATTATGTACATATATACTATAACGAAATCAAGTATTTAAAAGCATTTTAATATAAGCATTTAAAACTCAAATATCGAACACGAAACCAAATATCAATATTACAAGCTGAACATACTGACAAGTTACATAGTTATCTTAACGACTGTATGTGTGTACATATATAGAAATAAATATTATAATCGTTCATTTTAGTCAATAAGGTAAAGAAGTCAATAAATCATTAACAATTATTAATAATAATTATAACGGTATAAGCCCCTGCAAGCCCATAGACAACAAAATTAGACAGTTTGGTGGCAGCAGAAACCGTCAATTTGCGATTAACCCTCGATATCAATTTTAAAGCGTCAATTTTTTTACAAAAATTTGCAAACTTTTGAACTAACCATGTATTTAAGCAGAAATTAAAAATTTAGGCGTCACAAATTTTAGAACAAATTTGAAAATAAAAGAATTTTAAGAAATTATTACAACGCGCATACGCTGTATTTAAGTGAAATTATAAGTTTGAAACAAAAAATTAAATAAATGTTATCAATTAAACGAAGGTTAGAGAATAAGATGAAGTCAGCAAGCAGCAAGGAAAAATCAATAAATAAATAATTAAAAAGGAAAACTGCAAATTATAAAAATTACTTGAATAAAATAAATTTAATGAGATTGTGCGTCACTTATATTTCCAAAAATATTTAGATTTACATAAAATTAACCAAAAATCATATGACATATATACATATATATACACACATACAATTTAGCCCTAAAACTGCGATTGTGAAACCAAAAAAATAAGCATTTATACCAATTACATAAGGTATTTTTTAATGGAAGCTCAATTATTTTGGCATTTGTTCGTCGTGTGTATTTCCGAAAACCAAAACAGTAAGCATTTCTAGACCATAAGTCCAACATGCCACAAAAAACAACAAGCTGTAACAATAAATATAAAATAAAAAGCGCATAGTTGTAGTATCTAATACATGAACTAACTGAAAATTCAAAAACAAAAAAAACTAATGATAAGAATTCAATAAATATTGATGAAGTTCCGGTTTGGATACTTTTAAAAGTAATTAATCCTTACCAAAAAGATTTTTTATTGTAGTCATAAAGGCAGCACTGAGACCACATAACGGTAAGCTAAGTTATACGAGTACTAAGATATATTTGAGGCGGTTAAGTGGTGACGCTGAGCAAAGGGAGTGAAGAGAAGTTTACGACGTCAAATATTGTTGCTGAAATAGAGGGGATTGATGTTTCTTGCGCTTGCTCTATATAAATGAGGAATGAAACGCTAATATTATGAGTCTTCAAATAAAAAATTTTCAAATTTAGAACTTCCTCGTCGTATCTGTTATCTGGGGTAATATTAAAGATCGACGTATATTATTGGCCCATACCACTGGCTGTTAAAAGACCGAAGCCGATATACGGGTTACTTTTCTATAACCTGATATAAGCACGCCGAAGAAGAATCCGTAAAAAAATATAAGGTAATAAAAATTAAACTTCTTAAAAAGACTAATTTGTCGGCGGTGGCAATTAGCGTTTTTTATTAATACTTTGTGGCCAACAGACATACGGGGTATAATTGCTAGAATTGTTAACGCGCCATTCATTGATCTGATCAAATTTTATCCGAAATGGTCCATTTAAACTGTCTATATTAGTACAACATTATTATGTTCGTGTGAAGTTTGATCTGCTTATGTCAGTTATTATGTTTGGCATCCGTTGGTTTTTGGACAAAAATTGAACAATGAGTTTGCTTGAGTCGTAAAATCATCGAAAACTTGTCTGTTGCGAGTCCTCCTCTTGCAATGCGTTAAAATAAGTGAAATCGGATGATAACCACACCCTATCTACACATAAAGATTTTTTTAAACTACTAAAACTAAGATAAATCAATAAATAAATGCGCCAGAGGCATTTAATTTTATTTAAAATTTTGGCGAATGATGCGGTATAAGATGGTGCATTACTGCACTTCTTCGTTCAATAAATTCAGACCTAGTAAAAATTAAAGAATTCACGTTTAGAGCCTCACAAAACGAGGCGTATATCAAATACTGATGAATATTTTGACGTGAAATTTAGCATAGATGTCAGTAAAAACTTACAGAAAAAGCAATTACTGTTTCGAAAAATACGCAAAGTATAGTCGTTTCAAGCTGTTATGCTATTTTTGTTCAGTTTTGTTTGGCATTTCGTCATTGAAAGACTTACGCCTGAACAACGTTGACAAATCGTTCAACTTTATTATATTAATCACTGGATAATATTTGACCGACTATACCATGTCCAACACGTAGTAAAGAAAACAGCAGCCGTAGCTGAGAGTGTACACTAAGACCGTGGATAGTCAATTCCGCGCCGTTTGCAGCAACCCGGACTGACGTATGGAATGACTTGCCACGAGATCTTAATTTGAAAGCATATCGTACATAATACAACTTACAATACAATACAAGCAAAAACTGAAGCGCAAAACACAGCACAGCACTTCGGTGAGCAGATAATTTCACGTTTTGGAATGGTCGATCGACCACCAAGACCGTGTGGTATCAAAACATTAGACTTTTTCTTGTAGGGGTACATAAAATTTAAAATCTATGCGGACAGTGCCGCTTCGATTCAAGTTTAGGAACAAACATCACTCGTGTTATTCGCCAGATACCAGTCGAAAAGCTCGAACGACTCATCGAAAATTGACTCAACGAATGGACCATATGAGAAGCGGCCAACATTTGAAAGACATAATTTTTTTGACGTTTTGCTAATCAGCTCAGTATATCTCTGAGGATGACTTTAATATAATTTTCACAGATAGGAAGTAACATATCATTTTGAAACTCATTTAGTCCATTATCTGTAATTTAACTTAATACAATACTAAATTTTATTGTAATTCAACCAAAATTAAGTCGAAGACAGAATGTTGAATTCTTTCGCAACATTTTGGAATGTAAAGATTTGCCAAGACCTGAAGGTATTTACCCGACTTTGAGCCTTGTAATTTTAAAGAGTATAAAATGTTCGAATACGCCCGAACTTATGGCCAACCAAGCAAAAAACTATTATAAATATAAGGGTTTGTCATTATTTCGGGTAAGTTGCCGTCCCGGCCGGCTCGAATACATTTTAATCTAGAGGCACAATTTTGGACCTCTTTTTGTAGGAATAGAGATCAGCAATAAAGCGCCTACAATACGAACCTATTCAACCAAAAATAGCGTAATGATGGTAATCACGTTTTGATCCCATTCACCCTAAGCCCGATGGAGTTTGTAAGTCCGAAAAACTTGATCCTACACAAAAACTATTCCATAAAAGGAATGGGCTCAGTCAGCTCCACCTGTTGCGCGAGTTATAGTTATTAAAGGTACGCGTTTTGAATAAAAAACAAAGATTTTAAATTTTGACTAAAAACACTTTTTGTTTGTTCAAGTTGGTCTTAAGACTGCTTATTTAAGAATTACTTAAAAATTAGAATTAATGTCGATAATCAAAAAATAATTAAAGTAAACAATTTGTCAACAATTTGTTCTAGTGTTGCTAAACTAAGCATAAACGATATAAAAACAATAAGCAACAACAATTATTGTTTATGCTGTAATTTATGGTAGTTTTCGTGCATTGGCATTTTCAGTTGTCAAGGTTAAGCTTGAACTATGGTTTGTGAGTGTAAGTATATATATTATGAAATAGCAAACGAAGCTAAATATATGTCAGATATCAGCTGTCAAAAGTCCAATAAAGTATCGGAAAACATTGAAACCCATTAGCATAAGAAAACACCCGTAATTCAAAGCGCATTGCTCTAAATGAACAATTGAGCATATTCGTTAAAATTTCCTCCAAATTTTTAAATTAAATATTATTTATGTATGAATTTTTCGTACCACATACATACATATGTACTATAAGGCGCATTCCAAAGTGAACATGACTTTAAAAACAACAATAGAACAAATGGTTTTTCGGCAAAATCAATTTATTTTATTCAAAATTGTCTCTTTCTGCTTCAATACAGCTTTTTGGACGGTCCAAAAGCACGTCGAACGAGTGCTTTAACTCCTTGACGGGTATGGCCGCAGTATGCTGGTGCAAGCCTTTTGAATGGCCTCTACGTCTGCATAACGCTTTCCTTTCATGGGCAAATGCATTTTTCTGTAAAGGAAGAAGTCACACGGTGCCATATCAGGTGAATACGGGGAGTGGTTAATGGTTAAAATGTGATTTTTGGTCAAATAATCGCCTTGCGAATGTTAGATTCTGAACAATATTTAGTCATCAGTCAATTTGTGGGGAACAAACCGTGCACACACCTTTCGTAAGCGTAAGTAATATTCGGTCAAAATGCGATAAATCGATGTTTTGGAGGTGTTCGATTCCATTTCCATGAGTTTCAATGATGATTTCGGCTGATTTTTGATGAATTCACGCACTGTTTCGATGGAATTTCCGGTTTCCACGGATTTTGATTGGCCCACATATTGATCGTGATTTATGTCTTCACGACACTTTTTTTTCACTTTGAAAACGTTGAAATCACTCGTGCACTTTGCTACGAGATAGGTAGTCATCGCCATAAACGTTTTTTATCAATTGAAAAGTTTCGGTAAAAGTTTTACCAATTTTAAAACACAATTTAATGTTGGCTCTTTGTTCGAAGCTCATTTTCGCACCGATAACACAAACATACTAACAGTTAAAACGAAACAACTTCACTTCCAATCTGTGAAATGTCACGAAATTCTCATTGGACAATCGATAAAGATAACAGATTCTAACGCACCACACCACGTCGAGATATAGATGGCGCCACTAGGGGGCGTTAGATTCAAAAAGTCCTGTTTACTTTGGAACGCTCCTTGTATATTGTTTCAGAAATACGTACATATATACGTACAAATAAACATACCTCAGCTTTGGTTGTGGACTGTTGGTATGTATATACAATATACACGCCGTAATTTATACTTCACACGTTTTGATTTTATGATATACATTCGGTGAACATATAATAAAAGCTCGACGTATATAATTTATAGAGTTGTAGACGAACGAAGCTGATAAAGGATACGTATTTTTTTGCGAGTATAAAGAACCATGATTTAAGGTTTGAATACTCAAGGTCAGATTGGAATATCAATACTTGTGTACTTACGTATGTATGTATGTATGTGAATATTTGTATTTTATTATTCATATTATGTGTGTATATTAATTTAACTATATTCTTATTGCCCACAAAGTTTTGATTCTACATACATAAATGTATAGTATACTTAACTATCTCCATGCTCAAGTATTCAAGCAAAACATCGTGTTATACTGTTATACAGCTTTTGTTGTCGTAAATAAGTTCAGTATATAAATTTCCTTCGAAGTGCATAAAGCTTTTGCGCATGAAGCTTTCGAATTTCCGGTGATTATTATTCCAACAAAGCTTTCCAACTGTTTGGGCGAACATACAGTGCTATCGAAACGACGACATGCTTCTAACGGATGTACAGGTATTATTTGATTTTAGTTGGAGAAATCGGATTTGAGCTAGAATCGCATAACTCGTATAAATCAGGTATGCTTTTAAGTTAGATACAGGTAGATGTGTTGTATTCGCTGTGAAGTTGAAGATGGAGCTGTTATATGACATTTTATATTCACTACTTATTATAAGGGTGTTAATAAGCCTAGAAAAAGAGTTTGAAAAAATATATGCTCTATTGTTTTCCCAAAATCTTTATTACACCGGTCAACAAAAAAAAAAATATTTTTTTTTTGGTTTCTGTTCTCATGCTTGAATTCTGATTCTAGACATTGAAAAACACTTAAATATTAATCTTTAGTTCTTTAAGTTTGCTTTGGGCTGATCTACATCGATTAGTATGTTTTAATATGTATAATGTATTTAATATATCCAAAAATCGCTCGAAAGCAAACATTAACCGGAAAAAAATTTTTTCTTATTTTTGTCATAGGAGAAGATCCAAAAATCGTATTGACCGGTGTTATTTTCTAGAATTCGAAATTATTCAAAAAGCTGCCGCTTATATATGAACACATCATACTCAAATTGGCATGCTCTTAAGAACCTACCTTTTTATTTTCATGAAAGTTACTGTGAAGGAGAATATCAAGCTATTCTGAAGGGATCAATGTGAACTTCTATCTTGAAGCTAAGGGGACTCAAGCCCTTTTTAATTTTCTTTCTTACCAAATTCAGTAAATTTTATATCATCCAAGAGGGAGAAGGTCTGCAAGGCACTAAGTAACGACTTAGGAATGGTAGCGAAAACAACCATTTAACCGGGAGTTAAAACTACTGCTTGAAATAATAATAAATAAACTTCGTAGCTTAGGGAATATCGGCGGCCTAGGTAAATAACTTTGTCAGAGCTGTTGAACATTCGTGGTTTTCCATGACTATAAAAAGTTCATTCGGACAGTTTGTAGTGAAACTTATTTGGCAAATAGAAACGTCACCTTTGGAAAACATTACCAATGCTATATTTATATTTTCATAGATAAAAGAAGAACTTTCCAACCCGAGTACTGTTGGTGAGTAGGTGAATGTTTTTATCAAAAACATATGTATTTTAGAATCCAATAATTGTATTGATATTTTAATAATTTTTGCAGCGTTTGTGTAAGATTCCGTAATGTAGAGTGAAGTAGAGACTTCTTTATAAAAGTGTTCTATTTTAAGAACTTTTGAGTAAAATTTACAAGTCTTTATTCAACAACATTTCACTTTCCAATGATGACTTTGAACAAATTCGAAATGGCGCCAGTCGCTTCTTAGTTTTGGGAGCTAAAACTTGTTCAAAACACCATTTCATTTTTTTATTTAATCGTACCAACAATTCTAAGGACTTTCTTCTGCTCTCTAAGAGACAGGACTTCATAATAAGGGGATTTGGTTGGAATTCTTTATTCCTCTTAAAGTATATTCGATGCCATTATTATGGAACTCAATTTCTTTTGTATGGCCACCACGGATACGCTTGTAGAAGTCCAGACGCTGAACCCAATTCTCGACTGATTTCGATCCTAAATCGGTCGATACTGTTGCAATTTCACGCTCGATATTCGTTAGATGTTCAGCAATCGTTGCTGGGTTGTTGGCATAGACCATAGACTTGACGTAGCCCCACAGGAAACAGTCTAACGCCGTCAAATCGTGCAATTGACTGTGACATTTCGTGGGATAGCACGTTCACCAAACTTGATTTTCAATAAATCGATTGTGACCTTCGTTGTGTGGTCTTCCTGCCGGAACCACATATTATCCAAGTTCATACATCCAATTTGGGCCAAAAATATTCGGTTATCATTGAGTGGTAGTGATTCCTATACACAGTAACGTGTCGGTGATCATCACGGAAGAAGCCGACCGCACCAAACCCTAATTTTTTTTGGTTGCAATGCTGACTTATACTCGTATAGTACATGGGGATTGCTGCCTCATCAATAACGTATTGTTTTCTTATTGACGAAGCCATTTAGCCAGAAATGAGCTTCATCGCTGAAGATAATTTTTCGATGAAAATCCGGATCTTTTTCAAGTTGGTGCTTAGCCTAATTCACGATCATGTGACGATTCTGTTTGTCTATCGGCTTCAGTTCTTGCGTCAAGTTGATCTTGTGGATGTAGTTTATTATTATAAATACAATAATAATACTGTGCTTGATGAAATGGCAAACATTACTGAAGAAGAATGTAAAAATAGCGGGGAAAAGTAAGTTTGCAGTCCCTATCGGTCTACTTTTGTAGCATCTCTATTAAAAAACCTGTTACATTAATATAACTTAAATGTCTGTATGTATTAGCCAGATATATCGTTATGCATTCGTGATGTACTCATGAAACATATCTAGAGCTCTATTTCATCTCCGTACAGTATTATTCGCAAATAACTTTGAACAGCCATGTATTCTCTGAAGCTAGAGCTTAGAGCTGAAAACAAAGACATTTACTGACAGATATTAACTAATTACTTATATCTGCGTCGATATAATTTGTATTCATACACACATTTATAAAGACTTTCCAGCATTGAATTCTGCATTTATACGGTATACCTACATATGTATAATATGTGACACAAAAAACAACCGTCCAAATAAAACATAACTACAACCTTAAACTTATTCGCTTTCTCTTTGATATTTTCTGGTATTTTGCGTTGAAAATTCCATAAACACCCTCACCACAACTAGTCTAGTTTAGAGAAAGCAGAATGAATGTGGAAGGTAAAGAAGCAATAAAGTATGCATTGCAGAAAGCGCAAATTGTTTTGTAAGAAAAGCTACCAACGTTAAGTTTGAAAAATTCCTCGGTTGATACACAAAAGTCAAGTTCACAGGAGCAAACTCAATACTCAAAAAATATTATACAACCTATTGCAAGTTATGAAAACTAGTTAGAAAACTAGTCAAGTTCCTCCATATTTGATGCAGCCCTGCTGATCCTATCATCTGGATTCTTGCCGAAACACCGCCTGAGATTTCGCTTCGCGGTGTCGACTCGCCACAATCACAGGAACTTCAGCGGATCAGCTATATTTTTTACCTGATACGAAATTTTTTAAAGTTTGAAAAGTGAACTTTTTGAATAAGTGATAGTTATTTTTGAGAAACGAAAATTAGTTGGTGAAATTTTAGTTTGAATGAAAAGACGAAAATAAAAAAATAGAGACCCCTTAGAGTTAAGCTGCAGCGCCTGGCTTGAGGGAGGATTTTTTGTTTGTCAATCACTAATACTTGAGGGGGTAAGAGTTTCAAATTTTTAAAGTCAAATTTTTTTTTGAAGCACCGTACCCTAGGGTACAAGTTTGAAAATAGACATTTAACATTAATCAAAATATAAGAATTTTGCAATAATGACTAAGAGATAGCCAGATTTCCGAGCCTGAGATCAAATTGCTAACGACGTCCATAATCCATTGCGTTGTTCAGGACTATTGACAGTTTCGCCCGAATGATAGAAAGGCATTTAATTCTTCAATATATGAGACAAAACATATCCACCATTTGGGTTAAGATAAGTTCATTGACCGATCTTTAAAATTTGGATCGCTCTTGACTACTCTATTCGGTCCTCTGTGAGACTACATAATATAGTTACTGTAATCAGATCTTATAAGTTGACAAAGCGTCTTGAGGTCATGTCTGCATAAGCGTTTTATTTATACCAGCTCATGCCGGTGTCTGAAAGTGTGAGCTCTCAAGTGTTTAAGCTTTGACCTCATAAAAGTGGGCCAATCAAAATGGAGTTGTTGAGATATTTCTACCTTGTCTTCTACCATACAGCTTTTGCAACTGACATCCTGCAATATTCTTAGCCTTATCTCGTGGACACTGATAAGGCAATAACTATTTGGAACGCCAATAGCTAGGGTAGAGCTAGCTTTACTGAATGTAAAAAGCTCACTACAGGGCCAAAAGGATCTTGACACAGAGCAAGAACTAATGGTAGCACTGCGTTGGTAAAGCTGAGGCTGAGTAAGCTATCGAGTAGTAGAGCGCACGAAGGGAGCGAAGCACACACTCAGCGCTTTTTCTTATCAGCTCGTAAGCTTTGCAGTTATCTGGTTATCACAAAGCGACTCTATATCATTGGTAGATAGGTTCATTTTAAATCTCACCACTTTCCTTGTACATTTCTCTATGTCAATGATAGTTCAATTAATTTCAATTGCCTAAAGATTAACTTTCAGGATGACGACTCTAGTGTTCGCTCAGGTGCAGGTGGCTTTTGTTCTAGACAAACTACATTTTTAGTGAAGAATTTATGGAGATACATATACAAGTCCAGAAGTTTTGAAGAGGTGGCTGATATGAATCATCTAAACTTTAACATTCCTAACGATTGGCTTTAACTTTAAAATATATTTCAAGTCAACGATAATCTCAAAGTCAAACACCGAACAACCATCCTTATTTACTTTATTTATTATCTTTTATTATTTGTTAGTGTCGAAAGTAACCAACTGAAATATCATGTGTAGAAGTGATAAACAATGCAAACAAAGCAAAATTTTGGCTCTACCATGACTAAGAGGATAAGATGTATGCCTGAATGTGTGTATGTGCGCCAGTCTTTTCGTCAATTTGACAGGTATAAAGTGCAAGTTACGGTGGAAGGGGTCTTCGTTGCATACGATGAATGAGATCTGATATTGCGGATAAACTTCAGTGTTGCACACAAAAATGAATTTCTTCTTTGTGTAGTCATAATTTGCCATAACAGCCTTACGTCTGTGGGCACTCAACTGCACGGACATGCAATAACTCTGAGATACATATGTACATATATATATGTATGTGAATATTAAATTTCAGTAAATATGTATGTATTAAGGTAATTGGATTTTTAGTAGGTCTTTGCCAAGTTTTTGTATACACAAAATAGGTTTTGCTCAAAATCAACAAATAGGGAAAAAATCTGGCACAAGCGATGGATGAATGATGTTATGTATGGCTATGGATTTACAAACGTACGAATTCAAAAATAAGAAAAATTATCAACAAGTGAGCGAAGTGGGAAGAAATGCGTGTGAGCTCCACGGATGTAATAGATCTTTCCAATAAAAGCGAAATTAAAACAGCGTGTCCGGGCTGAAAGTTCGTCGATGGACTTCAGATTCCTTTATTTTGAAAAGGTTATATTCGCCAAGGTTATACTTAAACATAACTTGTTCTTCGCGGTATTAAAGTATGTTTACGTATATATGTTTTTATTAGACAAAAGTATTTGAAGAATAATCTTTCCCACCCCTTGATTTTTAGGTACTTACTCGAGATATCAGCGATATATTAAATCAGTTAGAGACATTTTTTTACTCTTTTCGTGAAGCTATACAATCAAAGTGAGAATCGTTATGCACTTTTGAATAAATTTCTATAGTCCATCCGGTGATAGAAGTGTTCATCTCTCCATGTAAATTTTAATGGATTCGACACATTGAAAGAGTCTTGCCATATTTCCTACTTAGCATAAGATTACCCTTTGTCTTCTAAACCTTGAAAACATATTTGAAAACTGTCTAAGGGTCTTTAAGTCTAGCCAAATTTCAACAATTTGATTGAGAATTCGGTATATTCCTGTGGTACTAAGTAAGGAGCAATCGATATTTAGCATAGTTGCGGTCTAAGTTATGTCACCTGCTTCAGCTTTCATATAGTTATAGAGCTTATAATGACTAAATTGACTTAGTTACGCTGATAATTTATAAATATTATACAGTATGTACATTTTATAGGGTCTCTGATGTTGCCTTCAGAGTAGTAGAAAATTCGTGGCAAATTTAATATAACCTGCACAGGTAATAAAAGCTACTTTTAAACAAGTAAAAAAGAGTTAAATGTATTAATTCATCAGCTTGCACGAACGGACGGATGGACAGACAGACAGTCACCCGTAATTCACCTCTTCTCGACATTCTGATCCTGATCATTTATATATATTAGGGTACTTCAAAAAATTTTTTTTTTCATTTGGTACTCGGAAAAATAGGTTCCTAGACACCTCTAAGAAAGCCTCTCCAAGCATGAGTTCTTAATTGTAACGGGAAGGTCCTCCTACATACAGTTTTCTATTTCTTAGAGGTGTCTAGGAACCTATTTTTCCGAGTACCAAACGAAAAAAAAAAAATTAATATATATATATATCGCTATACCTGTTTCATTTAGTTTTAGGTGATATATACAGCCGTTATGTGAACAAAACTATTATACTATATAGCAACATGTTGCAAGAGCATAAAAATCAAAGGCCTTTCATATTATCAGATTTGAGAATACACTGAAAGACCGGATGTATCATTACGTACATATTGTTAGTAACGAATTTTAAGCCTACAATGAATAAAGACAATGAAATTCTTCTCTCGACGCCACCGACTGTTATGACTACAATTATCTTTATATTTTAAATGCAAATGTTGAATTCCATAGAGTAACAAAAACAACGTTGATAGACCATGAAATACACGCATCCTTGCTACGCGTCCTTCACGTCATTAATTTTGTATAATGTTTACATATTAAATATTTTACATATGAATATGTATTTTATTAGCTAACCTTCCATTCATGTGTGTAATCAATTGTATTTACTACCACCTTGTTCTTCATATTAGAAACTGAAATCATTGATAACGCTTTTTCGCTCATTGCTCTCTTCTCTTCTATAAAACGGTAAAGAAATGTACAGCATTTCTCTAGTGGTTTTAATAACTGTAAATTCTTACATTGTCGGCAAATGCGTTGTGTTGCTGTTTCAAGCGTCATACTCTCACATTTGTGAGAGTGCGAAAGCGTACTCGGTACATGTTGGGAACAGTTGTGTACTCACAACAACTTCGGATTTTCGAATAAATGATTTCCACCACGTGCTGTTGAATGCTTTGAGAGTAAGAAACGCTGATTCATTTAATGTCCATACATTAACGGTTCTCTATCGAGTTCAAAAGAGAATGTAACGGAAATTTTGGTTTAAATTTTTGAAATGAAGGCCGAGATACATCATTTCATTACTACCTCAACCCTTACTACTATGTTGACTTTTGAGAGTTGAAGGCCGGCTTATATACCGGTTTGTCTGCAGTAAGACTCATCAGTTCATCGGACTAATGAAAAAGGCGTATTATTTCATAAGTTGGGTAGATCGCAGTCGGTAGAGAGATACGGATCATATCCAAGATATAATGACATTGGCTTTAGGGAGCAACATAATGTGATATTAAATATTAGGCACTTAATTCAAAGATTGGACTTGTGAAAAAATAACTACGCCTAACCTTCACTAATTCAAAGCAAAAGTTCGAATTAATACTTCACAAATTAATTATTACACTGTGAATGCTGAAGAAAGAGAAACTTAAAAGTATTGCATACTATAACTAAATTCATTCGGGCGGTTTCAGTACATTCCGTTCATTTAAGGCGATAACAACAATAAATTCTTTATCTGAACGAACGCGCTGAAAGTATACACAGCAAAACTTCCGTGATTTTGGCTAGAAAAGCGAAGAACATCCTGAACGACCAAACAAATTTGAAAATAAGAAACTAGAATCATTTATCGATAAATATTATTATAAAACAGCTCTTTTTCTCCATTCGGACGACATGACCGAACCATCACAGGCGCTCCCTCTTAATTCGTTGAACTACGTCAATGTCGTCGTATATCTCGTTCGGTTGCCAATGCGTAAATGACCATACACCTTCCACAAAACCTTTCTCTCGAAAACTCGTAACGCCGGCTCATGAGAAATTGCTATCTTTCATGCTTCTGCACCATATAGCGGTACGGGGATGATGAGGGACTTGTAGAGTTTGGTCTTTCTTCGTCGAGAGAGGACTTTACTTCTCAACTGCCTATTATATCCGAAATAGAACCTGTTTGCAAGAGAGGTTCCACGATACACTAAATTATCTATGACTTCGAAACTATGATTGTAAACAGTGACGCAGGAGCCAAGTGACTAGTGCTACGACTGATTGTTTGACGACAGCACATATTAGCAGAACTAACGGCGCAATTATTGAGGCCAATGATATCAATATCATGGGCGTACGCCAGCAGCTCCTTTTCGTTCTGTCAAAAAGGGCTTTGAAATCGACAAATTGGTGGTGTGTGCTGATTCTTTTTTCGCGGGTCTTTTCCAAAATTTGGCGCATGGTGAATATCTGGTCGGTTGTTGATTTGTTAGGTCTAAAGCCACACTGATAAGATCCAAACAGTTTGTTGACGGCGGGCTTTAATCATTCCATGCGATGTTGAGGAGACTTATCCTACGAAGTTTGTGCAGATTGTGGGGTCTCCCTTTTTGTGGTTTGGACAGAGCACACATAAATTCCAATCGTTGGGCACATTTTCGTCCAACCATATTTTACAAAAAAGCTGACGCATGCTCCTTATCAGTTCTTCGCCGCCGTGTTTGTTGTTCTTCAGACGAGTAATTGCTTTTTGAACTTCTTTACAGATTTACACTTTTCCTCCATAATTTCAGTATGCTCTGGACATCAGTTACTAGATTACTTCTGGGGGTTCTATAAGAGTATGCGCCGGACTTGAAACATTCTGTTACTCCCCGCATCTTTTCGTAGAATTTTCCAGCATTAGCTCTGCCGGCCAGTTTGTCAATTTGACCAATACTACTGTATATGTTATTGTTTACTAACTTTTAAATATAAAGACACACGAATATACAAGTAGTTACACACCCAATACTGATATATAAATATTCATATCGAATATTTGCGGCAAAGATCGAACCTTATCTAAAGAGAAAGCTCGTTTCTTTAATTATAGATACCTTCGCGGTCAACATTTACCCATATCCTCCCGTTTATTTAAATACTTGTGACTTCTTCAACAATATTACACGATTTTAATGAATTTATCGATAAGTGGGATCTAAGACTCTGGTAGGATGTTCTAGAAAAGCCTTCAGGATATCATATTTCTACGAGCAAAAATCAAGGTTTTATATATATTCTACAGATCGAGATATCTTTTTCGAAGCCAAAGTTATGGTCTTGATTAATGGAACTCTTGATGTTCATTGCCCGAATTCTAGCAAAAGCTTTAAATTTTTCATTGCTAATTTTTGGAAAAAGCCAAGTAAAGATCAAGGTTTTGAAAATATTTTTCTTTTCTTCGAAGGCAAAGTTCTACTCCATAAATCCTAACAATATCTTCTAATTATCCTTAGGCGAACCAATTGCTCATTATTATGCCAATATGCATCTAGCTAGGCACAGTTAAGTGACATTTGTTGTACTCTATTTGTTGTTGCTGAAAGAAATCAGTTGTTTTCCATGAAATGTGTTTGAGTTCTAGTACCATCGAGCGTAGGCGTATTTGTTTAGCAGCTCCTTTGAAATATGGCTTTTAAACTTTTGTTTATACGAGTCGATGTGCAGCACAAAGCTTCAAAGAACACAAAAAGAATGCAAGAAACTATTCTATAAGTACATCAGTGTTAAAACACAAATGACTGTAATGACGAGCAATCATGGCCGCACAGTAAGATTTGATGTGTTGTACGTATGTGACAATGAATGTCCTGTGAACGAGTTGAAACTATTGAAACAATTTTATTTACTCGTCCTTACAAGTATTTGCTGAGTTGGAATATGCAAACAAGTTGAGACAAAGATCAGCAAATATTATGCATTATACATTATGGTGGTTCTAATTTTAGAAAGTTTTAGGTAAAATTAATTTCTGGAAAAGGGCGGCTTAGGAGCACCAGCCCGCAAAGCTGTCACAACTCATTAGATGTGTAAAAATAGCTAATTTTTTCGCCCTGTCTTGTCTCACTGAAGGCTGTGCATTCGCAAGGATAACGTTTAGGCGTCTCAACGAATCTTCTTTATCAATTTTTTCAGGCGGAATCATAACAATAAATACCCTGTGATGACAAGCTTTTACTTTCTCCACTATCAACACTACCTCAAAGTAACTTTGTAGTATGTGCTGTGCTGCTAGTGTTCCAAGGCCAGAGAAGTTCCTCAAGAGCCCACTACTTAGAACCACCCTTAAAGGAGCTGGATAATATGAAGCAGCTTAGGGTAATTGTGTAGTTAACCAGAAGGGTTATAGACTTGCTTGCTACTCTAAAATGGCAAAAGCTCACTTAGCACATTCTCTTATGCCAACAATTTCTGAAATTTCTTATGCCTGAAAGACTTAATTGTGGTCAATTAGTTTCAAGCTATCTTCTTGTAGATTCCATTTTCTTCGTCGCATTCCCAATTTATCGAAAGTTCCTTAACAAAACCGGGTGTACATGGACATGGTATCCGTGGTAACGACGAGTTTGGCTCCAGTGGCTTAAACTCGTGAGCCGCCTGGCCGAAAGTATTGTATAATACCTGACTTGAATATTTATTAGCCAGATATCGAAGATGACGTACAGAGATTTGGTTGATGGGTTTTAATTTCGCGTGTACTCCCTAACAAGCAGACCCGTTGCACCTGTTCTAGGGGTTTAATGTGGCAATTTTTTGATAGTGCTATCCACCACGTATCCGCACAATATGTTAGTATTAGCCTATAACTATTAGATGCCTGTACACATGGAGGATCCAATGTACGTATGTATGTACCGAAAGAAAACTTTTGTCGAATAGTTACATTCTGTGTGATATGAGATCCTAAGTCCTATAAGAACATATTTCATAGACTTACATCGACATATGAATGTAATATTTATTATACTTTTGGAGTTCACTGAATTTCCGCAGTACGATGCTTGAATAGAGGTCGGCACATTTGGCCCGACTTGAAGTTTTGGAGTTTGCGTTTACTCAATCTGGTCCTTGTATGGAAAACTCTTTTATTTGACAATATATCCTCACGATAGTTTGGCATAATTTATTATCTGAGGCAACTTAAGTGAACTTTTCCGGTTTTCTGATATAAATGCGTGTGGAAAGAACCTTAGTCTCGCTTTATGACAAATTTTGCTGTTGGAATGTAATATTGAAATAATAGAGGAAATAATCTATACCGAACTGAGTAACAGACATAAATACTTCCAATAAAAAACAAGTAGACAGATATTGTTTGAAATAAAAATAGGTCAGTTTGGACTAAATTAAATTGTAAATGTTGTTATGTCAGGAGAAAGCAATATTATCTTTATGTTTGTGATGCAGACCAAGAATAATCTCCGAGTTCGCTGAAATGTTTAAGATTATGGTAGAATTAAGGTACGTTATGATGATTTGAACTACAATATATGCATGTAATAGCAATCTGGGTTTTACTTCCAAATTATTTGAAGAGCTCAAAGGTTTGAGTAAGTGACTACACTTGATGGATTTGAAATAGAATTTTCTAGCTGTGGCCACACTGAGATAATCTACTTTAACAGTGTTCTATACTATCAAAAATCTATCTATATCTCATATTCAACGTTTAGAGGTCACTTTAAGCTAGTAAGAATCTTTGTTCTGTGTTTGTAACATAAAATCTATAAACGTAACATTGCAACATAAATTCAAATATGGACTGAAATCTTATTCTAAGCACTTAGGAAAAACGTAAATATTAAATAAAAGGTTTTGAATTTTAATCTAAAGTACTTAAACGAAACCAATATGGGATTTGCCGTACGCCGATGATATTGATATTATTGGCCTTAACAATCGCGCCATTAGTTTGATTTTCCCCAGAATGGATAGGGAAGCGAAGCAAATAGGTCATCAAACCAAAAGTCATCGCACTCGAGACTAGGCTTATATGTCCCTGTTGACAGTCATAACTTCGAAGTCGTCGCTAATTTCGTCTATCTTGGAACCAGCATTAACACCAACAACAACGTCAGCCTCGAAATTCAACGTAGAATATCTCTCACTTTGGAGTAAGTAGGCAATTAAGAAGTTAAGACGAACATAAACAAAACTCTATAAATCACTCATTATTCCCGTCCTGCTATATGGTGCAGCAGCATGTACGATGACAACATCTAATGAGTCGACGTTACGTGTTTTCGAGAGAGAGGTGCTGGGAAAGATTTATGCTCCTTTGCGCGTTGGTCACCTCGAATATTGCATTCGATGGAACGATAAGCTGTATAAGATATACAACGCCATTGACATAGTGCAGGGAAGGGACAGCGGGTTCGCTTGCTAGGTCATGTCGCCTGAAAGTATTCGACGCAGTACCCGCCGGGAGAAGCAGATGAAGAAGAAGCTCTCCACTCCGTTGGAGAGACCAGTTGGAGAAAAGACGACTGGCGCGCTGTTGTTAACTCGGCCATAACTGGTTAAACGATTTCTAAGGCAGTAAGGAAAAAGAATACAGAATCTATGTGATCTGTTGCAGTTCAAACTTTAGATAAGTTTTTGTTCAGGCCTATCTTTAAAAAACTAATGTATTTAAAAGGTTTCCAACCATTAATTCCCGCTTATATTTGCTAGTCACAATTTTCAAATTTAAGTGTCACCCTAATATTGTTTGTTACATTGAAAGCTTCTTGTCTTGTGTTTGTAATAAAACTTTCTATGACAAAGGCAGCATATTTGTGCTGCCAAATCGAAGAATGTCCCAATAATACCGTTATAATAAAAAATATTATTTTGGTTTTGAACTATTTGCTATTTATATTATATATCTTTGACACATAATTTAATTTTATTATGAGTATGGCTTAATTGTTAATGGTTATGTTGTAGTTAGTGCAGCTGGAGGTTTAATCGGCTTCCGGTTAAGTTCATAATGTAAGTGTATCTACTACACAAGCATTAATATTTGTATGATATGTAAGTCTCTTAGTATATATCTAAGTACAGTGGTTCATAACTATGTACCCTTAAACAATTCCATGTAGTATATACAGCTACCGAACACACTCAAATGAAGCATAATCCCATTTAATGAATGACATTGACTGCAGCCGCCTTCAATGGCCACCGTGGTCAACCGAGCTATACATCTCAAGGCACACGATAATGGAGCCATTGAATTGTAATACACGAAAACACGCGAAAGTAGAATATAAGCATAATCTTAAGCACAAATCTTTGTATACATATTTACATACGTACGTAATTGGTAATATATATGTACGCACTCTTATCGGTGTGGACTACAGAGTTCTAGCCTCCATTCACTCCAATAAATATTCCGACAAACAAAGACATACCAGCATTCAGCACGCTGCCGCCCAGAAGCTTAGCAGCGCATAAACTAACGAAATTTCGCCAATTTAGAGAGCATTAGCGACCGCAAAGCGCATACAATCACAAAATTCCGCTCGTGTCTCGTTGGCGAAGCCGCACAAATAGGCACACAGCGTTGGCGTGCGGAATTTCAGACAGTCGTGTTGGCTGGCAATGCCGATAGCCTGCCACTGACACTGGATAACAATTTTGATAAATCTGTGGTAATTAGTTTCAATCTAGTTATAAATCGGCATAACCTCAGCTGTGGCACAGATTCACTTGCCAGCCGGCGCGTGTGTGGGTTGCTAACTGTTAATATGTGTGTATGTTTGTGTAGCAAAAATTTGCTTGTGATAATAAATATTTTCTACACAGCGCAGTGGTGGGAACCGATTAAAATTGGATTAGATCAGGAAACAAAGTGTTTCGGTGGGATCCCAAAACCAAGAAATAGGTATGGGGAGTGCGTTGGAGGAGTCCAACAAAAAAAAAACGTTAGCTTCGGCTATACCGATGTCATAATTCCCTTCACAGGTGCGTTTCTTATCTGATATCTACATATCTTCATTAGGTTCGGCTAGTTTTTATTGGAGCATTTAGCTATAGTGGTCTGATCTGAACAATTTTTTCAGCAATTATGGCGCTATTTTGGTAATAAATTCTGAATCATATCATATATCATATATGTAAAAGGCATTGCCAACAACATGAGGATAATGTTAACCGGTAAATCTGTTAGGATATCGGTTAATATCCAAACTATTTTGTTTCCCACTATAAATATGATCATAACCGCTAGTCATTAGTGATTCCATTTGTGCTGTCTGGTCTCTAATATAAAATCGGTTTAGTTCCATTGTAAAGGATGATCCATTTCGAGGTTCCGTACTCGTTTAAAGAAAAATACAGAAATTTCTAACTTAATTATTATTATTATCATTCGAAAGAACATTATTCCGCATTTAATTTTTGAAGATTATCTCTTTAAAATGTTGTCCGCGGTCCATCCGTTGAGTTCAATTTTCGATGACTCGTTTCGACTGGTAACTGGCGAATGACACGAGTTATATTTTGCTTCAAGGCCTGGATCGGAGCAGTATTGTCCATACAGATTTTAGACTTTACATATCCAAACAAGAAAAAAAATAACGGTGTGATATCGACCGACCCAAAAGGTGAAATTATCTGCTCAGCGAAAGGTTCTCGTAATAAGTCCATTGATTGATGCGATATGTGGGAAGTGGCGCCGTCTTGTCAAAACCAAATTTTGCCGAAATCACGAGCTTCAATTTCAAGTAGTCGGTTCTGATGGCGCGATAATGGTCGCCATTGACGATTATTCAGGTTACTCTTCGTTCCAACGGCGGAAGCTTTGCTTCTTTACATACCCTTTCAGGCAGAAATGGGCCGCATCGCTGCACAAAAAACTCAAAAGCGTTGGATCTTCTTGGAACTTTTCAAGAGCTCATAGAGTGAAGCGATATCGCTTAGGAACGTGGAGCAACTTCAACTCTTGCACAAGCTGTGGTTTCAATTTAAGATATCGACGTAAAATGCGACAAGTCGTTCCATACGTCAGTTCGAGTTGCCACGAACGGCGGCGAGTCGAGTCTTCACGGATTTCGAGCCTCAGCTTCGGCTGCTATATTTTCTTCACTGCGTGTTGGACAGAATCTATTCGGTCGAATATTATTCAATAATTAACGCTGGTACTCAAGATGGTGTTATGAATAGCATGCTCAGTAAGACGATTTTGCGGATGAGAACTGACCAGGTCGCCATAAACATTTACATTAAAAATAAATTATTTTATAAAAAAAAAAACCTTCTTGAAGTAAACACGAATAGTATATGCATCTGCATTTGTTTAGCTTCCGAGAGACCTGCGCCTTTGTCATTGACGAATCCGGTGCTGACTAGAACTATGAGCTATTTAACTTTACTCATTGAAACAGACCTTATAGAAACTTCAATTTTTGCTGTCGTGAATTTCCTTGTATATTGTATTTGTGTCTTACTACAAACTGTTAGGACAGCTGATCTGGTACGACTAGGTCGTTACTATTGTAACTTGTTGGATGAATTTAATACTCCGATCCTCTTTGAACTTGAAGTCAAACCGAATCGCTATCATGCTCGTATTCTTCTTCTCTAAACTCTGTTCTTGAATGAGTTAACGACGGTTACGTCAGTTATTTGGGGAAACACGTATTCTAACTTTGCCACTGAAATACATTTGAAGGTTTACAATTTTAAAAATTACTTACTGGAAAAATTACTTCGTTTGCTGCATTGGGCGCAATTTTAGATTAATAGTCCTATCGAGCATTTCAGTAGTTCACCATAAGTATCATTCCAATATCTGTCACTGGCACTGCGTTGACATCTGTGGCACAAATTTATTAAACGGTTTCAACTTCCTTACAACTGCTAAATGGCAATGAAAAAGGAATGGCGCGAGAGATGAAAGCCTCTGGCTATATATGCAAAGACTAACGGCTACCATTTGCAAGCCACTGAAATAAAATCGTTAATTTGTCTGCCAAAAAAATGCAACTTCAGTGAAATATGCGAACGCCATTAGCCCAATCTAACTCTATCAAAAGCTAAGTTCATTTACGGATTTCGGCTCAAAAAGATCTGGCAACATTCAGGCTTGTACGTGTAGTTGGGGGCGGTCATATTTCGATACACATAAATTTATTGAAGTGGTACTGCGTTGGACTTCAATTACGTTCTTTCGCGTCTTCCAAATTTATTGGGTGCGAGTTTCGGTGATTGTTTGTGCCCTGCTGACTCCCAAGGAAAGAGGAACTGAACATTGATGAAGAACAGATATTGTGGAAATATGGGAAAAAACTGACGAGTTCTCCAAACTTACATATTGTAACTTCTTACTTACTTTTCAGATTTAAGTAATTTTGAAAAATGTAAGGAGTAAGCGTCTGTATAGATTTTCTTTTAGGCATAAATTTGAAATAGACACCTACTATGAAAGCTTAATGTTGAAAAAAGTGAGGAAAGTATTGATTGCCTTATATTTATTGGGTCCTCTAACCTAACGGATCCGATGTCAAGCCAATATTTTTCTAAGGTATATTTGTTCTGTGGAGGACGCTCGCTAACCGGTTAGAATGTATTCAAGCGGCCCTTATTGATATCAGTGATGTATTAGCATCCCGACTTCGGGAAAGAATCTCATAGAGGGGTATTCCGAAATGCATTGAAATTAAAAGATGCATTGACTGTTAACCCTTAATAGGGTTCACATCGCTGTCCTAACTGGACACAGTGCAATTGGCACTCTGGTGGTGAAGCAACAGATTTGGAAGATGCAACTTGTCAAAGGTGCAAGGAAGAAAATGAGGTTTAAGTATATATACACCTTCTCTACCATTCCGCATTTGCCAGACTAAGGATAAGGCAATTCGGTTGTCATACTTCCATGAATTGGTTGAACTTGATACTAGCCACCTAAACCAATATTGTTGTAGATTATAGATACTTTGTCGATATACGAAATAACTTCTGTTTTACATGTGTTCGATTACACCGAACGAAACCTTACCGTAATCTTATCAGCTGAGTTGTTCTTTTATTGTTGTAGTATGGACTATTAAATTATGGTAAGTAAATTATCTTCTAAATATGCACAAAAAAACACTGTAAGCTCCCTTTTCATAAAGTATATTGCAATGTGTTAAGCTAATTACATTCTAAATAGAAAAAAACCGACAAACAAGTTTACTGGTGAAAAAATGTAGAGGCCACTGCCAGTAATGGTATAAAAAACATAGAAAGGCGCCGAAAACTGCGGAAATAATTACATAATTCATTATAATACGGAAATGGCAGATGCTGAGCAAATTTCTCATTTCATAGTTACAAGCTTGCAAACAACTTTTTTGTGTCGCATCAACAACAATTTTCTAAACGCCCCATAAGTACATAACCATGAGCATACAAAGGGCTTCAAAAATTTGTGCCAACGCACTACTTAAATACAAGTTTACTTTAGTAAGTACATTTTCAAAAAGTATGCACATAGAGCAACGTTTCAGTGAGTTATGTAATGAGGCGAATAAGTTGCGCCTACGCTAAGTGGCTGCGAACTGCTTCCTCAGTTGAACGAATATTTGTAAATATGTATTATATGTTAGTACTTAGTATTATATGTAAATGGGGAAAAATGATTATTAACACGAATTTTTCGTTTCACATTTTTGTTTTTTGCATATTTTGTTATACCTTAAAGAATACTAAAATTTTAAATGATTATCTTCAAAAGCGTATATCTCGAAACAGCATTTTCAGCAGAGATTCTTCGAAAACGATCCGACTTTAATCATATTTGGTCTGCATATTCTTTATATGTATAATTCTTCAAGGAGTTACCAATTTGTTTATCTGCTTAAAAAAATATTTTGTGTTTAAAATTTTTTAATTACCAAAAGCTATATTTTCAATAGAATAACTTCAAGATTTTTGTTCCTACTCGATCTTATATGATCAAGACCTAAGGCAGATTTCACAGAGCTCAGAATAATAAATACGAAGGCGGCCCGAAAGGTACTTAGCATAACCGCCTGATGGTGCTACAATTTCGTGGGTGGTTAATGACAAATATCAGTTGAATCAGAATCCTCCTTTTGTTTTGACCACATCTGAAAACAGGCGTGCCCTCGAATTTTCAAAAAGTGAAAAAGAACAAAATTGGTCTCAATTAAATGTTTATACAATTACGAAAGTGGGATTTTATATGTGGGGATTTAGTAACATTAGTGGTGCAATATTGCAACTCAAAACTTTATCGTCATAAATATTCGGAACGTTTTGACTTCGAGTGCTATTTGTGTTGTTTACAGTAACTTAAAATATTCTTCCCGACCAAAAAATTTAATGAAATCCCTAATACTTTCGCGCGATTCGTGTTTCGCTTTCGACTTGGATTAACTCGTCAAGAGTGCATTGATAAAGGTATGGTGAATTTAGTCGGGTTTGTAAATCATTTCAGTCATTGTTCCGGAAGCTATTAATGTTGTCCTCAAACTTATACTGCAAGATCATACAAACAATACTGCATAAATATTTGACTTTCGAAAAAATTCTTCACGTTAGATCCCATACAATTTGTCCATCGCTCAAACAAAGCTCGTGTTGACTGGACGAGATAAATGTAAAAAAAAAAAACGATAGCGGTGTCTGAAAACACGCCTTTGACAACGTGACAGATGATGAATTGTGAGTTTTTACTTATGTGGCCGAAAAAGACAGCAATCGACGGTAAAGGTGTTACCAGATGAGCTGATAAAGTTGTTCAGACACGAAACACTTCCAAGCAATAGATATGGGACGACACAGAATAGCAAATTTTGAGTGGTATACAACCATTTGTTTTCTCTCACACATCCACTGAAACGACTTCATCTTTGAGCACTAAAATATCGATATGATGAGTAATCCACCGTAAGGTCTTGACTTGACACCGAATGACTTCTTTTTATTCCCGTTTGTAAAATATAAACTTAGAGGTCATGGTTTTTCGACAGCGCATGTTATGAAGATACCTCAATCGGAGTGGCAAAAGTTTTTGGATAATTACAGAGTTTGTACGGAAAGTCATAGGACTGAGTCGATTTAAAATAATTTATTTAACCAATCTTTACAATTCTTTAAAAACTTTCAAAACTTTCTGCGTCGATGCAACGCTGTCTGCAGGATTTCCAATTGAAGGCGTAACCGAAACATACCACTTTTTGCTAAAGTAACATCTGTCCTGAGTTAGTCCTAACTCTCCAGGTGCTCGGAGACAACTGACCAGCCAAAGGCTCGTTATCTAGGAACGCCGTCTGCCGAATCCAGTCGGTGCGTGCACGTTACGAAGTACAGTCGGGGGTGGAAGAAAATCAGTCCTATTACTTTCCGGACAAACCCTGTAGTTCAAACTCATGCGAAATTGAGAATATTTTGAAAAGCAGGAATACTATTTTTGATATCTAATATTCGTTTTTTTCTTTAATCCCGAAATTTGAAATGCAGGCTACTCTTCTGATTCGATAGCAACCGTCAAATATTACGAATTTCAAAGTGGTCTTACCTCGGTTTTTGATGAAATCAGAGGTCTCTTGTAATGGTACACCTCAAATTGACAGTACACGGGCTAGTTGAGTTTGAACGCATTTCGCGTCGGTCATATTCTGCATGAAATAGGTGCTGCCGACCCGATAGCTGACACGTTTTAATTCTCGTCGCCAATACATGACCTGCAATTCAATCCACCATCAAAGTCAAAGCCTTATATTTATATATACGAGTAATACATTGTAAGAAAAAATTGTTATCTTTCACGTTCAGTATCAGCGATCCAGTCTCCATAGTAGGAAATAAAGGAATTTCAATGACAGATATTAGCAGAGCGCTGGAAACATGTAGGTATTAAAACTAGATGATTACCTGATATTCATATATTGAAAGGAACTCTCAAAAATGTATCTTTCCAAGGATATTTTTTAAAGGATTTAGTAATGAAAAGATATCTTATTATGGTCTGCCTTTGCAACAATCTAACTTTGTTTAACTTGAGAACCAACTATTGTTGAACCGTTAAGAACCGCCTGTTATTGTAATTTGCTTCTAGACCAAAAAATTATTTATTTTGTAAATATGAATTCACCGATTACATAGGTTTATTATTTTGCTCATATGAAAGACGGAAAAGCCTTTCCAATTATGGAGAAATAGGCTTCCCTTTATTTTTAAAGGGATTCCGAAGACTTCCGACATACATATCTTTACGAAACCGTGAGAGCGATTGTCCGAGATCTCTTTCTTCAGTTTTGGTACGGTAGTCGCCTGTTGAAACGAAACGGTTCTAAGCTTTGCTTTTTTTCAGGAGGTTAAATCAACTAATCAAGCGTTTTATTATAATCAAAGAGAGAGGGAGTAAGTTGTGATTGTATATTTAAGACCAAATATTCCCTGACACTTTGTTTTCTAATAGTTTCTAATAAAACCCAGACGAAAAAGAGGAAGCTTGTGTTCTCAATTAACACTTAAGGCAGAAGATATAATTGAGACCTGAGGACCTTATTTATTTTATGTAAGCATTAGCACTTTTTCAAATCTGAATATTTATACATCTATTAAGATTTAAACTAATTAAAACTTAGAAATAAAATTTTATTGCGCTAATCGCATAAATATCACTTTTACCAGAGGGAAGTTTGAGCTTAAAAACCAAATCCTTACTGCGGGCTTTACGCTATGTCTTTAATGAAATGGTTGTTGTATAAACTTGTGAGCAACAACATGTAAATCTCCGCAAGTATTTCTAATTCTAAGCAACTAAAATTCCAAAAACGAGTATGCAACGGGACGCAAATAGGACACATACAAACACTTACGAACATCCTTATGGCATTGCTTTCGGACGAGCTGGTATCTTGCTTGTTTTCTCTTCCGTTTCCTGCTTATTTCTATTTACTATACACACACATATACAGTCACACATATATGCAGTATTGTTGCCCGTTTTTGTTTATTGCCTGCGACAGTGGAAGTTGTAGTTCCATTAAAGTGAATCAAATTAAAATGTAATTTGGATTGTTTTACAAACTTCTTAGAGTGTACACTATTTTGGCGGGTAGGTCAAAGGACCAAAGACATGGCGACGCTCGCTATCAACCAGACACACACACATACTCACATCTACTTTGAAAGTTTTGTTAGCTGCAACATTTTCTATTTACTCCGACAATTGTCGCACTCCAAGATACTTGCAATGGTTAAAATAAACAACAACAACACTTTGTTTCTACTCTTCGAACTTAGTAGAACACTTGAAAAATACACGCCATACAAGCGCTTTCATTTCGCCCACACACTACACTGCAGCGCCAACATTAGTGGCTTCAATGGCTGCCAGGATGTTGCAACATTGCTTGAGGCGAAAATCGCTTCGCCTGCAGCCAGCACGAAGAGCTGGTAATGAAAGGCGTGTTCCGAAGAAATTGTTTGAATGTCATTGTGACATATTTAAAGCACCACATCGCGACCGTTTTCAAGAGTGTATTTGAAGTTGGTAGCAGTGTATTGTCTATACGAGTTGATTGGTAGAGCCGCTGCTTCTGCTAGTGATGTCGTTCACTCAATCACTTTGCCGCAACTCGAAGTGAACTTACTCAATTTAGTTTGTATGATTTCACCATAACAGGCGGCGGAAGTTCGGCAGAACTTGCGCTTTCCTAAAAGAGAATGTGCGGCATGGATATTCTTCAATGTCACAAAATTAATACAAAAGTAAAGAAAGCCCTTTTGATCATATAGTAAGTAATACATGTACGCCGAACTGCATTGAAAACGAAACCAAAAGATTTTCTTGACCCGACGTAAACAGCGTTGTAGACCAAGAATCAGACGGAACGACTTCACAAATTTACAATCAAATTAATACCAAGACGACTTTTTTAAGGACAAAAAGAGGAAAATTTTACAGAAACCGATAAAAGTATCAATTATCTATGACTGCGTTATATGAGGTCCTTTTGACTTTGAGTTTTCAAACCCCACTTCCGGGAAGGACTAAGAAATTATGAAATCCAACAGCAGTTAATGAAAATTTAGAGCCTTCTAAGAATTCAGAGAGCAACTGCAAACTTAAGAGTAACAAGTAAGGAAAGGTTAAGTTCTGGTGCGACCGACCAATTCATGCTGTTGCAACTTGCAAGCATTAAAGAACATACATAAGTCTCGTTAGTTATATGCGGTCTAGGGCAAGTTTTCACACAATTTTATTCATTTTAAGCACAAAGATATAGCATTAATATAAAACCCGCTCTCTCATTTTTATCAATACAAGGGAAGTGTTAACCCGATTCAACACATTTGTAACACACAGATATACTACTAGTAGGAGCGAATTCTTTGAATTTCAATTATATATGTCACACATTGATCGAAATTTTCGGTAAAAAGTTCAGTATCTAAGAGCTTAAACAGTTTTGGTTCGATTTGGCCAATTCTTAGCCAAAAGGGGAAACCCTTCAAAGGCACTATTTGTGCAAAGATTTACTATATACTTATATATTGATTGATCCTTGATTTATATACTGGAAAGTGAAAGAATAAAGTGGAATTGAATATTGTGTTATATGGAAAATAGACGTAAACCCACGTCCGATTTTACTTAATTTGACGTTGTAACATGAGATTGTCAAACGAAACCGAATTTGGTTGAAGCAAGTCCTTAAATATATGATTTTACCTAGAAGAGGGCGGTGCCACGCCATTTGTCCAATCGTGACCTTTTTGGTTATTGAGTTACTGCACTTTAGTAGTTTTCGACTATACGGTTATATGGAGAGTGAGCGAGGTTATCCTCTGATTTCATCCATTTTCACACTATCGTTAGAAGTTCTTATAAGATTTGCACTCCAATAAATTTGATTGTTGTAGCTTAAAATAAAATTAGATCTGATTGTAGTTAGTTTAAGTGAGATATGTTCATTAAACTTATTGGAGTTCGGCACCCATTTTTTTAAATTTGTTTGCCCCTTGCTGCTGCGATTTTCTGTGCCAAATTATAGTTTAATTTAGTGCTTTGTTATGGGTTTTTATACGTTTTCGACTGGAATTACAGATGGGCGTGCTATTGGTCAAATTACGATGCTGAGAAACATGTATAACGGGGTTTATTAAGATATCTCAATTTTTAATCAAGTTACAACTTGTACAGACAGACAGAGGGAGTCCAACATTCATCATTGTTCGACGAAATCGTTAATAGATTTCAATCTATACAATTTAATCATATAACTTGTATTAATAAATTTACTTTATAAATATATTTTACTACCATTCAACGATATGTTCGGAAAAAGGTCAGTCCTACGAACTGATTTCGACATATTCGTTATGTTACAAATACTACAGACACACAGTGGTGGATTTACACTAGGGGCAGTCGGGGCTAGTGCCCAGGGTGGCAAATTTTCTAGGGCGGCAAAATTTGGAAAGTAGAAAAAAAGGGAGCTGTCAGTTGACAGCTAGCAGATGTGAAACATCGAAATTCTTTTATAAAAGTAATAGCAGAGAAGGTATATTGTATCAGGAATTTATTTAGGTTTACAGGCAAGAATTCATGAAATTAATGATCTTGCAGAACATGCTCCTTGTGCTACTCATTTTATGAATTTAGTTAGAGTTCACGCAGTAGAATGCACGCCAGAAGCTGCTCCTTTCTTTAATACTGTACAAACTTTATATAACTTCTTTACTGCATTGACGCACCGCTGGGAAGTTTCACAATTTCATACTGGAAAAAGAATTGCGTTACAATCTTTATCTGCAACCAGACGTTATGAAGCTGTTCATGTACTAAATCAATACGAAATAATCGAGACTTTGATTATTATTGAAGAAAATATGGAAGAAAATGCAATTACAAGACAAGAAGCTAAAGGTTTACGAATTCAATTGGAGCGACTTGAAACAGCATTTACGCAGATACTTTGGCATTTTTACTCTCACAATTTAATGCTTTTAGTCAAAGATTGCAAAAAGTTGATTTTAGCTTTGCTGATGTGATTGACGATTATCGTGGTTGGATCAAAGTTATTGTTGATACGAGAAATTAATTCAAAATCTATGAAAAAAGCTGCTTTAGATATTTCAGAGATAAAAGAATATAAAACGACAATTTCTAGAAAAAGAAAGAAAAAATTACATGCTGATGAATCACGGGATGGAGATGTACAACTGTCAGGTCGAGATAACTTTAGAGTCAACACTTTTAATGTCATTCTTGACAATGGGGATTCTGAATGGCGAATAAGATGTGTTGAAAACAACCATGAACAATTCTCAGTTATCATTGAATTTGGCAATTTGGATAATAGAGAGATTCGTAACCGAGCTAAACGTTTACAAAATATTTATTCTTCAGATCTTGAGTCCTCATTGGAGGATGAATTTGTGCACTTCCATGCTTATTGCACTGAAAAAAAGATGGAACAAAATTCACCTTCCGATAATCTGAAACTTTTGCGAGTAAATGACCTTAATACAGAGTTTCCGAACGTAGAAATTGCATATCGAATATTTATTACTTTACCTATAACAAACTGTAGCGCAGAACGATCGTTTTCTTGTTTTAAGAGTTAAAAACTACTTACGTTCTACAATGAGTGCAAATAGGCTCAATAGCTTAGCTATTCTATGCGTCGGAATCAGATGTACTTCAACGTTTAGATTGTGAAGATTTAATCGACCAATTTGCAATTTAAAACAGTCAGGCGTGTTTGCCTGTGGAAAAAATTATTGTAATGCAATTATTCATCAAGCTCAGAGCGAAATTTGTGGTTTTAAGAACAAGAACCTATATTTTTAAATTTTATTGAAGTATTATATATGTATATAATAAATTATTTGCAATACATTAAATATTTTAATTTTTTAAAAACATAATATCAAATCTAAATAATTTTGAGTGAAATTTCAGTGACGGGGCGGCATTTTTTCCAATGCCCAAGGGCGGAAAAAATTTAAATCCGGTCTTGCAGACACATCCTTAGATCTTTGCTTGTATGATACGTATATCTCTGAGATTATGTAGAGAATATGGCCAAAACTAGCAAATCCCGTTGGGAAAATGCATCTCCCGACTTGTAATAAATAATTGATAGCTTCCCTGTTTGGATAACCGAAATAAAAATTTTCTGTAATTTTCATATGAATCGAAAGCAATTTGAAAATTGGAGACGACTATTCGTAGGGGGAACAACTCCCAGCATAACAAAGTATGCCAAAATTTATGAATATTTTTGACCTGTCCATCTACAAAACTTGCTTAAAGGATCTTCATATATCATATGATTCACAATGATTTGTTAGTATAGCTTAGGTTAGGTTAAGAAGTCGATCTCACTTGGTCACCAAAAACTCCTACGTATTGATTGTAAAGACCCATATAGATCGGCAAGGCGCTTGGAGCTTGAATGTTTACACCTCATTTGACCGCATGATCGTTTATTGGTTAATGTCCAATAAGAACTCCCACAATTGTGACAAGATGAACCCTGCTAAGAGCAATTACTCCAGTGTATATTCAGCGTTATAAACTCAGTCAAAATAATCTCTAACTCGAGGTCCATAAGTTCGACGCTGCAATGCAACAGAAAAACGGGAACTCATCTCGTTCTCAATGGAGGTAAAAACCATCAAAACTATGTGTGTTTTTTTCAACTGCACTTAGACATGACTAGTAAGTGATGTTTATTTGCGGTACGTTTCTTTAGTTTAGAGTTTCCACAAAGAAATTTTATGTTCTCTTTTTTTTAATTTTTAACTTATGCATATTTTGAATAATCTTTTTGGAACACTTTATCAGATCTATAGTATACATTAGAAAATTAGTTTGTAACCCGAAACTTTATTTAAAGTGTCTATATGACTTAGTACCTAAATTATCAACTTAAAAAAGCAGAATAAGATGAGTACGGTGAATTTTTGGTGATCCGTTACTGTCGATATTGGCTCATACGTCTTTTGTAATGAAACGCATAATGTGTAAAATCTTTTCTTATGATATTAGTTATATGTATGAGATAATTTTCATTCATAATCATAAACTCTACGCTTTCAATCTTCTTTCAACCAAATTAACTATAGGAATTCTTGCACACTACGAGAACCGTAGATTTAGATTTCGATATGCTTGGTATCTATCAGATCTACTCGTAACACATAGATATTATACTAAAATAACCATAAAAAACTAAATATTAACAAAGGTTTAAAAAAAGCAAAGGTATTGTATAAAATATTTATCATAAATCTAATTTATAATGCTAATTAATGAAAGAGAAATGAAGAGAGAGAATGCATTCCAAGCTTAAATCCAAATTAAATTACTTGCCTCTAGTGACACGTCAATTATATAGAGTAACCTACAGGGGCTTCTAAGGGACTGCATAACCAAAATCCAGTCGCAAGCAAACCACAGAAAGATTTACAGCAACAACAACACACGTAGATGCTAAGTATTTCTGCAAAGGAGGCGTTCGATGGCTGTCTGAGTCAATTTGATTTACACGCAACGCAAGTATACTCAGCATTCGGTGGACAAGACGCAGGAAGCACACATAGGCAAGCACAAACATGTGGCCTGAGTGCTTAGTGCATTAATGCAGTCTACCCTTGCCGGCAAAGTGTTGGCATAATCGACTTGCAAGTGCCAACTAGTGCATACACCCGATGCGAAAAAAAGAAACGAATGGAACAATGCAGCTAAAATGAGGCGATAAAAACAATAACTACCTCAGACGTGCTAGTGACTCACTTGACGGTGGACGAGCCAGCGGTAGTGCTCTCCCAGCCAACTCGCTTTTGCTTACATCTGCACTCTCGAAATAATGTTATTCAAGCCACATATAGTGACCGTAAATTCAATTTGAGTGTAATGTGGGTTTATTTTAGCATTTTAGCACATTTACTCGAATCCTACCAGCGCTACCATATGAGTACGTGCGTGTTTAAGGGTGTATGTGCTGCTTGAATACATACATTTTACAAGGACGGGGGAGCTTTTAAGTTTAGAGGGTATTGTGAAGAAGCTTTGAAAAAACTGTTTTAAAAATTATTGCGACTTAAAAAGATGTAAAGATCCTCAAAAAAAAAAAAGAATAATAATAGCCGGATAAATATACATTTTCATTCTCATTACGCTGACCCAACACTCGTTGGAACGAAATCCACAATATTGGTCCCTAAGTTCAATATAATAGTAAATTTTCAAAACACATCATGCTATAGTAGCCATATTAGTGAAAATATAACATCTGAAAGACTCAGATTTCTTCCAGAAAATTAAATAGTTGTTTTTGATCATCATTCCTTCGAGAGGAAATGCCAAATATTTAATCGACTAGTAGGCATGACTTTTTAAAATGTTTCATAAGATTCGTTATTCGACTCTTTTGGGTAGTGGCATCTCCTTTTACCTTTTAATATCACCACGAAGACAAAATAAAGCTGGGCTAAACTTCTGGCACAAGCATCATATCATAATCAACCTTCAGTTAAGCTTCTCCTTTTTTAACCTTCCGCTATAAAATTGAGCCAATCTTCAAAAGAAGTGCCATAGAATTTTTTACATCTATAAATAAAATACAATCCTCCTTTAAAAGCCTCAAAACCCGCCAGTGCTTGTATTCTTTATACTCGCACTCCCAATAAAAAGCCGCTCAAGATCATTTCAGCCTTGTCCACATACATAACATGGTATGTACGTATGCACTCCTATATATGTATGTACATATGTGTTTTAGTCTGTATTATACCTAACCACGAGTATTATTAAATATATTACACCACTTTTTCGCTGTGAGTGCTCAGCATTGTCCTTCAGTCCATACGACATAAATGTAATAAAAATACCATTGTATTTCTTGATTTAGCTGTTATATTAAATTTATTTTCAATTTGGCTTTCCGCACTTTCTCTATAAAAAAAATAGGAGCGTTTTACGTTTTCTTGATTTTGTGAGATACTAATGATTGAATTCAATTAATGAAGAAATTATTTCCTTTAAAATTGTTGATAATAGCTTAAAGTCACACTTTCATACAAAATCTAAGTATATTTTTTACTAGTATGCCGAACGCCAAAACCTCGACGCTTAAAGATGTCTATCAATCTCTTTCTTCCCCAAATGACTGAAATCGTGAGACCTAAGGCATTTCAAATTTAGTCTTGCAAAGGCGATTGCAGAAGAATTTTGCAAGACAATTGTACATTTCTTTCCTCTTGATAAGTCAGATAATTATCTAATTATAATAAGCGTCTAGTAGAAGTTCTAGCTTCGTCGCATCGATGTCTATTAGGCAATAACCCCTTAGACCTTTATCAACTAACAATATGAGTATTAATTACGCTGTATAAGGAGTTCTATGAACTTATTTACCTAATATTGCAGCAAGATAGAGTCCGCATTGAAATCAAAGTGGATGGAAAAGTTCAGAAAAATTAAATACGATCGTTGTCAATGCTAGCGGACTATTGTACCGCCGCTTTTCGCCCATACTTTTATTATATACACAATCTTGCGTTATAATATTACCAGATTTTTAGTTTTGTTCGATACCATTTTTTTTAACTTGTGACCAAGTTTTTCCCGAACAGGACTTTAGAGCTTAGTTTCAATATCGAAGGTACCTCATCTCATCGCTATTCTGTGACTCGCATCATATATTATGCGTTGCATCTTTATTTCTTCCGATCGTATTGCGTTATCCTTTAACCAAAATAATCTAAATATATCTTACGTAGATATCAAGGTTCTACATTTTATTTCTAACGGGGTTTCAATAGGGACGCTACAAAACTACACCGATAAACGCAGCAACGAAGCCATATTTTTCCATCACAAAAAGATATACGATCTAGAAACGAGTCCACATTACTAAAATTTACTACCGAAATTCGGAGACAGTGGCCTCAACTTTAAGAGAGCTACGTCCAATTTATGGTCCTCGTAATCGTTCAGTCAAATCAACAATTGAGCGTCTAGTGGAAAAATTTTAATACACAGCCCTATTACAAAATGCTCCCATGCCAATGAAGAAAAGTGCCCGTAGTGTCGAGAATATTGCTGCCGCTAGCGCATCAATTGAGGAATAGCCCAAATCAGTCTCTCACACGTCGTTCTCAAGCGTTGGGCATCTCTGTGAAGTCGTTGTGGCAAATTTTGCGAAAACGTCCTGACCTACATCCTTACCAGACCAAATTGACAAAAGAACTAAAGCTGCTTGACCACCATATCGTCGAATGTTCGTGAATTGGATTAAGCAACAACTTGAAAATGATCTGGATTTCATCGAAAAATCATATCCGCCGATGGGACTCATTTATGGCTGAATGGCTTTGTCAATAAGCAAAATATGCGTTGTTGATCAAACAGCAATCCACACGATTCCATGAGTCAATATTGCTTCAAATTACGGTTTGGTGCAGTTATGAGCCGGCGGCATCATTGGGTCGTACTTCTTCCATGATGATCAAAACCGGCACGTTACTGTGAATGGCAATCGCTACCGCTCAACTATAACCGAATATTTTTGGCCCGAATTGGATGATATAGAACTTGTTACGAATATCAAACGTGAAATTGCATCAGTATCGGCATTTATGTAAATTGGCCGTCTTGACTTCTGCAAGCGACGATGATGACGACATGCTGGCTTCTGATTGGCTGAAGTACATCCTTGAATCTTTTTGCAAATAGATTGCGAGATTGATCCAGTGGTCGAGCAAGAAATTCCAAGTGTGAATGATTCTTCGAGTATCTTCGATTTATTTGCTGGTTTGCGAGGATATTGAAGAATGCACATCTACATGAGTTGTTGGAATAACTGCAGTCGTGGACGTGGTCGCCATGGTACGCGATGAGCAGGATGCCCCCTAAAAATTTTCGGCATAACTGTTCAGGAACCAGGACGAAGTCTCTATAGTTACAGTCGCTTCTGTAAATATCGTGCATGATTCGAGGCTTAAAAGGCTTGTCGCTAAATTCCTCATGGAACACTTTCCTAATTCTTTCTTTAGGGCCAGTAGTTGTTTCTGTACAATTAACAGATACTCCATCAATAAATGTATTACACGCTTCGCCTCGTATTCCTTCTCCACCAATGCCAACTGTAGAATTTTCTCTAAAGTTGATATCGCATGCAGTAGAAAATCTGGTGCCCACATCGCTAAAATTATCGAGAGAATCGAGACATGTGTCGAGTTCTCTGATAAGCATTGCAATTTTTTTATTATTGTTATTAACAATTTAGTAACTATATATTACCTTGTCGATATAGATTTTCATCTTCCTTGCTCCGTTTCCTTCCTTGTCCACCCTCTTCCTTTTCTTCGACGTTTCCTTTACGATTGCAGCAGTCACAGCTTGCGTGTTGGGAATAGGTTCGCTTTCTACTGGAACTACTTCTGTTGCTATATTCAATGCTGGCACCACTGTCTCGGTGTCCGAATTGTTCGGAAATGAGTCGTCTAGGATCAATAGTTCCCTCAAAGTCACTTTCTTCGGCATATTGAATTTCTGGAGAATAATTATAAGAGCACCGATAGCTGCCGATGCAGTTTCAAAAGAAGTCGAGTTCCATACCTAGTCCAAATCGTTTTGGTTTCATTTAAAACAACCTTTTGTGGCGCTCTTATTTTAACACCTAATTTACAACATTCCCATAGGTGACTTTGTTTGCTACTGGCGTCAGAGTTTTAGTTAAGACTGCCATGGTACTAGTGCTTGGTTGGTGATAGTTCCTGGAGTAAACTGGTCTTCTACTTCCTATTTAAAGCGATTTAGCGTCTACCTGTCTTCAAAGAAGCTTTAATCATACTGCAATATCTCAAACAAGGATTAATTATCATACCTTTTACATCGTTCAGGGTCATATATCTAGAAAAAAACCTTAACTTCACGAGAATTGTAAATACTTTGGTAGTACTGAATATACCCCTTAGCAGGAGGAAGTCACATAATAATTTTCTCAATCAATTATCGACAAAATTGTAAGAAGTATTCTTATATTCACCCTACTCTCGTATCTATGATTTAATTTAAATATATCGTAATTTGTACTCATAAAAGCAATATTAATTTCATTAAATTGAATAGCTGGCTGACATTGCTGGCATTTCATAAGAACATTGGAATTAAATTATTAAGCTATTGCCTAGTTTGCGGGTTGCAATTGGTGAATTCGATGGACCAACAATTATTGATTTCAATTAACAGATTGCTGCATATTTTCGGGCAGAGGGAACTTCTTTGCGATTAAAACATTCCAATCAACAAGTGAATTTCAGATGAATACGCATATGAATATGAAATGCTTCCGAAATCAGCATACGAATGATTATTCTATATATGTATGTGTATAGCTTCCTCATGTGTATGTAGTTATTTAAATATATCCGTATATAACTGTACGTATATAGCTACATATGCATAAGAAGGGTCGAGAGTATATATTTACCAGGCATATCCTATATGTCAGCATGGTATTGTTGTAAGGACTTTCATTTACTGAATTGAAATAATGACTTTCTCTTAACCCACTGAGTGTAACGCAAAAGTACAATAATTTACATCGAAGATCAGAATTGGCATATAGTGAAATTATAATTTTTAACGTAAAATCATTCGTATTGGTAATCTCTTACATTGCTTATAAATTGCTACAACGGTAATGTTTCAACTTTAAGTATTGTGATTTAGTCTGTGGTAATTTTCTAACAGCTTTCGTAACCCCTTTCAGTAAGAAAAATAAAATATTGATAGCACAACTCTCTATTCAAACAAATAAAAATTTCTTGTATGCTAGAAAAACATAAAGGCTTCAAATTTTATGGGAAATATGTAGTATGTATTATCATTAGAAAAAATATTCTTTTGCATTTATTTTTTGAAGGTCTCGGGTGGTCCGATGAGTCCAATTTTCGTATGAAAGACTGGATCGAATCGGGATTGTCCGCATAGACTTTAGACTTTGCATAATCGGCCGACCCAAGTCTTGAAACTATCTGGACAATTGTTCTCTTAATAAATCCATCGATTGATGCGCCGTGTTGGAAGTGGCGCCGTAGTTATCATGGTGCGATAACGATCGCTATTGACGGTTACATACGCAATGTCATCCTTTTTGAAGAAATTTGAACCGATGATTTCAGCGGCCTACAAACCACACCGTGCCTTTGTTTTTTTCTAGATCAAATGGCAGCTTTTGAACCTCTTCCGGTTGCATGTCGTCCCAAGTGTGACAGTTTTACTTGTTTATATACCCATTCGCCTTATCACTGAACAAAATTTGGCTCGTAAACGTCGGATCTTCTTCTTGGATCTTTTCAAGAGCCCATAGAATGAATCGATGTCACTTGGGAAGATCGAGCGGCTTCAGTTCGTGCAAACGCTGTATTTTGTAAGATTTTTATTTATAATATCGACATAAATGCGCCAAGTTGTTCCATACTTCATTCTGAATTGCTGCGAACGGCGCCAAATCGACTCTCAACGATTCTTGTGTACTTTATTAGCTACGGCTGCTATATTTTCTTAACTGCGTGCTGGACATGGTTTATTCGGCCGAATATTATTTAAAAATTAATGCCGAATCTCAAGATGGTTGATAAACCGATTATGTTGACCATAAGTTAAGCGAAGTGCGCGGAACATATACTTACAGAACGTGAATTGTCGTAATAAAGTTGAACGATTTGTAATGGATTTGTAAACGATAGGGTAAGTTTTTCTATGATAAAATACCAAACAATACCGAACAAAAATGACATGACAGCTTGACACGACTTCATAATATGCCAAAGCTGCCGAGAGCAATCGAGGAAAATATCTTCAATCTTACAAACCTGTATCAAAACTCAAAGTTTCGGTTTGAACTGCTTGAGTAAATTTTAAGGCTGAAAGTGTGGTTCCTTCTTCAAATAAAGACTTCAAGAAGACAAATCTACTTCTGTATGGTAATAAGGAGACAAGGATATCCTTTTCAGCAAGCCCAGTAGCCCTGCCTTACGTTATTAAGAAACGACTTGAAGAAATTTAGAGTGAGATTAAGCGGTTCCTACTTTCTGTAATCTGTTAGAAGGGATACATACATGGTGGGAATAGGATGTACTTCATAATACGTTTTTAATGGATACAATCAGTGGTTTGAAATTCTATAACTAAAGTTCCTAGAGGGTTGATCATCACAGTAGGCCAACTAAAATTTCCTATCCATAGTCGATCGAACACTATTCATATATAGTATGTAGATACATTATTATTATTTTTTAAACTGATCTGAAAATCTAAGTTGACAATTGATATCGATAAATTATACCAACTGGTAGGTTTGGATTGGTATCCAAAAAAATTGTATAATCTTTGAATAAATTGTTCCGATCGGTATAGGATGTAGTTCCCATATAAACTGAGCCATCAAAATCAAGGTTTTCTATTGAAACTATTGTTTATTGTAATTTTATGATTTAATTTCCATATTTTCCAGGAAACTCTTCAGACATAATTCATATATTTTAATTTTGTTCGATTTAACCAAACCTTAGACGAAAGTAGCACTCAGAGAGTTAACACCAGGACGGCTCTCCTAACAGATAACAATCTAAACTACACTCATTCACTCACACATGCATATATATTTTATAATTTCCATTTACTTTGCTATTATTTGCTCTTCACTAGCTGAATATTGACAAACTGACCACTTTCACCACTACGTATATATCCGACCTTCTCATTCGCTTAACCCCTTATGACGTTTACACAAAAGAGAATTTACTCTCCTTTTGATTTGCCAACAAAACCAACAAAAAACTGTGGGTTGAATATCAATTTCGCAAATTTGATAATTGCCTGCAACAATTTTGTCAATTACCATTTATGGCTTCTAGTGTTTGAAAACGACTGAGTTCGCATTTGTGTGCGTATAGTATGAGTGTGAGTTTGTTTGTGTTAGTACTACAGAGTCGATTGCTAGATTGAGCACATCAAACAATAGCATGACGGGATATCAAAACGTGCAGAAATTTTATTATCGTCAAAGTTTTGAAAGTTTAATTGTTTACGCAATAAAGTAATTTGCCAGGGATGTGCTTTGTATGAAATTTTGTTGAAAATTCATTTGTTCAAATTTAAGTGGTTTAGTAGGAAATGTGGCTTTAGGCGTTTAGAAAATTACTTTCGATTGAAAATTTATTTTTTCTGTCTCTAACTCAGCTGCTTTTTGTTACACGCTAAGCGATTTTAGTGCATTAGACGCACGTGGCAAGGTTTGAAGAAGGATAAATGAGAGTTTGAGAATGCATTAACTATCATTTTTGGTGTTGTATTGTAATTTGAGTTTATTTTAGCTTTGGTGCACGCCACTAACATAATGCGGCACTTAGAGGTAATTAGAGGATCGTGAGAAAAGGTAGAAATAGAAGGAGATACGCAGAAGATTGAAAGGTAAAATGCTGTAATTACTTTTGATATTCAATCAGATTGGAAAGCCCCACACTTAGTGCTCGTGAAAACACAAAACTCCATTGGTTAGCTTTATTAACATTTTTCAGCAGTTAGGTCTGCAATAAATAGGTGTGCAGAGTTAAACCTTCAGTGGAGCTTTGATAATGAATAAGTTATCATATTAAGCGACAATCGACCACTTCTTACGACTTCACTTAACCGCTGAATCACGTGTCCGGTTATGATCCAATCTTGGGACTTTGATTAAGCGGCAAAGCCTATAATGAGCCAACAAATTATTGAGGAAGCTATTCAACGACCTTTAGGTATCTGAGACCAGAGATTTTCTTCGAAGTGAAACCTCTATAGTCCAGCGCCAAGCTAAACTATTGTCTGAGTGTATAGCATTGAAAGGTTAAAGCAAATCATTAATAAGAAATATTTTAAAATTATCGATAAGTTTATTTTCGTATTTACCTAGTTGAAAGAGCGCTACTAGTTTTGGTCTGTTGGTAGGTTTCGTCCGCAAATTTCGAGTAATGGGACACTGCATTTTATTCAAAATTCAAAGGCATCCATTTCTGTTATCGAGAGGTCCATTTTGCCTTCGTTGAATAGAAAACCATTTATGTAAAAAGCGAAATCTTTTTAACATTTTGGGCATAAGCAATCTTTTATTCTGCTTTTAAGAAAGCTTGGGAATACGAGTATAATATTTTTTTGTTTAGTAACAATAATTTAGAGAACGTTGAGTTCCGAAAGTGAAGAGTATTTGCTGTGCACTGTTACAGAAACCACAATAAACAAAAAATTTTATAATAAAGAATCTAAAATTGAAATCAGGAATTAAAATAAATTAAAGTACATATTATGTAATGGAATCAACTGTAGACCTCAAAATTATAAATATTTGGTTTTGCTGTAATAATTATTCTCTAATGTGGTTTTTAAGATAGAAATATGCCATTATGTTTTAAGAAGGATTTCGAGCAAGTGACCGCCGAGTCTGACTTAAATAAGTTTTAGACGAGAAGCTTAATTTTAGACCACTTTTGTAGAAATTGGAGCCAATTGTCAGCGATAACTTTCTAAATATTCTTTTTCTAGGCGTCAAGCACAAAAAATATTCTAGCGGGGTTAAATCGTACAATTTTGAAGACCGCGCCAGAAGCCTACTAGAGAGAGATAATGCCCTCACCATAAGTTTCCTTCAATAAATTGATTGTTTCGTTGTCTGTATGGTATGTATCGTCGTCTTGTAAGAACCAAAAATCATCGAAGTCAACGTCCACCAATTCAGGCCCGTTTAATTATGGTTCTATAGCGTTCCGCATTGACCGTTACATTAGAGCTGGGGTCATTTTGAAAGTAATATGACCTAGTGGTTTCGTTCGGTTTTACGAGCTATACTTTGTAAGAACCAAGATCCTTCGGCCAAATCTTTCATAAAGTTTATGAACAAACCTTCATTTATTGCATGCGATATCGGTTGAATTCACTCCCAGCAAAACGTAGTGTACGGCGGAATATCCTCTAGTATGAGAGTGGTGAAAAACTATCAATGGTTCAACTCTGCTTTGCAATTATATCAACCGAATATTGGATGCAGTAGGAGTTGTGTTTTTCTCCGACTGAACAGAGATTTGGAAAGGAATCGTACAATATAAAAATATACATTTTGAATGTCAAACTAGAAAGTTAGAAAATTTTATAAAAACAACAAAATCTTGTTAGTAATTTGATAGCATATAGTCCATTTATAACCATTGTTTTAATATTATATTTGCAGATTTCCAAATGTTGTTCCGAAGTAAGTCTTTTCGTTCTGAAATGTCAAGCTAAACTGCGTATGAAACAGTAACAGCTATCGAAAAGTTCACCTCTGTAAAAGTATGTCTCATTGAAAACCACCGTCTAAACTCGTTAACAACCGTTACCTTTAGCCCTTACAAGTTTTTAGTAGAGTCAAATATTAATTTAAAGTTGACATAAAAAAAGCAAAAGTTACGTATACGCCCTGTTGAATTCACAGCCATAGTCTCAATTTGAATAAACAAACACTTTGTTGGGGCTAATAAAGCTTCTAATATAACATTAAATTTCTTACGTCATATACAAAAAAAATTTCTGGTACAGAGGAAGCGACTTGGTAAAAAATCTTAGATACATTGAAGGAAATACTATAAATATTTTAATACAAGTAAGATTTTAAGACGTTCACAGTAGTTTCATTGTTGTAAGATACTAAAATGTTGTAGTTTAACACATACAATAATAGCTTAAATACCCATTATGACAAAAAAAACACCCGCAAATTGTAATTAAATTTTCTGGGTAAATGATATTTCAAAAAAATATAATGCTAAGTTGGTAGGACTGTCCTTAATTACTATACCTGTTAACCAGCCGGTTTACAGCAGGTATTTAGGGCGGTACACCTCAGTAAAGAGTTGCGATTTGTATAATGGATAAAAATATCAAACATTTCAATTTGTCTCAAATTTCATATTTCTAAATAAATTTCGTGGTAAGAATCGTTGCAAATGTTGGAAAAGGTTTACCGTGGTTCAATTTATCGAAACCACAAGCCTACGAGTAGAGCAAAGCCTTCGAAGACGGTCGAGAGATCGTTGAAGACATACATCTGGAGACATTCGACTATTGTCAGCAAGAGCAAGAGAGATGGCATGAGAGCTCGACATCCCTCGCGAGTTCGTTAAAATAAAATTGGATATTTCGGGTATGAAACGTCTTCTTGCACGACTTATCCGGATAAAGCTGAATTTTTTTCAAAATAGTACCATAAACATAAACATCTATATGGACATGCTTGATTTAACATTCGTCAAAACCGGCCGGAATTGGGACCGAATCAATCAATGATGTTTTGGAACCCATTTTCAGTCGATCGAAGAGATAAAAGGAGCTGAACGCCATCCCAAAAAGTACGTATGAAAAGTTTTTCGAAAATTGGAAAAATCGTTGGGGTAAGTGTATTATATCCGGAGTGGATTTCTTTGAAGGCGATAAAATAAATATCGATGAATCATTAAATATTTTCCGGGTACTTTTTTGTCAAAATGTAATGCATAGAAACAATTTGCTAATTCTCCGATTTTGGCCCCTATAAAATATAGCTCACTTACAATATATATATAATAGATATTCTTTTATTATTAAGACCTTAAATCGACCTTCAGATTATTTATCTCAATCAATTCGGTTAGAAAGAACTAGCTAACATTTTCTCTTAAATATGAGCCGTTGACAGATTACATTTTAAGATTTAATTATACATACAGTAGCTAAATGGAATGCAACTGTGAAGGGTTTTATAGCTTCGGTGCAGCAGAAATTTTCGGTTTTCTTGTTATTATGCTCGATCCGTGCATAATGGCTTTTGTGAATATTTAAAGGTTACAAAACTTTAATACTTAACAGCTTTAGAAAATCCAATCCCTGTTTTTTTTTTTATAAATATTAGCGTTACATAGGAAGGTACATTGTGAATACCAATTATAAGTTCTTGCAATTATCTCTCTATATCTGGTATAAAAGCAAACTTTATCATTAAAACTCACTTGAAGAAATTTAGCTACTTACGCAAAAAATTCCCGATTAATTTCAATCAAGTTCAATACTGTAAACTAACTGAAGAAGCAAAATACTTGCATATGTAAGCACAAATGAACAAATAAATATATTTTTAACGATGTGTATAAAAAATATTAACCTAAACTTTAGCGGGTGACTGAGTAGGACCTCGTTCATCTGCATATGTCATGTGCCTGTGAACAGTTGGAAAACTGATTTTAGCATTTTCTAACTACGCGTAACAGATGGTAGTGCTATTTTCCATATGCCAGCGTGCTAACTAGTTCATACAAGTATACACAGATATATGTATGTGTCTATATACTGACGTCCATATGTGTTAACGTGTGTATGTGTATGTATATATGAACTGACACATTTTTATTTTATGCCCATGGTTTTTATCCACTGGCAAGTTCAAAGTCCATTTCAACTGTTCATTCGTATGTTTGCCACCATATTAAATCTGCACGAATGTTTGAAATTGCACACACATATGGGTAAATACGAATACCCAGTAGGAAGAAGAAAACAGTTGGTTAACTTCATAGATGAGATATATAGTGTGAAGGAAATCAGAGACAAGTAAAAAATTAACACCGGCTTCACCAAAGCTGGAGTACCCTTCACAAGTAAAGAAGTTCCCAGTTCATTCAGTTTATATAGTAGCCTTGTGATATAGTGGTCTAATCTAGACAAATTTTTCAAAATATCGTATCTTGGAAAATAATTGATGCCAAATTTCGTGGATATGTCATCATCAAGCACAAAAAAATTCCACATAAGAACTTGATTTTGATTTTTCAGTTTGTAAGGCAGTTACATGCTATAAAAGTCTAATTTAAACAACTTCTTCGGATATAGTAGCGCTGTCTTAAGTCGAAATCCATACCAAATTTTGAGAAGATATTTGTCATAATTTAGTTCACTTATATGCAGACAGACGGACATGACAAAATTAACTGAGTTCATGAAGGTACATTATATTATAAGGAAGAATTTCCATTTTACGAAATTCCGGTCAACTACCTTCAACATGCTTAAAGTTTGGTAAGCTAGACAACACTGAGGTCGTGAAATGAGAGACGTCAAAGTTAGTAAAAATCATTCAATTACAGGTTAAGATCAGCCGGTGATACTATTTCATGTTTTTATGTTTTGAATAAGTTCATCAGCCTTTTCGTCATCAGGCTTTTCGTCTTTAATTTAAGTCTCTTTAATTTAAGTATTAGGTTGAAAAATATCTCCTTTAAAAAAGTGGTACAATGATCGGATTTAGTTCAAATATGCGCCGTTTCGTTCGATAATCTGTTTCCATCAAGACGGCAACTTCATAATACCCTCCCCGAGAAGTCCCCCTCCTTATTTGCTAAGAACTCGGACAGCCACTATTCACAAGCCTCTTTTGAGTTCAACTTTACACCACGGCGCTATATCCGGGCTCTATGGAGGATGCGATAAAACCTCCCATCCGAGCTCCTGTTGCTTCTAACGAGTCATCAACAAAGTGTGTGGTCTGGCGTTGTCCTGATGGAACACTACACCCTTCCTGTTGGCCATTTCTGGACTCTTCTGGTCGATCGCCTGCTTCAAGCGGTCCAGTTGTTTACATTAGAGGGTAGAATTAAGAGTCTGGCCATACGGGAGCAGCTCGTAGTCGACGAATCTCTTCCACTCCCACCAAACACACAGCAAAACCTTCCTGGCCGTCAATCCTAGCTTGGTCGCTGTTTGGGACGATTCGCCGGCCTTCGATCACTATCGTTTTCGCTTGATACTGTCGTATGTGATTCAGTTTTTATCGCCAGTCACCATCCGCTTCAAAAATGGGTCGAGTTCGTTCCGCTGGCGTTGATTCGGTCCAAAAAGTTTTTTTGCGTCAAATCCTGTGGCCTCCAACCATCAAGCTTTTTTGTGTATTTATCCTTTTGCAGATAATCTAAAATGGTTTGGTGACTAACTCGTCACAGGTCTTCCGCCGGCTGGCTTATCCATGCTGTCTTTTTGACTCGCTCTGAATCGTCGAAACCATTCCTACGCAGTTCGAAATGATAAAGTACCATCCCCCAAAACACCATCTCACGAAACATTTCTCTAGCGGATTTGCCTCTATCGAAAGAATACTTTAAAATAGCGCGAATTTCGGCGTTAGTGAACCCCATCTTTACACGTCTATAACTGTTGAACGCAATATCCAAACTAATCATGCACAGCGTCTTTTTATATATTAGGTTGTCAAAAAAGTCTTGCGGTATTTTTGTTGAATCAATTCGTGTGGCACCCATACATCGAGCTTCTTAGTGACTATAAGCTACTTCAAATGGTTTATAACGGTTTGATGACTACTATGCCGGTCTCCTTCGACCAATTCAGCGATTAGTAAAATTACGGCCTTAAACTCATAAAGCAGAAGCTATAGTTGAAGCGATGAGATCAACAGAGACCATTCAGGGAAAACATCTGAAAGTTAGAGAAAGATACCATATTTGCATTAATAAACGTAAACTTTCTCTGGTCTAGTAAGCAAAAGTGTTAAATAATCTAATAGACCACTGCCCATCTTGAAAACCATAAATTTCTCTAAAAACTACAATACAGAAACAGAAAAAAATATATAAAACCAAATCAAAAGCACCACAGAAATGCGCCGAATGAAAAGTGACCATAAAAAGGCAAAACGCCAACACATGCAACATTTCACGGTTGATCTCTTGACTCTCCACTAAGCGTATGCGCTTGTTGCCGCCCTACAAAGTTGGCCAAGTGTGTACGAGAAGCCTACTGGCAAATATGCATGTTACGCTAGTTGTCCAGTTAGCCGACTGATGACTTGTTGGGTCCAGTGAGTTTTTAGGATTTTTGCTGTCACAATGATTTTGCCTGGCAATGTCAGACGAGTAACCGTTTAAATTTGCAGCTTACACAGTTCATCTGAGCTGCGCGCCAAACCCCTAACCACTTTGGTGGTGGATAACTGCTGCATCGGAGCGATATAGTCGGGCTCATGCTTGAATATTCGTGTGGCCTTGATGCTATTCAATGATTTGGTTGCCAGCATAGCGATTTTTCATGCGCCGCTGCATTTGTTTTGCACACTTCACCTTTTTTTATAGTGCACTATGTGCGTATGTATGGCGTTGTATTATTGCGTGCGATTTTCGGCCATTGATATCTTTTGTTTTTGTTCAAGTTAATTCCGTTTTGTTCGTATGTGTTTCGATATGGCAAATGGTCGGCAGCGGCAGCGGTTCGCATATGGCGATAATTCGAAAGTGATAGGCAAACAATCGTTTAAATTCAAATTGACAATTTATTTAAGCAATTTTCCGGTCGTGTTCATTTGCCGGCATACCAACCTACTCAAAAGTATTCATTTCCATTTGGCAGAATTTTTTTTAGACAAAGGCCTGGAATGGTTTATGTGTGAATTGCTGTCTATTTAAGTACATATGTGTACATAAAATTAATATTTATGTATATCTATATACATGGTCGTATATATAAATATGTATGGTATATAAATTTAGCACACAGATAAACAAACCATATCGGAAAATCCATTAATTTTTCACAGTAACCGTTTTAGAACCAGCGCTCGTTTATGCTTTTTTCTCAATACGCATTTATTTACATAAATAACAGTAAATAGTGGACAAGTAATTAAATAGTGTAAATAAGCGAAGAATGAAAAATTATTATTTTTTTATTACAAAGAAAATGAAATTGTTTAAACCGCTTCTGGTCATCTAGCGGCAATTACGGGGTTTTCCTCAACTTAAAAAATATGTATATACATATCAATTCCTTTTATTAAATATCAAATTGAAAGTTTGTAAAAATTTAAATTTAACTAGTAAAGAGTGGCTTAGTTCAGGTAACTATAACTGAAAATTTTATAATATTGCAACTTGCAAGGATTAAAGCCGGGATAATACTTTCAGGTACATAAGGTTTGTTAGTTATATGGGTTTTAGAGGTAATTCTAAGTACAAATGTGCACAGCTTTTAGAAAAAAAATTATTAGGATAAGTCCCATATTTTACAATATATGCGGTATAAAGTCCAGGGTTCGTTTGCCGAAAAACCATTTTCAAAATACAGAGATAATAAATAGACAGATAGAAATTAGTTAAAGTTTTTGCACTCTGACAGACCATAGGCTATGCCCTTCTCGATATCAAATATGGTGACAAAGATCCAGAACTCTGAAAAATTCCAGGGGCTTGCTGGGCGCGATTTATATGATGTGATTCCTGTCCATAATACTATTATCAGGAATGGATTTTCTCCAAATTTCAATAATAAATCTCACACAGTGACCGAAATTTTAGGCTCTGGGGTAGACATTTACAGTGCCCAGAGGGTTTAACAGTTTTGGTTCCATTTATCCAATTTTAAGCCATAAAGTGCCATAATTTAAAGGCACTAATCGTACAAAGTTTTATCCAGTTTTATTTAGTGCTTCTTGATTTGTACAAAGGAAAGTAAAATATTCAAATATCATTTTTTTTTTACATAGGAAGTAGTCGCAGTTGTTGTCCGATTTCACTTTTATTCATTTTCAAATTGTGACATAGGAACATCAATAGAATGTAGTATACTGAATTTGGTTGAAATCGATCAGACGGTTCTCGAGATATGTGTTTTCATCTAAAAGTGGGCGATGCCACGCCCGTCGTGCAATATTGTCCATAGCGCCTTGTCATACGTAGTTATTGATTTATGGTGCGTTATCGTTATCGTGTTACAATCAGATTTCATCTATTTTAACTCTCTTGGTAGAAGTTCTTTTATATATATATATATAATTTTTCGAACCTTAATGATAATTCAAGAAGAAAGTATTATGTAGTATTATTCAAAGTATTGCCCTTCTGAAGATGTACATTTTTCCATTTTTCTTGCAATTTGTGAATTCGATCCAATAAGTCCTGTTCCGACTTGGAGATCAAGAACAAATATACACAAGTTTTGATACCCCTTCGATATGAACCGTATACCAGTAAAGACATTCTGCATCAACCTAACAAATGATAGTCATTATGAGCAATAACTGGGCTAAAAAATGGTCGAAGTAATAATTCCAAGGCGCTGTTTTCCTAATAGATCTAACCGATTTTGCAACAGGACGCCGTTGTGGAAAATTATTGAATCGTGCCTAGTGGCGAAGTGCAGCTCTTTTCGGCAAATTACTCGCATAAATTCGATGAATTGTTGTAGATAGCGTCCCTCGTTGTTGGTTTCATCAAGCTTTGGAAGCTCCAGTTTTACCCTTACAACCTTTACCCCTGCCTATCCACTATTTTTTGGTGTCCATTGAAAAGAGAAGAGAGGTATATATTGTCGTACTAGTGTGAATGGGACTTGAAGAGTCAGATTAATGTAATCTTTAAAATAAGTTTTTTCAAATCTCACTGTCCATATAAAGGTTATATTGAGTACCAGTAAATGTGCGATAATTCACTGAATAAATGAATCACAACCGTAGAGTTTTTTAAAACTAAACATCGGACAATGGGCATGACACCACCCACCCCTTACTTTTTCTCAGGAACTACTTAAGAATTTCAACGAAATTTTGTATGTGAGGTAACCCAAACGTTCAAATCAAACACTGTGAAAATGAAAACTTTTAAAGGCCATCAGATTCTTTCACTTTCAGTATACAAATCAAACTTCGATGAAGTTAACAAAATAAATCTTTACACAAAAAATACCCTCAAGGTATTTCATCTTTGCCCAAAAATTATCGAAATCGAACTACATCTTTTCAAGAACACAGCTACCAACTAATTGGACATCAATCCATGTCACTGACCATTTACGAACATATCGGTTGTGTGTTGTAGAGTTGAAACTCGGGTGTAATATTTTTATGATGACAGCATGCACTTGTGCCAAAAATGTAACTAATTTAAATATTTTCGAATTTCCGGCTGACTTTGTACCGCATCTAAGGGTCAATTTGTAAAAAACCTGAAATTCAGAAATAATATCTTTTTTACCGAAATAATCACTGTATTAACGGTGTATCTTGCTACCTGAAATAAAAAAAATTGGGAAATATTTTCATGCATTTGCCATTAGACCCACTGTGCAGCAGTTATCAACTTATAATTTTCACAATTTCAATTGAAATAGTTTAAATCTAAATTAAATTAAAATAAATACTAGTTTTGCATTTAAATAATATTCAGACACATACAAAAGTTGCATATATAATTTTTATTCAGATATACATATTACCGGTAACAAAATGTATATAATTGCACGCAATATGCTTTTTAATTCACATGCAGCAGCTGTTGCCTTCAGTGTAATGATGTTGGCAGCGAAAAAACAAGAAACGACAATGTGAAATCGACCGTGAAGGCACAAACAAGCAACGAGCCATGGCGATCCTTATATGTAATTGCACACATATGCCTAACAAATGTGTATGTAAGTATGTAAATTAAAATTTCCAATACTTTGTAATGCGTTCATCGCTTCCAGGAAACAGCAAAGAACACGCGCAAAATTACAAATATTCATTAACACTTCTGTTCTGATGCATGTACATATATGTATATGTTGATGTACTATATAATACATACGTAGAGATTTATATACACATGTATATGTTTATTAAAATATGGAAATGCAGCAGCAAAAAATTATGCAATTAATAGTAAGCTTACGTTTTGCATATAAATATATTAATATACACTATGTATGTATGTGGTTTGTGACTTTTGTTTGTATGTATGTATTTAAAGGACTCTCAATAACCTGCTTACTTACTATAAACAAAGAGAGTAAAGACCTAGTAAGAATCAATTAAGTAATTTGTCTTATTCTCGTGTCCATATCTAAAAGTCTTGAGTATTATAAAAGAAGAGGCATTACAGTTCATCCACCGGTACTCTGTGTTACCTTTGGAGTGAGGTAAAATCCTACGACTTAAGGGGTTACATAGGTTTACGGGTTTGAAGAAATCGAATTTTTTATTGTCTTATTAAATTCTACAGCGTCTCTAGAATCGTCCTCAATTTTCAAGTTGAGCAGAATAATAGTTTCGGAGATAAAGCCTTAAGAACTTGTGCGCTCGAGGCTAGCCAGGCTAAGTGCGTCGTTTTTAAACGCGTTTTTTCTAAACTGTGTTTTTGAAGTCGGATGGCAAGATTTCTCGAGAACTACTCAACCGATCTTCATGAAATTTTACACATTTCTTTAAGATACAGTTTTTAAAGATTTATACGAGGGATTTTTTTCCATTAAAACAGTTTGAAAACAAAGTCGCGAATTTTTCACTGAAGTTTAAATTTTTTTTTAATGTCTGCCAAATTTTCAGTTTTTTTCTTTCGAGCAAGTTCTAAGTTAGGGTTTTAACTAAAACACGTATTTTTCACTTTAGATGATCATGTAAAGGGTTATCCTGCCAACTCGTGCACATTTTTCTTCCGAGTTTAAAATATTTTTTTTTCAAAAATTTCAGAATTCCTTTGTTAATAGCGAATGTTTGTAATAATAAAAAATTCTAACAGAAAATTTAAGTTTTTGTATAAGAAAGAAATTGTTGGAAAAAGTTGCAATCACCTAAAAAAACCTATGACTTCAAGGATATATGTATGTATATTTTATATAAGCAAATCCTATAGTACGTCAGGAGTTTATAGAAATTTGTTAAATACTACAGCCACTTCCAATAAATTGAAATTTTAATTTATTAAAGGCTTCCACAATAATATGCAGCACTCCTTTAAGTAAAATTTTCTCACTGTCAACCATAACCATTATGTTTGACCTGACGAAAAATCAGTATTTTTAGAATAGATCAAACATACAAATTTAATGAGCGGGCTAATATCTACTCCAGCCAATTCATAGACAGTATGGCACCCAAAGTGCTTCAACCTTAGGCTGTCGAAAGCTGTATAGTAGAGGAGAAAGTGTCTTTATGTATCCACTTCATCCTCCTCCAACATGATTCTGCATCTTTGAGAAGTTGTGACTTCCAAAATATTTAGCTTCGCCTCGTGAGGACCAAAGAAACTGTTTCAAGTTAAAACATATGTACATACATATATCATTCAGGCTATGTGAACTTTCCTAAAAGCTATTCGAAGGCTCACGCTAACCCACAAGTGCAGTTTGCTGACCAACGCTAACTGAGCTCCCGCGAAACCCATAAATTCAGCGCGCCAATGCACGAAGACTGGGGAAAACCTGCTCGTTCTCTGCCCAATGGGATTTGGGTAAGGGTGCTCTTTCTTGCGAACTCATTAGCTTCAGCATATTAATATAAAGTTTTCACACTGAGTTGAAGAACCCTGTGTAAAACCTGTTTAGATATCGGTGTCAAATGTTTCCAAAACCCGAACTTCCTAAATGCTATCCGCTAGCCTTATTTGACCAGTGAGCTCATCACGTTTAAACTTTTTGAAAATTTTAAGAAATCAACTACAGCTAGTCCAAAATCATGTAGCTTAAAAAGTTGTGATAATAATCTAATCTAATAACCGAAGAACTGTAAGCTCAACTTCCATTTCAACATTTTATTCATCACTCACTCCTGTACTCTAGTTGTGTGCCACTTATAAAAGTAATTTTTATAAAAGCAATATATTAGGTTATTTTCGATGGTATCACTTTACACTTCGATTATGCGGTACAGGGAATGCGTAGGCGTATTACATATTCAATACTACATACATATTTATATCTACATACATGTGTGTATGCCTCAGTCTATGCCTCAGCGTTTTTGTTGAGTATCGAATGTTGCATGCAACGCAGCATCAACAACAGGAATGCCATTTGTGATAACATAAAATTTATGAGTTTAACTGCGAATGTATTTATGTACGGTATATGTAATTTTTATGTAATTCATGGTGAACTGATTGCACGCGAAAAAGTTTTATGGGAAAAAATTTCAAATAAAATGTAAAGTGAAAGCAACTGGCAATTTAAATATTCCTAAACAGCCTTGGTTGATTTAATTTTACAAAACCTTATTAGCACTTATTATCCCTTTAATAGCATTTATTAAAAAACCAACAGTTTTGACTTTGACCTTGAAATTATAATATTAAACAAGACACTGGAATTCATTCTAAATATATTATTGACATAGTGCCAAGTGATTACCACCTGTTCCTGTCCATAGCGAACGCCCTTGTTGGTGTAAAGTTGAACTCAAAAGAGGCTTGAGAAAAGTGGTTGGCCCAGTACTTGGTAAATAAGGAGGGGGAATTATGAAGTTGCCGAATAGATGGAAACAGATTATCGAACGAAATGGTGCATATTTGAACTAAATTTATTAAATTTTTTATAAAGCATTGAATGCAGAGCAAAAAAGGATGAGTCATGGGTTCACGTAAGTGAGGAATGTTCTCTAATTGCCATTAACTTGGGAATGGCCAGAGACAAATTTGTCTTCCGGGTAACCAAAGAACATTCGTTTGAAAGCGAGCTAAAGTGAGAAGGCGAAACATTACCCCTCCCAATTAAAAATAAACAACAGCGGGGGACGAAACCCCAATTTGTTAACGACCACAGCAAACGTAATAAGGACTATGATTTAAGGGCATGCACCTGGAATGTCCGGCCCTTTAATTGGGAAGGTGCCGCTGCCCAACTGGTTGATGTTCTCTTTAGAGTGAAGGCTGATATCAGCAACGGCCTAAGAAGTACGATGGACGGGACAAGGACTGAAACTAGTAGGTCCTTGTGGCGTTTACTACAGTGGCCATGTAAAGGAGCGCAAATTTGGTGTGTTATTCGTGGTGGGAGAGAGACACCGTCGCCAAGTACTGTCATTCACCCTGGTGGATGAACGTCTAGCCACAATTCGCATCAAAGCGAAGTTCTTCAACATATCGCTGATCTGGGCCCACGCCCCGACGGAAGAGAAGGACGATGTGACCAAAGATGTTTTCTATGAGCGCCTGGAGCGTACCTATGAGAGCTGCCCCCACCACGATATCAAAATCGTGCTTGGCGACTTTAACGATAGGGTGGGCAAAGAAAGTATCTTTGGGGCCTCTTCTCCAGAGATTTCTCCCAGTCCACATATCCTTCCTGGGTATCGGAGTGAAGAAACATTTGCCAAGAGTATCCTCTGTAATGCACTGTTCCAAGTTTTCAGGGATAATTGTGTCCGTAGTGCACCGTATATGCCGATGAGACCCTCTCTTTGGACGCATTCAAGCTTTTTAGCATGTAGCCTTTTCGAGCACCCTAAACCAGATGAATACGAGTACACAATAGAACAAAATTGGATTGATCACGGTTTCGTAGAGTCAAACATCAATCTTGGGGATAGTTCCCACCATTTCTTCTATAGCTTCTTCACCAATATAATATTTGGCCTCAAGGATAAACCCCAAATATTTCAATTTATCAACATGAAAACAATTTTTATTGTTTTAACAAGTCGTTCACTGAACTTTACGTTATAAGAACTTCCCTTAATATAAGAACCAATATGCAAAAATCTTAAGTAAACATGGATATATCATAAAAGTTTTAAGTGAAAATATGATATTATTCGTCATTGGAAATAATCGTTCATTTTAGCATGAATGGATGTTTGAAAGTGTTAAATATACTTAAGTTTGACGCGACTGCGCTTACATACATATATCGATATATTCTCGTCAATTATTTCGCTATAGTTTTTTCACTTACCGGCTTTTTTCCGATAAAAATCAAATTAAAAATACTTCCGAGGTGAACGTTGTAGTCTTATGCAAGACATTTGCGACATACTTGTAAGCTTCTTTTGTCAGTAATCCACATTTAATTGAATGCCTCTCCATATATTTCAAAAAGGTTTGTGTAGATATGTCTATATGCGTTAGTGAAAGTCCTTAGACGTATATTCACTTCGGTTTAAAATCACTGCTATGTCATTTACAAAGTACATAGGTAGTATACATTTGTAAAAACATATGTACGTATGTATAATCGTAATTGTATGTAAGTAGCTTGTAACACAGAAGTATTATTTTTGTAGTTCAGAGAGATTTATTGCTAGAAAATTATTTCTCAACAAAAACTGGCAACATTAGAAGACTTCGTAAGGCTAAGGAGTTTAAGCATAAAAGCAATTGGTTTATCCATCAAGGGCATTAGCATTGGATTAGCATCATTGGCAGCTCAATAACACAATAATATTGACTAAACGAGAACCAAACCGCATAAAAGCCGTTTAAAATATAGCTACCACGCTCAACTCGAGTCACTTGAAAAAATTTAAGTTTTCTCACAATGTTCGATATTATTATTCATCTTAGGTGCCATAAAAGATGTTTTTTAAAGCGATCTTCATCAAGATGGTCAGGCCATCGCAACACCCCATAGTTTATATCTATGCTTACATACATTTGTACATGCATTATGGTACTCTGAGCCCTCGACCAAAATAGATTTAGCACATTTTTTTCTCCGGGTGTTAGATTCGTGATGTGAGAGAGACTCCAACGCCGAATTCTGGTATTACCCGGGTGGATGAACGTCTAGTCACAATTCGCATCGAAGCGAAGTTCTCCAACATAAGTATATCTGATTAAAAATGAAAATGACAAAGTTACTCAAGATGTATTCGATGAGCGCTTAGAACGGAGCTATGAGCGCTACCTCCACCACGATGTCAAAAACGAGCTTGTCATTTTCAACGCTACATTGAGTAAAATAGGTGTTAATTAAAAAACTCAGCCGCCATAACGAAAAATACCCAAATAGGCGGGAGCTGATCGATTTTTCCGGGACTCGATTGTCTGTAATACTAGATTCCGCTATATGATTAACTTCGGATCGAAAATCTCACAACCAAATCGACGAAGTTGTGATAGACAGAACACATGTATCCAGTGTTCTAGACCTGTGTACGTTCAGAAGGTCAAATATCGACTCGGATTACAATGTTTTTGCAGCGAAGATACGCCTCTGCCTCTGTGGATCAAATACAAGGAAAATTCGATGTTGGAAAGCTGCAAAAACAACAGACATCCGAGCAATCCTTAACCGATGGCCTATCGGTTGAGCGTTTCAAATATGACAGTTATGAGGTGCATACGCTTCTTTACAGAATATGGAAACCTAAGTGGGCTCTGTTAAATTCATAAAAGCGGGGCCATATAGTCTACGCCAATTATGGTGTGATAAGCTTCGCAAATAACACATGTAAAGTCCTATCGAGCCTTCTAAGATTAAGGTGGTATTCTAGTCTAGAAGCATGAGTTTCAGGTAATTTTTAAAGTGTCGTAAAAAAAAGGCAGTTAATATTTTTACTATACATTTTTTATTAGTTATTTATTAATTTTTGAAGAGTACAGAAAAAAATTAAAAACTAAAAAAAGTAAAAAATTTCAAAAATTATGAGCTGACGAAGTGGGGGGGGGGTCTCTAAAAATTTCCACGTGAACATGTCCATGATTTCAACCCTCCTAGTTATCTGAAACCAAAAAAACAAAAAAGATTATTAATCTAGAATAATGTCGCAATGGTCGGAACTACGGAAAAGTGGGAAACATTTTTTTCACAAAATGGCGATTGCCTGAAAAAAAATTTTTTTTTTTATCACTTTTTCTGACTATTTCAAATTTTTTAAAAATACTAAAAATAAAAATTTTGAGATGGGGCTAGTTCCAACCATAGACAAGCCTATAAAGAAGACTCTGTAAAAATTTCAAGTAAATCGGTCCTGCAGAACCTGAGAAATCGTGGGCATCGCTCCGAAAAGGTCAGTTTTGAGAAAAACGAGTATAAAGTTTCCCTATTGTCTTTTGTTCGATTAGTTCCGGCCGAACCAGTTTGGATGCTGGGTCAGAAAAATGCCTATATCTCTGAAAATAATTTGAGTTTTGAAAAATCCTCTTGTACACATATTCTTGAATAATTAAACTTTGAAAATATAAAAAAAAAATAATTTATATTTTTTTTTAATTTCTAGACTAGAATACCCCCTTAAACCATAAGGCCAATAAATTCAATGGACTTTATCAGAGTGGCTTTAGGCCTGGTAATCCCACATTGACCTGATGTTCACGACGTACCAAATCCTGGAATAGACCCGAGATAGAAGAATACATACGCACCTCTTTATCGATTTTAAAACTGCCGTCAATAGCAGAAAAAGGAGGAGCCTTTGTGCGGCCATGCCTGAATTTGGTATTCCTGTAAAACAAAAGTCTATGTAAATAAAAGTTCCATCAATGCATAAGTAAGTAATTTATTAAAAAGAACATGAAATTGTAGTAGAAATCGCGGCTAAAGACGGTATTTGCGGGTAATGGGCACGATCAGATTCGACTATTTTAAACTCAAAAGTTAATGAATGGAAAATGGATGGGCATTTTAAAATATTGACAACGTGCAAATTGTACCAGTTCGTAGGTAAATATGAATCAATGTATATTTGTATTATCCATATTATAATTTGGCACTATTCTTTTTTTTCTGCCAAAAAAATAAATATTTGTGTTTCTTTATTATTTATGGTTAGCTATTACCCCTTTGCTCTCGTTTGCTATGTCAATACTTACATTTTATTTACAGCGAATCTGCTTTACTGAATACTTGTTCGTATACACCTTAAATTTTCATTGGTAAACATACAATTGGTTTTTGTAAATATTTGCTTTTGCCGTCGGAGATGCCTTGGGCATAATTGAAGACTCCTCTGTGTGGTCATACATACACACACTTCTATACATTTATTGATATACAAAAGCCAACAAGTAGAGAAAATAGACCCAACATCGCCATGATAAATGATTTTCAAATTACTTTCTAGTCACTTTATCCTGTCAGAACGTTAGGTATCAAACGCTTAGCAACAAAGGTAATGATTGTCAGTTTTGGCAAATTCCTTGCACGTTTATGCCAACGAAATAGGTGGTGGGTGACAGTGGTGATGCTTATCGTACCAGCTAAAGGCTACTTACCTAAATAAATACATACACAGAGTAGTTTGATAGTATTGTCACCGGTTTGTTGTTGTGTAAAAACATAAATAAATTAATGCAATGCACGTTTTCGCTTCCACTTTGAAGTCAATAAGCGTCCAGTTGACAAAGTACCCGCACAATAGGTGTTAACTGCATCGTAATCGAAGCTAATAACTTCAGCAAGTATTGAACAAGAAATCATAGATTCAATGTTAATAGTTGTTTGAAGTATGACAGTGCTATTTTTAAGGTTGAAACTTAACAATGAACACCATGAACCGGTTATAAATATTACATGAAATTGTGATAATTTTAGCAATTTCACTAATATCGAGAGACAGCAATAATATTTCTAAACATGTCTCTCTTGCACTTCTCTGAATATTGACCATCTGATAGCCTTTTGATAAGAAATATTGCGAGTATTTCTAAACGTTTCTCTTTCATGATAGATGGTTACTTATATTTTAAAATATAAATTCTATTAAAAAACAAGTAAGGAAGGTCTAAGTTCGGGTGCAACCGAAAATTGTAAACTCTTTCAACTTGCAAAATCAAAGCCGGGGAAATACTCTAAGGTGTGAAACCAATCATATAGAGTAAAGTCAACCGGATGTTCGAAAATTCTGATATTAGTTATATAGGGACTATGCCAAGTTTTCGCTCAAATTTATTTATTTTTGGAACAAAGTTATACTCTTATAAGTAAAACATGCTATCTTATTTTCTTTGGAATAACCCACATATTGGCCGATATATGCGGTACAAAGTCATCCAGAAGTTCGAAAATCTCTATTTTAAGTATGTGGCGGCTAAAGGAAGCATAAGTCCAATTCAATTCGTTTTTGACATACAGACTTACCATTACAAGAGAAAGATTATCCCCTAATTTCAGTTATATACAAGGTGCTTTCCATAGTAAACAGAACTTAAAAAAAAAACATGGAAAAATGTATATGTGACCTGGTCTACGAAAAGGGGGCTTAGGTGTCAAAAACAAAAACAAAAAAAAAATTGATTTTTTGACACCTAAGCCCCCTTTTCGTAGACCAGGTCACATATATTATATAAGGCTATAGTAATCTGATCGATAATACTAAGCCAGCTAGGATCAATCAAATAAGAGATCAAGAGACAATTTCAACAAGTTGCAAATAACAGATGGAAAAACATTACAAAATGCATCATAACTAAACAACTATAGTCAACATATGACAGGAAAAGAACCAACGACTTATTAAATGGGTCAAGGAAAAATATCTACAGAGCAACAGCTACCACAACAGGCAATTGGCCATTTGGGGAACATGGTTTGAGAGAGAAGGTGAAACGTGATAGCAGATACAGAAGGTTCTACGAATAGTGTATCAAAATGACAAATCAACAGCTAATTGAGCCCAAGAGACAATAGCTGCACTCCTACCTACCTACCTACCTACCTACCTACATATTAAACCCAATGAATGATTTTCTTGTAAAATTCGGAATCAATGGTCCTCTCGTTTAGTGCCCATTCAGCTAACGTTCGACGCCCTTGATTTTGGAATCCTGCAAACGAAGATCATTTCGCAGATTTCTCCATAAATCTTCTTCGATACACTGGTCCTCAGCAATAACGTATTCGGCCCTACTGAACGACGTATTTCACTAAAGTATGTGATTGCTTGGGCGATTATGTGGACCGAATATTAGACACAGCATTGGAACCAAGCCGTTATTTTGGTAATAAATTTGGATGATTTGGAAGCGTTGTTTTGAGGTAAGCTTATTCATTATGGATTAGCAAACCAAACTAGGCATAAATGAAGTAAAAACTATCAAAAATACCAACTATGAAAAATGTATTGCCAGATTGAAAACCATATGCCTGAAAAAACTAAAAAGTTGACGGTAGGGTATATTTCATCGAATTCAAATCAAATTGGTGTTCAAGGGAAATGTGCAAAGTAATAAATCCTACCCCTACTATCATCGTCCATGCTTGTGCCACTAATAACGCAGGATGGGGATGATGAGTTACTTGTGAAGCTTCGTCTTTGTTCATCAAGACGGAACTTTACTTCTCAATTGCCTACAACTTCGAAGATATGACAGTGATATTCCGTCTTGCCCTTGTTCCTTATCATACCCATTTGATTTGCTTCTTTATCAAGCCTGAAGAGAGCAAAACTAACGGCGCGATTTTATGGTCAATGATATCAATATCATCGTCGTACGCCAGCAGCTGTACACTCTAGGAGAAGATTGTACCTTCCCTATTTGGTTCTGCAGCTCTAATTATTTTTTTCAGAAATGGATGGAAGAAGTCTCACGATAGGCGGTCGCCTTGTCTGAAACCTCATTTGGTATAGAACGTAGTTTTTTTTATTGCTCAACGTCAGTTTAAATAGCGTTTTGATTTTGGAGGATAGCAAGTTCAGAGTGAATGCCAGAGCTCGGCGACGGTATCCCTCCCACGCCGTATCCCACACCGAATTCGCGCTCCTTTATGTGACCACAAGGATCTACTCGTCTCAGTTCTTGTCCCGTCCACCGCACTTCTTGAACGGCAATGATGTCAACCTATACTCTAACTACATCAACCAGCTATGCAGCGGCACTTTTCCAATTAAAAGACCGAACACTCCAGGTACATGCGACTAAATCATAAGCTTTAATGCATATGTAGTGGTCGTCATCAAAAGGGGTGTCTCCCACCCGAGACTATTTTTTCTTTTCGTTGGGGGTGCTTTTCACATGGCCGATCCCAAACCCAGCCCACAACCTTGGGGAAGGAAGTTTCGGCTTCTCACTTTAGTTCACCTTCAAACGGATGTTTTTTGGCTAGCCAGAGTATATTTGTTCTAAGACCGGAAGTCGTGAGCTGTTAAAGCCATATGTAGAATAATCGTTTCTAGCCATTTCCCAAGTGAATGGTGCACAGAGAACTTTCCTCACTTAAGTGAACTTCTATACATGACTTCATCCTCCAGACGAACATTAGATGAAACTTAAAATGGACACGTGGCAATATTTGAAAGCACTACGACGCATATGTATAGTGATAAATATGATTTTTCCGAGATAGGTGAGCCTTATTCAACTAACGTAGGGTTCTTGGGATAATAACTGTCTTTATCGAAGCCTTTGGAGTCGGTGGCGAATGTTCAGCAATGATTATAATATAGGAATTCCAAATTGTATATGTATATTGAGATAAAATGCGGAATTATTCAAGTGATATTAAAACATAAACCCAACACTTATAGAGAAAATGATATGTATATTAGGGTGATTCAAAAAAAAATTAAAAATTTGTTTGCTTGGTACTCGGAAAAATAGGTTCCTAGACACCTCTAAGAAAGCCTCTTCAAGCATGAGTTCTTAATTTTAACGGGAACGTCTTCCTTCTTACAGTTTTCTATTTTTTCTTATTATCAGATATAAAAATTTATACTTCGCTTCCAACTACTTGAAAAAATAACTTGTTCCTTTAAATGTGTAGAAAATTTAATGCTCTACAAAACAGGTCTCCAATGATTTTTACTTAAACCCAACCGTTTAAAAGATATTAACAGTTAAGGTTTGATTATTTTTGGGAAAATTTTTTATTTCTTATGAATTTTATAACTCAATGAAAAAATATCATTATGAATGATGAAACTCATAGATTTTTGGAGGTGTCTAGGAACCTATTTTTTAGAGTACCAAAAGAAAATTTTTTTTTGAATCACCCTAATGTATATATAAACGAAACCTAACATTTTCGTAAAACCCACATAACAAAATAAAATATTGGTAGGTTTTTAGGGAATTAAACGCATTCTTACTTAAATCATCAGCGAGTTTTCGCTCATTTTGCCTAAATGAAGATTATGGCAAGAAAATGTGAAGCACTTCTATGTACATACGTAGATTTAATATATATAAACATACATATATATGTATATAATTTAGTTCAACAAGAACACTTGTCAACGCATTGTCAGTGGAAACTAGGTAGATGGAACAAAGCTGGAAATTATGTGCCGCTGCATAAGTGCAGTTGCACAAATGGCAGGCAATTATGGCGACTTACAATGCTTCATTTTTTGTCGCACACACAAACCTTTGAACAAAAAAAAAATTAAAATATATATGTATGTATGAGAGCTTGCCGAAATGGTGGACAGCTTTTGCAACCGGAATGCACTTGCAGCATTTAACAAAGACTAAAATATTTACAACATTCATAGAGTACTTATGAGAGAGCCAACAACTGAAACGGCAGCACCAAAAACAAAAAAATGGATCATTTGCCACCCGCACCAAATGACATACAAATGACAGCATGTTCAGCGAATGCGTTCACTCGCCACTTATAACGGCGTTTTTGTGCATTTTCGTTTTTATTCTTCTCACTTTTACATTTTCTTCTCACTTAACGTTTTCTTTTTAAATTTAATGTAAGCAGCAATTACCAGCGAGAACGCAGCGTTTATGATTTCCGCTTGCATAAACGACATAATGCCTACTCGGAAGCGATGTAGCGTAAAGGTACCGTTATATTTAGCAAACAACGAAAGATAGTGATCGTTTTTTTCTAAGTGCAGTTTCTACGGGGAAGAGTACAAGCAATTTAGATATTTCACTAAAATTTAAAAACTCAGCGGCATTTAAAGAAAGATATTATATATCTCTGAATCTTCAAGATCGTGCTTTACAAAGTTTAGAAAATTAAACGCTACCTTAAAGAGGACTATGTCCACGAAAAAGTACTTCTTCTTTATTGGCGTAGAAACCGCTTACGCGGTTATTGCCAATTGAAGATTCCAAGCGAAGCCAGGTCTTTCTCCACCTGGTCTTTAAAACCGAGTAGAGGTGTTCCCCCTCCTCTGCTTCCGCTAGACAACGTAAACGCCATCCCTTAATTCAATGAACTATGTTAATGTCGTCGTATATCTCGTACAGCACATCGTTCCATCGACTGACTCATCAGATGTAGTCATCGTCCATGCCCCTTACCATATAGCAGATCGGGTATGATGAGTGACTTGCAGAGTTTGGTCTTTGATCGTCGAGAGAGGACTTTACTTCTCAATTGTCTGTTCAGTTCAAGGTCTAAGAAAAAGTTGAACCTTCGAAAAAAATTAAAATAAAACTATAGTCGGTCGACTTTGAAACTTATAAAATATGTCATAATTACTTAATTTAGCCAAAAAATGTTATACACCATTTAAATGAGAAAAGAACATGGAAAGAATTTTACTTTGTTTTGAACTTACGAATTCTAATTAATAATGCTACTTACGATACGCATAACTTTAAAATTTGTGAGCAAATATTTCGATTTTGGAGGCCAACTTCAAACTGAGAAATTATTTATTAAAAAAAAACCATAAATTTCTCCATATATTGTAATTGATTGTATTCTTTTAATTATTAATGAGATTAAAATTCAGTGAAAGTCAAAAACCGCAAACTTATTTTACCAGAAATCACCACCTATCAAATTATGATGTGTGAGTCTATTAAATATGATAACAAAAATATTAATAGAACTCAACGGTGCGCACATCAGCCAGAAGTGTCATAGGAAGCAGGGCACTAGTAGAGAGCGTCGCCAAGAACAAGCGACTTCACTAGCGAGATACCTAAGAATGGCTGTCATCCGAACATTTTCCACACCCTGTCTTTACAAAGATTTGAACAGAAGCAAGGAATCTCATAACGCAATGTATTAATCTACCGGTATGCAAAGTAGAAAAATAAAATTAAAAAACTATAGATCAGAAATACACGAAGTATCTACTCACTCTTAATAGAAGGGACTGTAGATACATGATTGGGATCATCACAGCCTGTTGGTGGCACTGCCCTGTAGAATAGCGCCTACAGATCGAGAAAGCTGCAGTAAATGTCAAGAGCAAGGCACCAGGGAAACAATGAAGCATATCTTGTGGACTTATCTTGCATTATCTTGTGGACTTATCTTGCATTATTTTCAACGTTTCAAGAAATGAATCCTTCCTATTGAAATTAATTAAAAGTGCTGGCGTCCTAAATGTTGACTACTTCTCATGGACTATGTAACGGCACTCCATCTGGCATTGCAATACACAACAGGTCCATACGTTGCTCATTAGCTCATCACACTAGCCGAGCCTAATCTATAGCATATCCAACAACCAGCTATGTAGTGTATTAATTAAAATACCTTCATAGAAAGAGAGTGAAATGTACGGTTTTTAACATGGAAATTTTCACATAAATTCTGCGGGCAAATAAAATTTAAAACAAAAAATGTATTTTACTAATGTTGTTGTAATGATTCAGTTTTATCAAAAATACAAGCAAACGACTGGTACGAAACCTTAAAAGACGGTCGAGAGATCGTTGCCTTGTTTTGGATCCCTTCAACTGATGAAAATAGAAGAGAAGGATATGGTACTTGAAAATCATCAGGCAAGTGTTATATAGATTGCAAGAGAGCTCGGCATCTCTCGTGAGTATGTTCGAATGATTTGGGTGGATATTTTGAATATGAATCGCGTTCTTGCTCGACTTGTCCCGATAAAGCTGAATTAAAAACAAACAAAAAATACGATTGTGACCGAATTTAAAGCCAAAAACAATTAATACTATCAATCAAACACCATATTCACCACATTTGGTTCCGAATGATTTATTCTAGTTCCCCAAAACATAAATTTTCACTCCGTGGAACCCGTTTTTAGTTGATCGAAGAGATAAACAAAATTCGCTGAAGGAACTGAATGCCATACCAAAAGGATTTTTTGAAAAGTGTTTCGAGGCCTGGAAAAATCGTTAACAAGCAAAACAAAATATGTTTAATAATTATTATCTTGCGTTTCATTTACAATTTCTGGGTACTTTTTCAAATTGTGGAACTAAATTATCCGAAATCTTCTGAGTGCACACCATCTCGAACTTTACGGATAAGAAGATAAGCACGAAGGCTTCATCAAAGATAACAGAATACATACAAGCTGCATTAGTCGTTAAACTTCTAACGAGTTTTAGGTGAGCATCAAAAACAATACTGCATTAATTGGAGGAAGTCCACTTTTCCATACGAACTTACTATGTAATAGATTAGAGAAACAACAACAAATGAAGTTAACTAACTAATTATTTTTTTCTGGTTAAATGATGAACGCGTGAAAGCGACACGATAATACGTTGGCCACGGCCACAACTTCTGAGTTGTCAATTCTTAGATTGCCTGGTATAAGCTTGAACTCTCACAACCATAGATAGTTTCAATGTTATTTATTGTCTGACATTGACATTTGTTAAATCGACTACCAAAAACTCTCAACATATTTATTATTGACATATGTATGTATATGTACGAAGAGGTTAAAATAAAAACATAGCTCTAGAACGAGAGAATATAAAAGGTGTGAGCTTGCGACATTGGCAAAACTGTAAATACAATTTAAGCACATTTCCTTATCCCTTCCTGTCATAAGGATATTATAATTCCAATCCGACATGTTCAACTTAATTTTATTTTGTGTCGATAGAGAAAATGTTTTTCTTAACGCCAGCGAGAGTAAATCCCAACATTAAGGATGCAGGGTGGTAAAGAGATGGTGAAAGCGGATGATATTTTTGTGTAAATGCAGGCATACATACACTGTGTATGTATATATCTTTACTAAGTAAGCAATTTCACGTACACATGTGTTGTCTGTTGTTGTTGCGATTTAGCAAACATAAGCCGGATGAGTTGTGTAGGAATGCGGCAAGCTGAAGACGTAAGACTCGGTGTTGCCACTTCTAACTAAAAGATTATATATTAGTATATTTCTATGCATATGCATCTACTTACGCTCTCAACACTACGATTATATACAAATATTGACAGCATACATACAGACTACATCCGCTCACACATGCAAGTGTAAGGTGAAGGCCGCTGTCAAGGAGCACTGCTGCTGGTGCGGACAAGCTGGCAGGCGGGTCAGTGGCGCACTCAATGTTACATAGTAGCTGCTTAACAGTGGCAAGTGCGCCAAAGCTCCAATAAGATTATGTTTCTGTGAATTTTGCGGTTAGCTGCACTCTTTTGGTGCTTTCAATATACTTCGTTGGCTAATGGTATAGTGTAAGAGCGTAAATGATGAAGTGTTTGGCGAGACAGCTGCAAAAAATAAGTAATATGCGAGTATTCTTCCACTTACATGCTGATGTGGTCCATTTTTTAAGAGCTAACACTTAAGTGTGTATACATATTTACTTATACAGGGTGGTGCATTTGATGACTGCTTTGCGAAATCAAGCTAACGAAGACAACACCAATGCTATGCATTTATAAAAATGTAGATTATTCCTTACAGGAACTAGATTTTGATCATTCAGTGTGTATGTTATGCTTAAGTGGCCCGATCAAAACCATTTCTTCGAGATTTGTTTTGAACAATAGTACAACGGTTCCAACAAATAAGCGGCCTCTTGAGGATGAAGGAACGTGTGCGAATTTCAGATCGACGTCCAAAAAACATAAAGACTCGCATACATAAGACGCATTTTGTAATTCAGCTAAGCTCTTCATCCTTATCTTTCACCATATAGAGTCTCTGACTTTTTCTTCGGAAGGTTACAAACTTTGTGGGAAACTTAATATACCCTGTTCAAGGTATAAAATTTGTTGATGTCAGTTGGTTTATGTGAAAGATCGTTGATCTTAAGGTGATCCATTTCGAGGTTTCCTATTTTTTTAAGGAAAAAACACAGAAACTTCAAATTTATTGGGGTGGGTTTATTATTATTCGAAAAAACATTCTTTGGAATTTATTTTTTGAATATTATCTCTTTTAAATATTGACCATTGCTGCGTCTCAGATGACCCATCCATTAAGAGCAATTTTCGATGACTTTTTAGAACAAACTGGTAACTGGCGAATGACACGCGTAATGTTTGGCTTGAATCGAAGCGGTAATGTTTCCATTGACTTTAGACTTTACATATCCCCACAAAAAAGGCTAACGGTGTGATATCACACGATTTTGGTGGTCAATCGACCGACTCAAAACGTTAAATTATCTGCTCAACGAAGTGTTCGCTACATTAGTCAATTGATTGAACTGTGGGAAGTGGCGACATTTTGTTTAAACCAAATATCGCCGAGATCACGAGCTTTAAATTCAGGCATCAAATAGTCGTTTATCATGGCGCGATAACGATTGCTATTCGTTTCAATGCGGGAATTTTGCTTGTTTATATATCCATTTAGCCAGAAATGGCCCTCATAACTGAGCAAAATTTGGTTCGAGAACATCGGATCTTCTTGGAACTTTTCCATAGAGCGGAGTGATGTCACTTGCGAAGGTCGAGCGAATTTTGTTCTTGCATAATCTGTATTTTGTACGTTTTCAGTTTAAGATCTCGTCGTAAAATGCGCCACGTCGTTCCATACGTTGGATCGTGTAGCTGAAAATGGCGCCGAATCGACTCTCTATTCATCTCTAATGGCGTTTTTTAACTGTGGTTCATGTATCTGTATAACAACATGCCTTCCTTTTAGTCCGGAAACCTAATACTTAAAGCAACCAATTTCAGTTTTACATCCCTTACTCTTAACAACTTCAGGAATTAAAAGTAAAAACCAAATACCGAGCACAGAGTCCTGAAAGTCGAGTATATCATCTTTACGCAAGTTATCCTCGTAAAACTTAAAATCATTCACGTCCATCCTTTCACTTTACCTTTTGAGTGTAATAGTACAATATCTTATTTATATTTTTTTAACAGTGGGAGGAACTTCTGAAACGAAATCGGTACAGCTCTGGGCTGGCTATGTTCTAAACTTCTGAGAAAAAGTAACGTAAGTTATACAAAAACAACGGAAAGAATTTCTACTGGATTAGTAAGATCCAAAAGAATTCTAAATACCTATAAACAGTTTTCCGAACATGTTTTAAACATTAGCCGTTATCTGCGGTGTAGAAACGAAAATATATATTAAAAGATATAATAATGGTATTGATCAGTGGATGCATGAAATTTGTGGTAACGAGATGATGACTAAACAGGTCAAAGAAGTAACTGCCACCAAACCTGTAGGACTGGAGTTAATATATGCAGGGGGTCCAAACACCAGCTAAACTGAGTTCTGAAAGGAAAGAAATCCGTACTAATGTTACAAGTATCTGAAGTTCGCCAATTGAAACTAGTAAGATAAATGTAAAATGATTTCTTTTCTTCCTGCAGCCAATCATACTGGTTCCTGTACTCTGAAAGATCCTATTAATGCATTTTGTACATATTAATAAGAGTTTTTTGACTCAAGAGTGTTGGTATTGTGACCTTGCGACGAACTCTGGCGTCAGCAACTACTCCTAAGTCCCAGTGACTGCGTGAAAAAGATGACGAATCGATAAATTGAACTTAATCCTCAAAATGCTGGGGTTGGTGTTCTTCCTCAATAGCTCAAAAATCTCACATAAGTATGTCTATTTATTGTATATACATACATATACATATGTATTCTTTCCATTAACAGTGTTGAATGGTTGGACAAATTTCTTTAATATAAGGGCCTTACTGAAGGCCATACCATCTGAAAACACTTGGATTTTTCATAAAATATATACCCAAAGTACTAATGCAAATTTTTGACTCTCATAAAACAATGTTAAAAGAGCGTGTAAAATTGTACATTTAAGGGACCGAGCCGGATTATGTTTGGCGATTACAAATGAATTTCTTATGGAACACCCCTTACACCTTTTTATTTGAAGGTATATATATTATTGTATATTTTTATATATGTATATATTATGGTATAGATGTGCTCTGCCAACATAAGCGGGTTAATAGTACCATGAACGCTGGAAAATGTTGCCATATTTACTCAGCCAACCGCCAATACAAACAAACACTAGTGGAACTTAGCTGAGGTTTGCAATAACAATTTTTAGCAACGCAAAAATATTTCACTTTTCGCACATTATGAATTGAAATGCACATACAAACATATACTTGTACTTATTTAAACATACATATACATACATAGAGAACATCCATATATTGGAGTAACACTTTGGATGAAGTGTGAAATGCTAACTTAAATGGCTGCCAATGTAAGAGCCTTAACTCTGACACACATATGAATATGCACATGTGTGTAAATATATATGTATGTATTTATTATATACATTCACACGTGACGCATTTAGCTGTCTGCTGTCATGTCACGCTGTCATGTGGCCACATTTTTGTTGCAAATTTTTCGTTGGAATTTTTCTTTCCTTTCATTTTTTTTGTTGGAAATTTAATTTTTCGCTGAATTTGATAGAAATTGCACGATAAGCTCATATTCGATTTCCGCAAGTGTCAGTGTGCTGCCAACACAAAGAAATAATACCGAGTGCGTGTGAAATGCAACAGCGGTTGGCTGAAATGGATTTTTCGGTTTTGTTGAAGAAAACAGCGAAAAAAAATTATATTGACAATTATGAGACGCATAGACTAAGTTGTAAATTGTGTCAGCATAAATTTTACTTCACCTTCCGCTTACAGCGAAAGCATAGCTGGTGCAAGCTGCGAATGCGTTGCGACGAATTGATATACATGCATATGTGTGTGTAAATTTAACAAATTTTGTGAAATAAAATCTATAGAAAGGAAAGCAATCACATTAATAGTGTGCACCGAAATATTGTACAATTTAATTTCATTTAAAAAATTTTCTTCTACATAGTCCATTGGTGGTCCCACTAACTATTGTGTTGTAAAAAAATTGCAATATCTTGAAAATATGATTGACTAACTGGTTCCGTCTTTTGATAAAATATCTAACATTGTACTAGAAGTTAGTAATTTCCTTCAAAAATAACTTAACGTAATGGCGGCTATAAACAGCTGAGTTAAGGGTGGAACAGCAGCATACAGCATGTCTACGTACCAAACATAATTTTGGATACACCGTGAATGCGTAGACCAAAGACCCACTGTGTTTGGCTAAGACAGGACTCATTGTTATGGCTGGAGTCAAAGCTGAGATCCCGTCTACATAAATCAGGAAAGTTGAATTCTGTTAGGTTTAGTTATACTGGCTAGATCTTCCGCCATACACAGACTTATAGGGTACGTTGAAGTTTACAACGTACAGGACGTCAAAGCTTTTCCGCAGTTTAATAGAGACATAATATCTAATTCTGATACTTCATCCAGTTGCCTAAACTTCGAATATCGTAGATATTTCAACCGATTTCTAAACTAGGGTGGACAGAAGAAGAACCGCGTTCTAGCGTTAATCTCATGTCTACTTCTCTGCAATTTTCCTATGTGACATCGTTAACACTGCATATACGATTCGCATGTGATACCAGTATGTTGTGTCCTTTGAATAAGCCAACAACTGTCCTACAGTACTTTTCAGACCGTGTGGGTAAACACTTTTCGTACTTTTCTTCCATTCCATTGCACAGGATTAAGGCGACCCCCTACACCGCTATTCCTTCCATTCTACCCTGTCCCGTATTTTAGCCCGTTCCGAAATTTCATTGTGTATCCCACTTAAGTATTACCAAAACTGGTTCGGTAGCCAAGCCGATGGCACTTTTGACTATTTGGTTTCCCGAAATGCCCATGTGGTCTGGAAACCAGTATATATACAACCGCTTTTCGATTGCCACTACATCTACTGCCTCCTTGTTTCTAAGAACATTCTCTGATGCAATGTGATGTAAGATTATGTTATTTTAATTGCCGTTTGACTATCGTCGTATATTGATTTTCTTAATGGCGTTTTCTGCAACTGACTTTTTTCTGGAAAATACTGAGATTTAGCTCCGCGCAGTAGATACGGCGTCCACTCCGTCAGCCAATTCATTCGTGTACTTGGCATGATCCTTAGTTGTTAACTCTACGCCGTGGTAAAGAGTACCATATCTATCTTACTTCTCGCTAAACTAGATCTTTAGGTACCGCCTATTGGTTTATGGCCCTAAAGCCTCACGCTACTAATTCTGTCTATGAACGGGGTTGGTATGTATAGCTATCAGCTTGGGTGTTCTTCCTTAAAATTTTCCCATTACCTTTTCCTACAAGTAACTACACGAAAAGCGACAGTATACCCCTCCGCGGTGTTGCTGTTCGCGCTAATCTCATTAATTTGGCTTAATCCATTCGTGAATCTTCCTGCAGCTTAGCAGAGCTCTTAGCCATGTTAAAATAGTATAGTCTCTGTTGCTTCCGGATTATTAACGATAGCACTTTTGGACACATTATTAGATGGCTCCCTTACGTCAAGAAATACGCCACAGTTGAATTCCGTATGCTGTAGAGCTCTATCTGTATTTAAGGAGAGGTAAGATACATATATTCGAATTCGCTTCACCTTACCTTGCTTCACCTTAAGTCAATAAATTTGCATTGTCCAAAGTTGGGAACTGTGCGAAAGCGTTTTTTCGTTAAAATTAAAAGTTTGTATATTTGCAGTTCAGCGTTTTTTCATACCACTATTCCCACCAACCAAATAAAACCGTATGCGTAATCTACTTGACGAGAAATCTTTATATAGAACCCATTTTTTCAACGATTTGTTCTATAGAATAGCATTTAGAAGCACCGGATTATCAAATATTAATTTAGGACTAATAAGTTTGTAATGTTCTAAAATGAAGGCTATGAGCACGACTGGACTCTGAGAGTTTAGTACAAACAATAGTAAGACCTTGTTCATAATTTATTCTTCAAAATATATGTAGTCCTCTCAAAGTAATCCCCCTTGGCCTAATACACTTCTTCCAAGGTTTTTTTCAATCCTCGAAACAGTTGTTAAAGTCAATTTCCGTAATGGCTTTAAATGCTCATATGTTTTCAATTTACCCAAAACGGCTTCCAGGGAGCGGTCGTTTGAAATTGCTGAATAGATGTAACATGGAGCGAAATCAGCCGAGTGCGGTGGTTGCGGCATGATATTGGTTGAGAATTTGGCGAAAAACTCAAGAGGAATCAATTTAGTATACTCGTATTACGCTGTATTATCGTGGTGCAAAACCCAATAGTTCTCGTCCCAAACGATGCATAACACTCCAATAGCATAAACTAATCGTCGATTCTCAAGCACAAATTACTTAATTTTGTTAACGTTTTTTGATTACTTAATCATAAGTTGATGTTGGTCTTTCCAACGGAGCGGACGTCTTCCTCTTTATCTGTTTTCGCTGGCGAGTACTACGTCGAATACTTTCAGAGCTGGAGTGTTTTTATTCCTCCGGACGGCATGACTTAGCCAGCATAGCCGCTGTCTTTTAATGCGCTGAACTATGTCGATGCCGTCGTATGCCGCGTACAGCTCATCGTTCTTTCAAATGCGATATTTGCTGTTGCCAAAGCGCATAAGACCCTAATTCTTCCGCAGAACCTTTATTTTGCAAATTCGTAACGTCGACTCATCAGATGTTGTCATTGTTTCTGCACCATATAGCGGGGCGGGGATGATGAGCGGTTTGTGGTGTTTTGTCTTTGTTCGTCGAAAGAGAACTTTACTTCTGAATTACCTACTCTTTCTGAAGTAGCAGCTGTTGTAAAGAGTTATTCTGCGTTGGATTTTTAAGATCATATTGTTGTTGATGTTAATAATGGTTCCAAAATAGGCGTTTGTTTGACGCCGGAGATATTTCGTCTTGTTCTCGTTCACTACCAGGCTCGTCCGTTTCGATTCCGTATACAATCTGGAAAAAGCAGATCGTATACTATATATCATCGGCGTACGCCAGCAGCTGTACACTTTTACTAAAGATTGTACCTGCTCGATTCATGTCTGCAGCTCGAATCATTTTCTCCAGCAGTAGATTAAAGGAAGTCGCACGGAAACTTCTGTTTACAAAGCCGTTTTAGTTTTGCGGGGATGCCGAATTCAGACATAGCGGCATAAAAGCAGCTTCTTTACGTGCTGTCATAAGTACTTTATGTATGAGTATGAAAGAGGCAGAATCTGTAGAAAGTATTAAATATTTTAATAATGTGAAAAATATCGTCAATCGTTTGCCAGCAAATCAAAATTTTATATTTCACATGTGGTAGCGGTGCGGGAAATTTTGAGTAAAGTTTCAATATAATTAAATACAACTGTAATTACAATGAGGTGAAACAATTATAATATCCGCACTTCTTCATATATTACATCTTCGAATTAAGCACATGACCACATATAAATTAGGTCAATAGTAAGAAAAAAACTGGAAAACAACACTTCATATAAATACATACGCTTAAATGAAAAAAATGAAATGAAAATGACAAGTGCAAGGGAAAGTGGAAATTTAACACGTTTTTGATTTTAATTTTATTCCATCTGCAATGTCTTTCGGTTTGTTTTTCGTGATTTTTACCCACATTTGATTCCATTGCATGTTCTTCTTTTTATGCATTCAACACTTTCGTGGTTAAAATTCACTTTGGTTTCGTTGCATTCCTTACATAATAGATGGAATAGTTTTTTTTTCAGGGATAATGATTGAAATTTCACTTTTTTTGGCATATACTACTTCTGATGTGCGCTTCTAAAGGACTTAATTTCCTTAGTGGAATAAAAACATATCTGAAACGGAAATGAGATATATTTATTAACTTACCTGTAAGCATCACTTCTGGCTTTTTGAATAAATCTAATCATGTTTAGAAATCATTATTTTCGCGTACAGCGCAGGGATTTCGAAGAAATCTCTTACATCAACATACCTATTGTTTGTATTATATTTCCATCAAGAGGAGATTAATGTCAGGTGTCAAGGCCTGGGGCACTCACTCAATTTTCTCCACCAATATATGACAGAACTTGCTCACACTGCTCGGTGAACCCGAATCTACAATAATAGAAGAAAATATAAAGTATACGATATACAAATTTTGGATATCATACAAAGTGCTATATCTCTCAGAAAACCAGTCAGTTATCTCATCTGATGTTGTTTCTTTCCCCATATATACATTATATTATATATTAGTAGATGTAGGCTACCGGACTACTGTAGTGTTTTTTAGGGAGAAGACGTTGCTATTAAGAAACCAGAAGACTTACAGCAGAGTGCCGGCTCTCACTAGGATTTGCAACAAGCTACTTCATCGTCAAAATCGCTAAAAACTGAAAAGCCGATGAACTAGAAAGACGAGACGCACGTAACCATATTCACATCAGAGTGGGAAGACCATGGTGTCCGTTGTCATTTTGCGTCTTACCACTGGACCTATAAGCCGCCGACCAGTTCTTGTGCGACTGCGAGATTTTTCTGGCATATCGCTTTGTCGATTTATGAGAGTTCTTACGATCTACAAGTATTTTATTGCTGGTTAACGAAATATTGTCCGACACTTAATTACTCTGAGTGTGCAATGACGAAAGAAGTTTCGAGTTATTGTTATTCACCAGGGGATCATTCGTCTCTTTTCTTTTACTTTCGAATATTTTTTACGATCTACATGTATCTAATAAATCCGTAAAATATTTTTAGTAAAATTTTCTTGTTACATTGGTTCTACGACATGTATTCGGAAGCACCGAAGAAGCTGCTTCTAGATTGTGTTGGGATCTGCAGACCATTAGATCAATATATAAGAGAGGGAACATACTGTTTCACTGGCACTTAACAAAATCCTTTAATTTATCAGACTGCTAGGTCTTGCATATTATTGCAAAGTTCTCGAGAAAGCACAAAGATTGTATGTGGTGCATTGCTAACTAATTTAATCCCATCTCGAACTATGTTTTCTAATTTTATATCAATACACTTTGGAAGCTAAAAGGATTCCTTTCAAATCCTTTTACATTCCATACATACACGCAAAACTCAGTATCTACATATGTATACATGTACAACATTGCACACACACACACAAACTCGCGGCATTTCTTGCCTGCAACCATAAATAAATTATTTAAGCTATTTAACTTGCAACAATGCAGAGAGTGGAAGCTAAATATTTTACTAAAAGATTCTTGTAATTCAGCTGCCATTGCCTGCAGTTTCACTTGCCGCTGTACCGAGGCCGTGTCTTGGCTGCTTCATACTTAGTACTCAGTTTCAATGCTGTTGCATAGAGTTTGTGCAACACACAGGAATAAGGTGAGCAGGCGGTTGCGGTAGTGGAGGGAACGCTTGTTGATTTTTGGCATACCTTTGTTAAAGTATTAACATTTTCGTTTATTAAGCCCGAATAAAATTGTACCTTCCTAAGATGGAAACTAAGGGAAATTTGTATTAATCTGTATGTAATATAAGTGCATACAAGGTGTGACAAGTGGTGTAAGATTTATAATTTAGGTATTAGCAAGTAAGGAATTCTTAAGTTCCAGAATATTCAAGCATTATATACATTTTAGCATATATGGAAACTATAATAGATCATGAACCGATTTCGTTCACTTCCGACACCAAACAACAGTATGCCGAAAATAATATATCGACTTTATTTTGTTAAAATATCTTAAAAAATGGTCGATATAAACTCAACCGAAACAACGAAAATTATACATTTATCCATCTATATGGGATCTGGTGGCTGTACTAAAACGATTTATCTACTTTTAGTACCAGTACGCATTATTATCAGAAAAATATAATTACCTAACTCACTTACAAAATTCGAAAATTTACTGAAATCGGTTTCGATACCGAAGTCAGACATAGTAAGTGAGATGTAATGAGTTCTCTTTGATATAATCCATCAGCTATGTCAACCTTTGGGAGTACCGGGAAGCACACGTTTCAAACCTTATCAAGACATCTTAATGTTTTCGGGCAGCCAACCATAAATCTCATTCAAATCATCAGACTACCACTACTGGCTACGAAGGAGTCCAGTTATTCTAAAAAATAAGGGATTCTGCCTCTAGCATTTGATGAATGACTTATTTGACTCTCGTTTTGGAAGTCTGAATGATCTTAAACTTATCATCAAATGAATAGTGAAACTGTTCTTTAATAAATGACACCGAACTCGATACACAGAATCGATTGTCATACCTAAAACCGAATACATGGGTTAACGTTAAGTACTGATAAACTCCATGATTTATCTTCGTATTGTATATTTCCAACACTTATTACAAAGAACGATTAAATTATGATATTATCTCTCCGATATCCCCTTCTACTTGTTAAATTCTTCTTCTTCATTAACTTCCCGACAGGGGAGGCTTTCGATTCGCAAGCGTACTGTTACACATAATTGTATAACTTCTTGAAATAGAACGTGAATTAATAGCGCGCTTTTTCATAATTTTTAGTGTACATTTTGAAAACGATTCCCAGGTTGGTCTGACTCTTCATGAATGTGAACTACGTTGTTGCAGGTTAGGTCGCAAATCTGACTTCAAGAATAGTGAATTTAATGCCATAGCGCCGGCTTATTGAAGCAAATGGTGCTCGAATATTGTTGTCAGAGCTTGATCGAGACTCTTTCGTAAACTTGAGCTATAAATCTTTTAAACCAATCTCATTTATACGTACGTATATATTTTAAAAATTGATAGACTTAATGTCAAGAGAAAACTGGTAAACTTAAATTTCTTGTCATATCACATTGACTATTTGAAACGATCTTGTCAATCTCTTTATTAATGCAAGAACTGCTTAATACAAGTAGACTTTCCAGATGATTAGTGTAAATATTGGTAATATATTAACTCACGAATACTTCATCTGCTGAGCTGGATGGCAAATATGACGGCGAGTACAAAAACCCAAACACAGATTTACGGCTAAGTCACCAACATTATCGACGAAGCATATTGTAGGAAGATGATGTTCGTAGGTGTTGATAACAAGCTCGTCAGCATTATTTTTTTGTTTATTCTGCGGAAATATGATTCTGAAATCCTGTTAAGCTTTCTAGTGGAAAAGAGCAGTTGATGTCAGAAAGGCATATCGAAATTGAAAAAGATCTGTACAGATCACCCTTTATATTATTTTATTTGTGTTCAAAATACTTATATATAAATAATTCGCTATTATGCTCATAATTATATACGTTTGTATATATGTTTGAGTGAAAACATATACATACTTGTAACCTTGCTCTCCCCTCCAGTTCCGTACTCATTCAACCCTTCGGCGAAGCTTTCATATGCAAGCTTTAAATACTTTGCAACATTAGCTTGCACACACATGCACACATACGTATATAACTATATACAGACATTCTTACATACTTGCAAAAGCGAAAATCGAGTGCATAACGTGAGTTGAGTAAAAATTCACTCGATTCCATTCCAGTAGCGTACTGTGGCAAATATGAAATGGCTTTAGCTTCAAAACCTTAGGCATGTAAACAGAGGAGAATTTTTGAGCAAACAGCATTCCACAGGTGACATACTTTGTTTTAGTTACTGAAATATTTGCTAATGTTCGGCTTTTCAGCTGCTAACGTCATCATTAACGACGGAAGGCAGCATCAAGCAACATCATACAACAATACTCAAGCTCACATACATACTTATAGCTACATGCTAAGCATGTGAAACCGAAAGTATTTTCAACTAAAAAATGTTTGCGTGACAAAACCCAACGTTCGGTATAATATGCTGTGAGCTTGGCTGCTACGCCGAGCTAAAATGCGTTTCATGTTGGAATTTTGCTCTTTAATGGCACACATACACACATTTATATTATCGTATGTACGTAACCATGGCTACAAAGCTTTTGAGCATAAGGTAAGTTAAGAAATTTGGAAAATATGCTATTCTACGGTATTAAAATGAGTCAATGAATGCTTCGGAGCTCCTGCTGACGTTGCAACATATTGCCTTTGTTTTTGAGCTTTTCGAGAAATTAGTGAAATATTTAACTTCCTACAACAATATTTACTTGTTTATGAAGGAGTTTTTAGAAGACGAAAAAGGTATACTAGTGTATAATTATTCGATGCCTCAAGTGAGTGCGTGGCTACCAATCTGCCAAACTTGGGTTCAAAACCCAATCAGGTAAACTCTAAAATTATGAAAATAGTATCTTGGTATTTAACTCCTATCATTTCTTAAGTCACTCGATTTCATTATTTTTACTCTGATGAGTGTTGCTCATCATCATAAGCGCTAAGCCATAAAGGAGAGCAGATCATGATCTAGCTATGAAGCAATATAATAAACAACGGGAAATAGCAGAGTTTCACATTGTTCGTGTGAACAATGCGCATCCAGGTATCAAAGACACTATAACTGCTGTGGAGCAGGGTATCGAAGAAAATCTCATTGAGTCCATTCGCCATCGCTTGTAACAATTGGAGCTAAGCCCATCGATTTTATAGAAAGTTTTGCGGAAGGATTGCGGTTTGTGGGCTCAAAAAATAGAACTCGTATAAGAGTGGAAGCCGATCGACCTATGAGCAGTGGGAATCATTGATCAATATTCTTTAAAAATTCAAACCATACACAATACAAGGTGTGTTCCAAAGTAAACAGGACTTTTTGAATCTAGCACTCCCTGGTGGCGCCATCTATGCAAAAGCTGTATTGAAGCAGAAGGAGACTATTTTGAATAAAATAAATTGATTTTCCGAAAAAACCATTTGTTCTGATTTTTTTTTTAAGTTCTGTTTACTTTGGAACGGATCTTGTATTATAGTCGATGGTAACTTAAATTAAAAGATGTTGATGATACCATTTGTTTCCAACAAGACATGCTAACGAAACGTATCACTTTTGGTCTGGTCTCCAAGATCATGCGATTTGATACCGCTGGACTATTCTTTTGTGGGATTATGCGAAGCCATTTGTTTACGCAGATAACCCCGAGCCAATTGTCGCCTTGAAAAAGAATATTCGGTGTGTTATTGCTATCATACGAACTCAATTGCTACAAAAGGTAGTCAGAAATTGATCCTTTTGGGTGGAATTAATTAATAATGCTTAATGCTTGGCCATAGTACTAAATTATATGCGATGTTTTTCCTTTTGAAAACCACATGTCTAAAAAACACTATTTAGTTTTCATGAGCCTTTCAGCAGCAATGAGGTCAGTTAGATGATGAATGAATTGTAGCATACATTTGACGGAAGCTTATTTGTAAGGCTTGGTTGTAATCTACAAAAGCGACTGATATCCTGAAATAAAACCAAGAAATTTGTTTTTTAAATTTTTTCGATGCAGCTGTTTGAGCTTAAGGTTCTACATTTATTCAATATACAAGTAATATATTTGTAATGTTTAAAGAATTTTGTAAATTCTGAAAACTCATATGTGTTCCATTTACGCAGAGGTGACAGTCGTGGGAACGTTTGCTTAAGAGCAGGTTTTTAGTGAGCTTGATTTGTGTGCTTATGTCTATTACTAAAAATGTGACTATGCACTCGCTAAGTTGATAAATTATTCACTCTATCTTTATAAAAATTGTAAAAAGCTGTAATTTTATAAAGCTCACTTATTTTTCTCAGGGAAATAGCTTTGTACAAAATTATATTTTTAAAACTTAAATTTTGATTTGAACAGTTGCCATTATATTTGTGAACCTACACTTGGAGTAACGTAATAATCTGCGCGTCTATAGCTGGTTCAACTTCGGGCATTATCTACCGCATATGATTATGTGACATAAGATTAAATCTAAAAAGTTTAAACTCTTAACTCAATAAGTGGTCATGCCTTCAGCAAGAAATGAGTTCTGAAATGTAATGCAGTCAAAGAGAAGAGAAATCGCATACTCTGAGAGAATGAGTTAAGAGCCCTATTTTCGGACTTATATTGATCTTGATCTCATTTCCCATTGAAAAGTTCGAAAAGACAACGAAAAAATTTTCAGCTGGAGAGAGCATCTTTCAAAGTCTATCTTAACATCTGGAACCGAAGTCACAAATCGGCTTCAGTACTTGAGATCAATTAAGATAGAACCTTGATCGGAAAATTTTCGAAAATGAAATACAACGATATTATGTAAAAAAACTCTTTCTCGATAAAATTATATCCAACTTCGTAGAGTGTGTAATCGGACCACTTCCAGTTTCACAAAACGCCATTAATCACAAACCTATAAAGTGGTATATATAAGCAGCAAATTAAAATATAAAATTATAATTTTACACAGGAGATATCTTGTAATAAGTTTAATAAACATATCTCTTCAACCATTTAAGCCACAATAACCTAATTCACCTAAGACAAATATTATAAGATACCGACAGCGCGAAATTAGATGAATTCGGATGGCTATTACGTCAAGGCATGAAATTTTACGGCCGAACTTAATGGAACCCATGTCAAATCTGGGCGTGGCACCGTTGACTTTTAGGTGAAAACACATGTCTCGAGACCCGTACTACCGATTTGAACCGGTACTTGACATTCCCCTTACAGTTATTTGTCACGGTGTTAAAATAGTCGAACCCGGACTAAAATCTCGTCTGATTCTTATATAACACAATTTTAAATTTAATTATATTCTTTGCGGGATTAATATCTTGGAGGTATGCGCTTGATGTGAACGTAGTGGCTTTCCGCAGCAACTCACGCTTACCTTCGCGTATCACAAAGCTTGACACACCTAGGGAAATTGATTGAGAGGACTGCAAAAGATGAAACGGGATATGATCCGAAATGGTATACGAAAATTGTCAGATGAACTCAACAAACGGTTCGATTCTGTTCCAAAGCCTGCTCGCCTTTGCGTCGATGAGCAAATGTGTGGCACAAAATTAAAACATCATCTTCGGCAGTATATGCCCACAAGTGGGGAATAAAATTGTTCGACTCGTGTGAGGATTTGCGTATCGCTTCGAAGTCTATAACGGCGCTGACGTTAACATCTTTTTACCAGGTCAGCCGGATCTTGGAAGTACTGCAAATATCGTACCACTATCACAAACAGTACCTGATTTTGCTAATCACATCTTATTTCTTATATATCGTTACCTTTGTTGGTATATTAACGTGCAAGGCGCATCTACAGCTTGTGCACGATACAAGCGAACCGAATACCAAAATGGAAGTTTCCGTGGGATAAGGATATAAAGAACGAAAAAAGAGGCTACTCAATTGAGTACGCGGGTACTGCATAAGATGTTGATATTAACACGGTTTTGTAGAAAGACAACAAGACAGATAGATTGGCATCAACTTACGTTGTCATTCAGCCATTAAAAAAAAAAATTAAAAGGAGCAATAGGCCAAAGTTGCAAGCTACGATCGAAAACAAAAGCAGCATATTGAAATAGATAGCCCCCAAATTATACGGGAACATAACAGCCATATGGGTGGAGTAGACTTAATGGATGGACTTATGGGTCACAAAGACTCGAAATCCGATGACATGATTTTTTTACCATTTCGTAGATATAGTGTGGACAAATTGCAACAACAATCTGTCAGCACAAGATAACAAGCTGTTAAAGTTGTCCGAGTTCCGTGAAGAAATTACTGCTGGTCTTGTCGCTTACAAACTCAATCATCCTGCTGGTCGGCCAAGTTCCACACCATCAACACCCGTAGGAAAGAAACTAAATGAAGGCAAAAGAGCAGAACATCCAGTTGCGCATGTCTGCTTTGATCAGTATGGTCACTTTCCCATTTGTTTTCCTAAAGATGGTAGAAAAAGAAAACGTAAATTGTGCTTAAGTTCAGAAACGCAGAGTTTTTGTTCCAAATATAAACCAAATGCCACTCAACTACGTAAAACTGTATTTTTGACAATCATCACAAAAATTATTAAACTTAGGCATTTGAATTCCCCTAGTTATTGAAATTCTTCTTCTCTTCTTCTCTTCTTCTCTTCTTCCTTCTCTTTCTAATTTTCTTTTCTTTGGAAATAAAATTAATTTTTAATTGTAACCACACCTATTTCTTTATTTTGACCAAAAGCGGCAAGGCTGCCCTGAGGCGGGCTTCAAATTATTCTCACCTGTGAGCTCAAAAAAATTTAAAAAAAGTATATCATCGTATCTGTGAGGTGTATGGAGCCTAATTACCCTACAAAAAAATTCCCAATCTTTTCTGTACGCGATTTTAGTTTTGCCTGTTAGAGGGTTAAACTGTGTTGAGATATTACAATACAAAACTTCATTTTTCAAATAATGTTAGTGTCAAGTAAATTGACTGGTTAAAAGTTGAGATATCATGATGACAACGCACCGAAGATAGTAGTTCCGTGAAAACGTGTCAATATGCAAAACCAAAAATTTAGATTTGACACACCTCTTTACTGGAATTCCTCCTTAATTTTAAGTAATGTTTTGAGAAGCACAAATTTTTTAAATCTCAAGTTTAAAGATTTTTCCTGATATACTTTTAAATACGCTTTTCCATTAAACGACTTTTAATTATTCATATTAAATTCAGCAATATTGAATTGCTTCTGTAAAATTCCAAGTTTCCCGATACTATTCAAACATTTCCTTCATACTTAGAGTAGTACATACATTTATTATAATGTCATATCTCACATAAACTATCAGCCAGTCACCCACGACGTGTGCTTAATAGTTGGCCATTTTACCGCAAAAATATTGCTGAGCTCATTAAAAAAAATTAAGCCTGCAATGTGCGCGCGCGTGACAAGTTTGTGAATAAATTTCAGACGTCCTCTCTCTACATACGTAGTTTGTCGAATTTGTTGTCGCGCGTATTATAACTTAAACCAGCAAACAGCTAAACACTGGTTAGAAACTTAAACGACTCTAACAGGATTATATGACAGTTTTTTTCCACCGTTATTTTTGGCAAAACTTACACAAATTGAGACAAATGCCAGCTAATACCTTTTGCAACGAAAAACTTTGCGGCAAGTTATAAAAGAAACACACACACACGTACACACGAAAATGCATATACATAACGGTGTATATGCGTGTATAAGTGTGTTCGTCTGTGGTTGAACCACTATCGTTAAGGCAAACACTGACTGCCTTTGCGTTTGTTAGTTTCATTTTATGAGCGGGCATATGTTTATCTGTGTGTGTGTTAATATGTGGGTGTGTGCGCCCTTCAGAGTGTGTGTGTGTGGCACGCTTTCAGCGCACCTATTGTTTCACTTAAAGAGGTTTATCACGGCGTAGCATAAGCGGGCGTGGTTTCGTTTCCGTCTGCCATCTATGCGTGCATAAATGTTACTCATACGCCTAGGTGGGGCGCCTATGCTTCGCCGAAAACAATACTTATATAAGCAGCAGGACAATGGCAATAGCAAATACCAGCGCAATATGTTTGCCGGAAGATTATGTGTAGGAAATGGTTGCATTGTTGCACTGCCGCTTGCTTATTGTCGGTTGGTCTGAAGCTCGGTCGGTGCCGCTGTTAATTAATGTCTGGAGTTGGCTGATAGCGAACTAAGCTCTGCTCACTCGCCCACGTTCAAACGTTCACTCTCTTTCCATCTATTCACTCTATGAAATAATGGGTAACAAACAAATTTCGTTCACAAATAGACAAAAGACAACGAGCAAAGGCCAAACAAGTTTGCTTTTTGTTCTATGATTTTCTAAGTATAAAAGAAAGCTTTTGCATATACGTTAGTGTGCATGTGAATTAATTTGTGCTCTTGAAGAACATTGTCTACTCATGTGCTACAAAGGCTTAACTTTTCTGATTTTCGGCAAAAAAAAAAATTGTTTTCATAAATGCTTTTCGTACTACAATCGTTTGCTGCCGAATGCGTAGTTTCGGCACTGAGGTATTGTATGGGAAACTACATATATTAATTACTGCAATCAAAATGTTAATGTTACCATCATTTGTTCCTCAAATTTTGTAAGTTGCTAATTGAAATAGTACAGCAACAAAGTAGTCATTGTTAGTTCGTAGTTGTCTTAATATACTCTATAATATGTAATGTAAGTGTGCTTATACTTACATTATAAAATTATAGAAATTCCTCTCTATATAAATACATCTATCTACATACTATATATATTCCATTTCATGATTGAAATGCTGTTCGTCTTGATTAGCTAATTAAGTAAAGTTGTGTTTAGTTTCCATTGTTTTTTTTTTTTTTTGTTTGCAAACCAACTCTATCACGCAACTAACAGTTAAGCTGACGTGTGTTCCAGCACTGATAACTTTTGGCGGCTTATTTGCAGAGTAGTGATTGTTGCAAGCCATTTGGTTAAAAATCCTGGTGTGGCCTACATTTCCGTGCTAAGTGTTTGTTATAATTGTTTCATATAAACTTATACACCCCCGCCGGAAAGTTTTACAGAGAAATATAAAACTAAATGGAAAAGAAGAAAAAACCCAGATAAAATCTATTTTACGGATATAAGAGATTCAATAGCAGAACTATATTTTGATCAGTCCATGTATATAGCAGCTGCATGCTGTAGTGGTCAAACCTAAACTATTTGAGTAGTTTGGAAAATAATATACGTATCACTTCGTAAAGCTATATCGTCGAATAAAAAGGTTTTCCGTACAAGGACTTGACCTTAATAGCTCAATTTGCATTACATCTATATTTTCTTTATGCTCCAATATCTACGATTCTGAGAAATGAGCAGCTGCTTGGAAAGGAAATGTTTTAGATCGATATATCGAAACTTGGCTAGATCACTCAGGTACAGATATACAGACGGACAAAAGGACTCATTAATACATTTGCTTTGGTTTATTGTTGCTATCTTCGATTCGCCAAGTGCAACTGTCCAGCGAATGAAACGAACTACATATACTATTTTTTGTTTTAACAAGCTAACAAATTGTAGGCAGAAAATGTAAGTTTTTTAATTTCAATTTCGCACAGCAACTTGTTAGCCCAACTATTTTTTTACGTTGTTATGACTGTCAGTGATGTCTCCGCCAAATGTCCCTTCAAAATAATAATTAGTGTTTAGTATTCGCTGTCTTTCTGAAGGATGTAAAGAGGATTAGGTGATTTTTACAATGAGTGACAGTATTTAACCTGGTAATCAACAACCGACCAGATATTCACCATGCGCCAAATCTTGGAAAAGACCCGTGAAAGGAGAATCGACACTCACCACCTATTCGTCGATTTCAAAGCTGCTTTCGACAGCACGAAAAGGAGCTGCCTTTATGCCGCGATGTCTGAATTTGGTATCCCTGCAAAACTAATACGGCTGTGTAAACTGACGCTGAGCAACACTCAAAGCTCCGTCAGGATCGGGAAGGACCTCTCCGAGCCGTTCGATACCAAACGAGGTTTCAGACAAAGTGACTTTGTGTGTGACTTTTTCAATCTGCTGCTGGAGAAAATTATTGGAGCTGCAGAACTTAATCGAGCAGGTACAATCTTTTACAAGAGTGTACAGCTGCCGACGTATGCCGATGATATTGATATCATCGGCCTCAACACCCGCGCCGTTAGTTCTGCTTTCTCCAGACTGAACAAGGAAGCAACTCAAATGGGTCTGGCAGTGAACGAGGGCAAGACGAAATATCTCCTGTCATCAAACAAACAGTCGTCGCACTCGCGACTTGGCTCTCACGTCACTGTTGACAGTCATAACTTTGAAGTTGTAGATAATTTCGTCTATTTAGGAACCAGCATTAATACCACCAACAATGTCAGCCTGGAAATCCAACGCAGGATTACTCTTGCCAACAGGTGCTACTTCGGACTGAGTAGGCAATTGAAAAGTAAAGTCTTCTCTCGACGAACAAAAACTAAACTCTATAAGTCGCTCATTATTCCCGTCCTGCTATATAGTGCAGAGGCTTGGACGATGACAACAACCGATGAGTCGACGTTGCGAGTTTTCGAGAGAAAAGTTCTGCGAAAGATTTATGGTCCTTTGCGCGTTGGCCACGGCGAATATCGCATTCGATGGAACGATGAGCTGTACGAGATATATGACAACATTGACATAGTTCAGCGAATTAAAAGACAGCGGCTACGCTGGCTAGGTCATGCTGTCCGGATGAATGAAAACGCTCCAGCTCTGAAAGTATTCGACGCAGTACCCGCCGCGGGAAGCAGAGGAAGAGGAAGACCTCCACTCCGGTGGAAGGACCAAGTGGAGAGAGACCTGGCTTCGCTTGGAATATCGGCTATAATCGCATAAGCGGTGTCTACGCCAGTAAAGAAGAAGAAGACAGTATTCAATAAGAAAGTTTCTGGTGCCGAAACGTTCAGAATGTTGGAAAAGGCCTTGGTGATAATAGTTTGTAACTAGCAAGTGTTTTTAATTGGTTCAAATTTGCTTCAAGGAAAGTCGAGAATACGACTAGCAGGTAGAGATCCTACTGATATCGTTGGAATATTGGACGGATAAGTGAAAAACATATTGAAAATTCATTTTGATTTAAAAAAAAGTAAAAGCAAGATTGGTTCCAAAATCACTCAACATTTTCGAAAAAACAGCGCCGCGTTAACGTTAACGTCTTACAACTAATGCTTTCCGACTACCATGATGTCATAAAATGTATTATTACTGGTGATGAGTCTTGGATCTACGCTCACGACCCGAAAACCGAATATCGTGGCAAGGCTGAATCGAAGCAGCAAAAACCACACAAAACAGATCAGAAATATCGGTTTCGTTGATAGTTTTCTTCGATTATCGAGATGTGGTGCACTCAAAATTACTTCCGGTCGGCCAAACTCTCTGACTAAGGATGACTGTTTGAATGTTGTTCGTCGTTTGCGAAAAACTAATCGTAAAAAAAGCCGGAATTATGGGCCGACAACGCTTGGTTTTTGCGCCACGATAATGCAACTTCGCATACTGCATTCATTCTTTGGGAAGTTTTCGCCAATATCGTGCCACAAACCACCGCATTTGCCTGACCGCTTCGGGGCTATTCCGGAAATTAACTTTAACTGCTGTTCCAAGGATTGAAAAAATGTAATGTGATATAATTATTTTAATTTTTTTATTAATTTTTTCAACCTAGAAAACCTCAAACATAATATTCACTTGAATATTATAATAGTTCTCATATATATTTGTTATAAATGTGAGTTACTTAAAAGCAGGTAGCACAACAATGGCTTCGCATTGTCTCGAAAACTGAAAAAACTTTTGAGTTACCATCACAGATACTACCATGCAAACCTCCAGAAAAGCTATTTTTTAGACGAGCTAAAAAAATCGAAGAAAATAAATACATAAAGAGGTAACATATTTCAAATATACGTAATTATTAATGATTATGTATATATTACATTAATAGTCAATATTATTACCATTATTCAGCGTTACGGAATTAAGTCGGGATGGAATCTAATTCACCAAGAATTTAAGGTGGGCTGGGTCAAAAATGATCCATTCTTGGTCTATTACCTTTTTAATGTCCTTGCTGTCTCAAACTGTATACCGTTCTTGAACACTTTGTCAGAGACGATACCCCAGAGTATCTCAATCGGATTTAGGCCCGGACTTAAGGCGGACGAGTCCAATACAGGTATTTTTCGTCCTGTAAAGAAGGATTTGGTGACCTAAACTGTGTCTATTGAAGCATTGTCCTACTGAAAAGTCCTGTCGGCGCCATATAAATTGCCAACAAATTCTATTAACTCACTCTCCAGGAGACCCATATGCATTTGAGTATTCATTAGAGTAGAGATGTAGCACATATGTGGCTTTCCTCTATAGCAGAACGCAGCGCATACCATCCAACTGCCACCGCCAAACCCTCGTTAAAAACAGAATCGCCGATCCTGGCGCATCTCTCTCCAATATCTTTTGCAACTATCAGGGCCAACTAAATTGAACTTCTTTTATTACTAAAAATTTCGTTATGCCATTCTTAGCATCAAAAACAGTACTTATTTGCAAACACCAAGCCTTGAAGTATTGCCATGAAGGCTTGGATTTAGGTACCATAGAGTTATGTTTCAGTCATGGATTTTTATATATTCTTTGCACTATTCGACTGTCAGTTATTTGGACACCCATACGACCCTAAATTTTTTCGCTACTCAGTACGTCCCTGGATTTGCCGTTTGCAATGCAAATCAATGTTGCTTTTCCACTCACTTCGTCGAATTGTACCATATTTACTTAAATTTTGTAGGTAATTAGAGATGCAGTTCCGGTGCCGGTTTAATTTTCTTGTGATATTGGTGATATTCGCACCGCTATCATGCATTTTTTATGATACCTTATTCATGGTGTGTCCAACTGGTTTCATAAGACATTTTAACTAACCAATGTCGAAATATTTAAACTGATTTCACTATTTTGAACAATTACATATTTACAATAAATATTTAAAAATAATTTTTGCAACTTAACTTCCGAAAACGCCAATATAAACAGTTGCGATCATTTCGCACTGATGTGCACATATAATTATTTATTACGCAGCACCGAAAATTTTGGTCAATTCACAACAACAACATATCACCAAAGAGCTGCAACAAACCAAAAATTTATTTTTGTAGGCCAGTGTAATTGGTTTATTCACATAAATTCCAAGAAGCCAATATTTGAAACGGCTGACCTCATGCAGGACAGTACCATACAAGCTTACATTACTTAGCGTATGCCAGGGCGTATGAGTGATGCGCGATGCAGTGGCTGGCAAGTGCTTGCAAACATAGTATACGGGGAAATCAATATGAGAATTGTAGGTAAACTAGAGCTGTCAGCTGACATCTAGTAGCGGGATGTGGTTCACCCTGCCTTCTATACCGACTACTGTTGCGCATAGAGCTGCACCAAACCAAAAAATTTATTTTGTAGGCCAGTGTTACTTATATTAGGGAATTTTCAATTTTTTTTTAGAATGAAGAACACTTAAAAAATTTCAATTGTTTAAAAAAAAGTATGTAAAATATTATTATTTAAACAAAAGGACCTTAAAAAAATATTTGTAATATAGCACGAACATTTTTCTTTGACCTCACAAAATTTAATCGATTTATCTCCAGTAGTTTATGAGAAAATAATTTTACAATTTTATCATGTTTTAAATTTCATCATTCAACAGAATAGAATGGAGCTGCATAAATTCCCCCAAACAATCGATCCCTCTCACAACGAACACAAATTACGTCCTATGAGTCTTTCGTCATTCCCGTTCTAATATACGACGATGAAGAACATAGATGAGAATGTAACTGAAGTATTCAAGAGAATTGTACCACGAAAGATCTTTGGAAAAATCTGCGTGAGTGCTTTTTTCCGGCTTGTGCTGGTAACGTGCATGTTGTTGTTGTTGTAGCGGCAGAATTCTGCCGAGTTGGCAGTCCTTGGCCGGATAAAAATCCGGGTCCGTTCCGGTTACGTAGACCCGACTGTCGTGGGAACGGTGGTAACGTGCATATTTGTGTTCGGTCCACACTAAGTTGGATAATATTTTGCTGCGCCTGAACTAATGAACGTTGAACTAGCAAACACAGGACGTGCGGGTGAACTTTAACCGAATTAAAATTATTAGTTCGTCGATTTGTTGAAAAATTAATGAAATCATTGGCCCTATGTTTTAACAAGTTATAACCACATAATCAAATATCTGACTTTTTCCTCCCTATTTGCTCATATCTTTAAATTGAAGCATTGGGGATGGTGAAAGATAAAGCATCTCAAACGGCATTCGCAAAAGTTTTAGCGCCGATTTCACGTAACCACTTTACAAAATCGATAATGATATAATGCCCGCAGTGTCGAAGAGCCTGGATCAAATGGTTCAAACTTTCAGTTGACTGATCATAACAATTGGATCAAATTTCGAATGAAAGTTTTTTGACCGTATATCGAGGATGATTTTCCAAGCATTTGTTGAAGCGAATTGAAATAGTAAGGCTTCATCCCATAGCAAAGCCAAATGATTTATGAAATTTTTTCGTAAACTCTGTACTACGTACGTCTCTTATGTCACTGTATAAAAAGGTCTTATGCTCCTCAATTCCGAAATATAATCCAACAACTACCGCTTAATACTTTTTTACCATTTTTAATTGGCGAAAACGAGTGGACCGACTGATATTCAGTCACTTACAGAAATTGCACTCTCCATAAGCTGGATTTATATTCCCTTTGTTTTTATTTAGCCTGCGGGTAACACACAGTTATATATCTACTTGTATATACGCAGAGCATGTATGTATGTATATTTACGAAATTTGTGTGCCATGTCATTGCACATTTGTTACATTCTGGCTTAGTTTTTCCCCCATTAAAATCTCGGGTTACAAGCAATTTCCAGAGCAAACAAAAGCGAATATTTGTGATTGATTCACGGAAGTCGATTAAATTGTTGTCATCGTATATGAATATGTGGATGAACTATATTTGCTATTAGAATAGAGCTGTATGTATATAAAAGTATATGTTTATCTATGTGTACTTATAATATAAGTTTTTCTCGATTAAATACGGATTTTAGTATCAGTTTTGATTTCTATACAATAACCATGTATAAACACATATTAATGTGTTTATTTTGGATAACCTGATCTGTTTTGCAGCGGTATATATAAACAAAACCTAAATATGTAGTACTTGGAAACACGTAATTTCATACATGTACATCCATATGTGAAAACCGAGACGAACTGGGTCGATTTAACCATGTCCGTCACCCTACCCGCCTGTCCGTCTGTAAGAGGATTTTTATTATTTGGAAAAGGCAAGTTGTGGCAAAATATCGAAGTAAAAGTTCATACAAAGAGTGTTTTTGGACCGTGACATCTTGTGTCCACTATGTTTACCTCAGTTCCGGTAACTGATAACACCGGTCAACACGATTTTTGGGTCTGACATCTACATGTTAAATTTTAGTTTCTCCTATGACAAAAATAAGGAAAAAATTTTTTTTCCGGTTAAAGTTTGCTTTCGTAGAAATTACAGCAATTTTTCGATTTTGCTTCATAGGCTTCGCAAAGTTTGAAATTTGTTGATAAGGCAAATTTTTTACTTGTAACTTTAATAAATTCACCGCAAATAAAACAGAATAAATCAACATCATTTTTACACTGACTTAATGCCATTTTTTAACTGAGTAATACACTAATATTTTTGTTACAGCTATAATAAACAAGTTAACATTCACTACTGTGCCTCTTACAAATAATAATACTGTTTAAATTCTGCTGCCATCTTTGATTTATGAAATAATTTAAAATATACTTATCGATGTAGATCAGCCCAAAAGCAAACTTTAAGAACTAAAGATTATTATTTAAGTGTTTTTTAATATCTAGAATCAGAATTCAAGCATGAGAACAGAAACCCCAAAAAAAAAAATATTTTTTTTGTTGACCGGTGTAATTTATTGAAAATTTTAGTAAATTTTTGAGATACATTACTGAAACTCAGCACCAAATATTTCGTTATCTAATAACTAATAAATTGAGTTATCTAATCACTAATAAATGTGCATTCTAATGCCCAAAGCGGATAACTTCTCCCAGCCTCCATTTATTTACTTAATGTAAGAATTCTCAAACATCTTTTTAATTTTATGCGTTATGTATTGATCAGTATCTGAGATATCTTATTGAAAAGTAGCCATAAAGAGAATGTTTTATATCGGTTATATTATATTTGAATGAAGAAAAAGACAACATCGGTTCACAAAATACCCTAGATCCTATTTACGATATTAATGATTTTCGTTATTAAAGCATATTTTATACCGAAAATATATCAAAATTCTTGAAAGCCTATAGCCGAATGAACCTGAGTAATATAGACGTTAATTCAATCAGTCCAAACCTTTGATAACCTTAAATATAACTGATAGTATGATTCCCGACATTTTGCTTCACTTTAAGCCATTTAAACGTGATACTTAAAGGAATTTAAGAAGACTAGACTGCTTAAAAACAACACGTTTCTGCGCTTAATATGTACGAAATAGGTCTAAGCTAAGATTGAGTCATATCCCTTATATACGTAGTAATCTGTATCGTTTGCTAGAACTTTTTCTCATACGGAGAAAATGTGGTCTCTTTAGTTGAATTGATATCATACAGGGTCCGCACTCGAAGTGTAACCAATTACAAAAAGCCATTAATTCGGTTTGGTTTAGTCATAAATTCAGGACCAATTCACTTTTGCTCGATATGACCACTTTTGCCTTAACTATGGTTTTGAGAAGGTCAAAAAACGAATCGTAAGCTGCTCGAATGTGACATGCCGGTATTTTAGCCCACTCACGGACAATGGCTTTCTTCAGCATCTTGAGACTGGTGTATTTTTTACTTCGGACCTTGCGCTCCAAAATGGCCCAGAGAGCATAATCCATTGGATTCGCATCTGGTGAATTCGAGAGCCATTGTTTTTCAGCCATTCTTGGTTCACTCGCGCTTTATGAGACGGTGCTGAGTCTTGTTGAAACGTCCATGGTTTGCGACCGAAATGTTTGTTTGCTTTACCGGCTTCAAAACAGCCTCCAGAACACTTTCCCGATAATATGTCGCATTTACTTTGACGCCAGGCTCGATGAAAACAATTGGAGAGCGCCCATCTGCGAGGACAGCGGTCCAAACCATTATTTGTGCCGGGTGCTGCCTCCTGGTGGCCAACCGATGACTTAAATTCTCGTATGAACGGTCGGTCAAATAAACCCTATCGTTTTGAGAGTTTACGAATTGCTCAATTGGACAAGTATTTTCATCAGAAAACACAATGTTCGGAATTTGACCGCTTTCGGCCAAGCGAAGCAACTGCTTCGCTCTCTCAAGTCTTACTTGTAGCTGCATCGGTGTGAGATCATGTGCCTTTTTTAACTTGTAAGGCTTGACCTTAAGCTCATTTTTCAATATGCGTCGGATGCTGCGGTCGGATATTTTCAGTTCTTTAGCACTTTGATTGACACTTCGTCGTAGATTTCGCTCAATTCGCTTCTTCACTTTCCGAACCATCTCACGTGACGTTGCAGTCTTTTGATGACCGTTGGCGTTTTTCGATGCTACCAGTATTATTGTAACGAGTGATGGTGCGATAAACAAAAACTTTATTTACATTAAGGTGTTTGAGCTCACGAACAATTGCTGGCTGTGATTTTCTAGCTAAATATAAAGCAATCACACTATTACAATTGAATTCCATCGCTGATCATTTTTTTTGGCAAAACGCTTTTGTATACTTGTTAACAATACTCCGAACTGTCATTCAGCAAATTTATAAACAACTGATTCCAATGCGATAGCTGCGCGAACGGTATGAAGTTGGTTACACTTCGAGTGCCGGACCTTGTATTTATATAATCATCTGAGTTAATTATTTTAATTCAAATCAGAGCATATATATATATGTATCTTATATCGATTCGACCGAAGAAGCTAAACTTACAAACCAGAGGAACGGAATACACTATATTAGGAAAATCAGGCTTGGACCAAGGTGTAGACCAATTCAATTCTAATTCAGCTCTAAGCGACATAACATTTAGGAAGACTTGTTCATTTATTTTTCTTTACTGGTGTAGGCACCAGCGCGCCTGTCGTTTCTTCTTTTCTGAAGGTGGCGGCAATTAGAGATTCTAAGCGAAGCCAGGTCTTTCCTCTTCCTCTGCTTTCCCCTGCGGGTACTGCGTCGAATACTTTCAGGGCTGGAGTGTTTTCGTCCATGACCTAGCCAGCGTGTGAGTGGGAGTTGGAGGTAGGTAGTATCGACCCGACTTTTTCTATTTTTGCGAATCTCGCATACTATTAAAATGCCATAAACTAAAAAAATGTTCCCTGGGTTCCATTAAGGTACCGCACATCCAAACACCAATCATATGAAGTAAAGTCAATCTGATGTTCGAAAATCCTGATGTTTTAATGTGAGGGCTACGTCAAGTTTTCGCCCGATTTTCAATATATTATGGAAGAAAGGGAAGAATTGACCCGGTTCAACAGAATACAGCTTTATTGGTTTGGAAGATATATTAGGTTGTCAAAAAAGTCTTGCGGTATTTTCGCTAGTTGGCGCTGAAAGCGCGTAGTTCTAGTTTTATTCGTTGCATCGGGTCATGCTATACCTTTTTGGAAAGCTCATTTCGCGTGCTAACACGTGTTTGATTGATTGTCGTTTCGTTTAAGTCGTTTGTGAGTTATAGCGTCGCAAACATGGAGCAAAATAAAGAGAAAATACGGCATATTTTACAGTACTACTACGATAAAGGCAAAAATGCATCACAAGCCAATAAAATTTGTGCAGTTTATGGACCCGATACAGTTTCCATTTCCACCGCACAACGATGGTTTCAACGTTTTCGTTCTGGTGTAGAGATGGTCGAAGATGCGCCACGCTCCGGAAGGCCTGTCGTCGAAAATTGCGATAAAATCGCTGAATTGGTCGAAAGAGACCGGCATAGTAGCAGCCATAGCATCGGTCAATAGCTGGGCAGAAGTCATCAAAAAATCATTTCAATTTCAATAAAAAAAAACAAAAATTCAATAAAAATACCGCAAGACTTTTTTGACAACCCAATATATAATAGAATAAATTTATTAGGGAGCAACCACTTTTTAAAGATTTTCAAACCGCAAGGATCCCTACTTGAGGTGATTCTTTCTGCAACTAATAACGTTTTATGAGCGTGACAATGATCTGCGAACTCGTCTTTATTTTTTTTTACCAAGGAACATGTTTACGAAATTTCATCAAGATGTCTTATTTTTTACTCAAGTTGCAGCTTGCATAGACATACGGACGGACGTAATCCTAATCATTAATATATATATAACCTTATATCTAACTCAATTTGTTTTAGGTTATGCAAGCATTAGGGGAACAAAACTATTATACTATTTGGCAACATGTTTCTAGAGTATAAAAATATGAAAGACAGAGAAAACATTCGGCGAAAGAGTCATGAAAGACCAACGTAAGCGCATCCAAAATATCATAAAGTTCAGAGGAGGAGAAGTAGATAATAGTTCAAGGCAAAATGGCGGGAAAGTCATACGTGCAGATGCTGAGTACGAATTTAGAGCCCACTGCGCAAAAAACTTTAATACCAGGAGGATAGTGACCCCAAGTATTCAACGCGGATTGCGAAAGAATATTTCGATCAAAATGGATAGAGTTTTTACCATAACATTAACACAGCCGCGACTATTGAGAATTTATAACAATAATTGGAAGATCGAGCTTCTTTTCGTTACAGAAAATGAGAGATTTTTAATACAATAGATTGAAGAATAATAAGCCCGATCAATTTTCTTATCGTTCCTAAAAACAAGTGATTTTTAGTAGATTGGACGACTCCTGAGAAAACATACTACCACCATTGCTTCTTCCGAACTTGGTAGACAGCTTGCCTCGCATGCTTTTGACTGTAATTAACGATAAAGGTGTCAACACTAAGTTTTCATTAAATTCATAGAGTATATATAATTATGTCCGATACTGTATATAGTAAACGTCTTCTTCCAAGAAACTCTTACCCTCTTAATTTTCATTATGCATACCGTTTGCTAATCATTTCCACCTTCAACCAAACTTTGGCTAGAAGACGCCCAACTTGAGTACGACTAAGCTCGCAGTTAATCGGTGCATGAAAATCTTAACTAATTCGTGGCTTACGTCGCGGCTTAAGTCGTACGCATGCATATGCTTGAGTGAAACTTTTTCACGCAACAAAAAGCGGTAATGAAAGTTCCATAGTAAGCAACTAAGTATCTAGTATATAATTTCAAGCACATGTAAGTAGTTAAGGACACAACGGAAACTAAGAGTGGGGCTGAGATATGTGCGCAGAGCTGGTGGCAGCAACTTAACTGTTTTGGCAAGTCAAACATACTGCCAGCAACTCATTTCAATAGACTTATTAAGTACATAAGTAGATAGCAGCAGAGCTTTCATTCTTTTTGTTTCGCTTACTTACATTATTGCTGCTAATTTACTTCTTGCTGCTGTCATTACGAGCTAACGCTTGTGCAACAACCAAACGAACTGACATTCCACCACTGTCACCAACACCTCCCGCGCCCAACAAACAACCCCTCCCGCGCTGTCATCCACAATTTACATTGACATTTCCAATAGCGTTCGGGCGCAACTCGCTGACGACAAGCATACTTCACATTCCATTGGGGGGTGGGCGAAGAGTTGCGCGGCAGCGCGAGCTAATCCGAAAGCACTTTTTGAACGCTACACTAAATAATTGGCTTAAACAACATTTTTAGCAGCTAAAGTGCTGCTAAATTAGCTTTATTTCTATGAAGTACTCGCTGGTGTTGTTGTAATTGGTTGTTCCACATTTTTTGATGCTGTTATTGCAATTTTTTGTTGTTGTTGTCTACTTTTGTCCTGTTATCAGCCGTGTGGCATTGTCTGCTGGTGATTTTATCAGTCGCAACTTGGGTGATTGCCAACCCGCGGACTTGGCTTCACACATTCGCTATTTACATAATTTCATTTTCAGATACTCGTATAAGTATACCTACATACATATGTATATATAGTACATTTCTTTGTACTACTTAATTTATGCCGTTTTCCATAGTGCAAGCGTGCTTATTCAATTTGTTAATGTTTTGAATATTTGTTAAAAAATATAATTAATAGTTGGACTTTAAAGGTCTCAAATAAAATAAATAAAATATTGTCTGTTTCAGGGTTCCATCACAATTTCATACTTCAAAGAAAAAAAGTTTTTACAATCGCCAGCTCTCACTAGACATTCAACGAAAAAGTCCCGAGTGTATATATGCCTTTCTTAAGAGAAAGTTTGGCCTATGTATAGCCGAAATAGTAATTATAGGCAGATTGCAGTCGCCAATTTTCATTATTTTACCGATGCTTTCGACAACTTGATTTCCAAAGCGTGAGGCATCTTTGGTATCAAAATTTCCAAAACGATTCCGTTGTCCATCCTTTTTGTTGAGTGGGTTGATGTACAGTTGTGTTGTGTTGTGGTGTCATCGGCTGTGGTGTATTGAGCTGTATTTTGTTTGCGTGCATATCAGTTTTCCCCGGGTGGAGAGGGTGGAGGCTTTGCTCATATAAACAAATGAATTTACTGGGAGAACACTTCGGTGAGCAGGTAATTTTAGGTTTTAGGCTGATCGATTGCCCACCAAGATCGTGTGATATCAGACCGTTAGATTTTTTACTGTGAGGATATGTAAAGTCTAAAGTCTAAGTGGCAATACGGCTCCGATTCAGGCCTTGGAGCAAAACAACACTAGTCTCATTCGCAAGTTAGCAGTCGAAATGCGCGAACAAGCTTCTGAGACATAGCCACGGACAACATTTTAAAGAAGTAATCTTCAAAAAATACATGCCAAATAAAGTTATTTCGAAAAATAGTGAACATTCTCTATTAAGTTTGCAGTTTCTTTGTTTTTATATATGTACATACCTAATTAAAATTCAGTTTCGAGAATTTTATTTTTAATGGCCTTTTGTGGGCATGGTAATGGTCCGATTACGCTCATTTATGTGTACTAAGTTTCATCAAGATATCTTAATTTTTATTCAAGCTACAGCAAGCTCGAATCGATGAACAGACAGATAATCACCCGGATTTCGACTTTTCTCGTCATCCTGATCACTCTATATGTAAAGTTGTCAAAAATTCTCCTTCCGCTTTTTTGCTCTTTATTCAATGCTTTATAAAAATTGTTACAGTGATCGGATTTAGGTGAAATATGCGCCGTTTCGTTCGATAATATGTTTCCATCTAGACGGCAACTTCATAATATCCCCCTCATAGAAGAACTCGGACAGCCACTTTTCACAAGCCTCTTTTGAGTTCAACTTTACACCAACAAGGGCGTTCGCCATGGACAGGAACAGGTGGTAATCTCTTGGTGCTATATCCAAGCTGAATGTAGGATGCGATGAAACCTTCCATCTAAGCTCCCGTAGCTTCTGACGAGTCATCAACGAAGTGTGTGGTCCGACGTCATCCTGGTAGAACACTACACGCTTCCTGTTGCTGTTCGCTGTAGATGGTAGAACTAAGCGTCGGGCCATACAGGAGCAGCTCATAGTGGATGATTCCCTTCCAATTCCATCGAAAACACAGCAAAACCTTCTTGGCCGTCAATCCCGGCATAGCCACTGTTTGAGACCGGCCTTCTACCGTTTTCATTTGATATTATCGTATGTGATCCACTTTTCTTCGTCAGTCTCCATGCGCTTCAAAAATTGGTCGAGTTCGTTCCGTTTCAGCAGCATATCGTAGGCGTTGATTCGGTCCAGAAGTTTTTTTTGCGTCCAATCATGCGGCACCCAAACATCAAGCTTTTTTGAGTATCCAGCCTTCTGCAGATGGTTTAAAATAGATTGGTGACTAACTCCCATCTTCTGGGCGATGTTCCAAGATACCACATGCCGGTCTAACTCATGTTTTCCGTGATTTGATCGGTATTCGTCGCCACAGGTCTTCCGCCGCATGGCTTATCCATAGTGTCGTTTTCACCCGCTCTGAATCGTCGAAACCATTCCTGCGCAGTTCGATGTGATAGAGTACCATCCCACAAAACACCATTAATCTCTCAGAACGTTTCTCTAGCGAATTTGCCTTTAAAGGAGGAAAACTTTAAAATAGCGCGAATTTCTGCGTTAGTGAACTCCATGTTCAATATCCAAACTAATCATGCATAGCGTCGTTTTTTAGGTTATGTCAAGACCTTTCAAAGATGTATAGTATTGCCATATACGAGCTCTGTAGTGCTTTATACATAGCCACGAAATTCAAAAGACAAAAAGGCGGATGGGTGATATTTGACAACCTAATATATCTCGCTTAGTTATAGGTTACATGTGCAACGATTAAGTAATCAAAGCTATTTGCAAGAGTATAAAAATTCGCGAGGCAACTGGCACTCTCACAAGTAAGAGGGTGTGGACTTTTGCCTCGTTAGAAGGCAGCGCTTTGGGAAAAGAACAAACGAACCTGAAAACATGTTGAGAAGATAACACGCGATTTGACATCCCGAGCATAGGGTAGTAGAAATGAACCATTTTTGTGAGAATAGAAAACGCTATAAAATTGTCTTCTAACTAGGTAGGTTTTGTTGATAAAAATATTCCAAGGAAATTCCAGAAAAATGAGCCACTGATATTGAATTGGTATAAAATATTTTACTATAAGATTGAGGCTGGATCGTATAATTTTTAGCAAACTAAGTTTATAACATAAATACACATTACTGTCATATTTAATGTTGCTGTTTTCTATCTTAATAATAATAGAAGCCTAATGAATATACAAGGACATACAAATGTCGTTTGGTGTTCCGCAATAACAAAATTCATTAAAATCCGGATTAAATGTTAGAATGGAGCGTAAAAAACTTCAGCAACATAGCACAACAAAAGGCTTAATGTCGTTACCGTGAGTGTTTACACTGAGACAAAATTGTTTCCGCTGAGAACTGAGGTAATAAATGTGTAATTTTTCCGACGAAACTGTTAAGGCTATCTTTTATTGTTTTAGCGTTTTTATAAAAGCTGGCTCCACATCAAATGACTGGATTCGCTTTACGTCTGCTGCTAATGAGCATAAATAAAATAGCACTCAGTTAAAAAAAAAATTGTGCAGTACAAAGTTTTTTGAAGGAGTGAGAAGTCGGTTTTGTAGTTTTTTTTTTTTTTTTTTTTTTTTTTTTTTTTTTTTTTTTTGAGAGAAAATTGTGCTTGGATAGCAAATGTTACTTCAAACTTTTAATCTATGGTAGTCGCGGTTTACTAAAAAATGTCGACCTTTGGAAATATTCCTAATGTTGGTATTCAAAGGAACAGCCGATCATTAATAATAATAAAAAAGTTTGATCTCTTGTTGACAATTCATAAAAATTTGAAGACAATTGGACAACTACAATCGATGTTATCGATCAAAAAGTGACAGCAGCTTTTGGTCATCGGTCGTAAAATGCATTTTGAACAAAGAGCAAATATTAAATTTTGTTTAAACTTGGGAAAACGTTTACTGAAACATTTCAAATGATGAAAACAGTTTATGGTGATCAGTGCCTATCCCGTAGTAATGTGCATGAGTGAGGGCCTATGTGACGATCAGAAGTCACCGAAAACAGTCGTCTTCAGAAGTCAAAAATAAAGACAAGTCTGATTTATTTCGCTCGACCTGGCCAAACGATTAATGCTGTGTTTTACCTTGGTGTTATGAAGCGTCTTTTGTCACGCATTCGTCGTGCTCGACCACAATACCGTGAGGCAGGGTCCTGGGGCCTGTTGCACGATAATGTCGACGCTTGTCACTGACTTTTTGACAAAAAACTCCATATTAGCCATTAATCACTCACCCTACTCACCTGATCTGGCACCCTGTGATTTTTACCTATTTGGAAAACTTCATTTGCCCATGAAAGCAAACTGGTTTCAGGACATTTCAGCTATCCAAAAGGCGACGACCGATATTTTCAAGAGCATTCCGAAAAATGACCTTAAACACTCATTTGAAATGATAATTGACCATGCTAAACGATGTATCGAAGCACAAGGAAACCACTTTGAATAAAAAAAATATAACTTTTGAAAAATATTAATTTTTTGTTTTTTTTTTTTTTTTTTTTTAAAGTCCTGTTTCTTGTGTTACACTTGTATTTCGTGGTAGAAGTAAAATAATTATAAGAATAGGCCGTAACTTAACTTCTGTAGCGTGAGAGCCGCCATAACTGAGCTGAAGAGGAAATATTGAAGTTTCCACTTCACGAACCTGTTGTTTGTGGTCCAATAAATAATTGAACATGTGGAGATGACCAAGTTTTTTGATTGTTTTAAATTCATTCTTAATTTCCGCTATTTTCTGTTTCAATTATTACTAACGTTAGAGATCCTATTAAGTATATGTACATATGAATGTATCAACATAACCAGTTGAGTTGGCTTGTTCGTCCATTTGACTTTATACAATGTTTGAGATGTCGATCTGGAATTTTGCGCTCATTTTTTCTCATCAACAAACTGCTCATATGTCGGAACCACCGATATCGAACCACTATAGCATATAGCGGCAACACAAACGGAATGATGAGAATAAAATGGTTTTATGGAAAGCTTTTGACGAGCTGTCTTTAAGAAATTTGAAAGAATTTTGCATGGAATATTGCCAATGGGAATAGTAGCTGACTGAGTCACTATAAATATTGCTGCCCTACAAATTAACCGATCAAAATTTTTGTAAGAAATCTTTTGTATTTATGAAGTGGGAAAAAACAGTAAGACTTTTTAAATTAAAATTTCGCGTGAAAACCCATTTGTATAAATATTTTTTTCTAGCTTGGTCGGTCTTCGGTGAAACAAATTATTCAAAGAGGATCGAGAACGCGTTGACGATGATCAACCGATGATGAACACGTCAATAACATGAAGGCGTTGGTACTTGAGGATCGACGATTAACAGTCGGAAATCTTACTGGCATCGTTGGAATATTTTAATCAGTATTGGAGTCGGATGAAAATGATGATGAAGACCATATAGAAAGAGTTATATATTTAAAAAAACAAACATCGCCGTGTTAACGTATATCAAACAATGCCATGAGACGCATTATTACTGGCGTTGAGTATTGAGTCATTGCTTACGACCCAGAAATAGACGATCAATCGGTCGAATATTGTGGTAAAGGTGAGCCGAAACCGGTAAGATACGTCAAATCAAGACAAGTTGACAGTTTTTCGATTTTCGAGGTGTAGTACACTCCAAATTCCTTCCAAACGATCAAACTTTCAAAAAGGATAACTATTTGAATATTATGCGTCATTTGCGCGAAGCTATTCGTAAAAAGGGGCCGGAATTATGAGCCGACAACTTTGTTTTTGTACCGTGATAACGCACTGTAGTAGACTGCATTGATTCTTCGTGAGTTTTTCGACAAATTTTCAACCATAGCTGATTTAGCTCAATGTGACTTCTGGCTATTCAGTATACTGAATCGGCAGGTACGGAGAGACTGTTTTGAGTCAATTGAAGGCATTAAACGTGAATCGCTACGAACATTGAAGGCTATTCCCGAAACCTACACTAACAACTGTGTATTGAGGCCAAGGGGGACGACTTTGAGGAGAACGACATGGATTTTGAAAAATAAATTAAGAATTTCAAAATTATTGACAAAATCTTACTATTTTTTGCTAGATAACTTTTTAAAAAGCTTCTACAATGCTTTCTGCGATTTCGTAATTCAAGTTAAGTTAAAGTAAGTGATTAATATAAATATTATAAAATCAAAATCGACACCCATAATTTTGCAATGTAAACAAATGACACATTATTTTTTCCAGTCTTCAATTGGTGACCTTATCAAACATTGCTATCACTCAAGTGCGACAGAAGCAAAAACACTGTCAGAGCGCTCAAACTCGAAAGCCTTAAACGATTACATTGGATTCAATTAAGACGACAAAAGGATCGCATGCGATAAATTAGCCTGCGTATGAGTGCGCATTGGTAATGGCAACGCGACGCAATCGAACACCAGCATAGCCAACGCACAGCTATTTACACACACATACATACAAAAACAATACATACATATACATATACTAGGATAAGGGCGCATGCAGAACGTCGCAAAACGAAAAGTTAAGCTCGTATCCAAGCCCCGGCGGCATATGAAAGGGGCGCCTCCTCAACCAGCTGAGCGCCAGTTAGCGAGCGCGAAGACTGTGTGAATGCGAGTGCGTGTGTGTGCGTGACAGCAAAGTTTACGATGAAATCTCGACGATAACGCAGCGATTGCAGCTTAAAAACGAGTGAAATTATTTTGGTACCTTCCACCCCACTCCCACCGCTTGCCGTACTCAGCTGTAATCCGCCAGTACCGCTTTTTCCCGCACCGCTTTCCACGCTGTTCGCAGCGTTGCTGTCGCTGTTACTATTGCTGTGTGTTTTGTTGCTTTTTAATGGCAACAGCGGTGCCAAATAGCGCGTTAATACATAAATTTTAAGCCACCGCCGGCAACTACGCGTCCAGCAGCGCACAGCGCCAAAGCTATTGGGCTAGCATCTTTGTGGCACTATGTGAGCAGCGCACCGAACCCCGCCGAATCGCGCCGCGTCGCTCTACGCTCATTGCCTTTGTGCTGCCGCTTTGCCACTGCTAGCGAATGTTGCACAGTCCAACGCAGTTTTTAATTGATACCGTAACTTCTGCGAAATCGCTTTGTAACGCTCCACACGACCAGACTTATTTTCGCTCGCTGATACGGCGCGTACTCGAAATATTTGCTTATTCCATCAGCTCTCACACACACAGATATATACATATGTATATTTGTATTGTTGTTTAATTTTATTTTCAACTTTTATTAATTCCCATTCGACAATTGGCCAATTGAAGGGGTTGGCACATAAAACATTGACGGCTTTCTTTCCTCCTTCCCACACCGTTGCCTTGCATTTTATGGCATAAAAATTATGAAACTTTTGAAATTATGTTCACTTAATTCAAATATTACGCAAAGCTCATGAACTCCTCACGTTTATCGAGTGAAAATTGTCTGCAGTTCGTTTAGAATTTAAACATTTGTAATTTGATACCCTTGACTTTATATGAATGGACGCTAAGACTTTAAGTGTATTTGGAAATTAATTTGAATAAAGTTAAATATTGTATCATTAGAATCTTAAATGTTGGCCAAGAAGCTCGAAAAAATATCTCAGCTTTTATAGAGAGCATTTCATATTTTAACCCATTATCCGCATGGCTGATTTCTTCTTCTTAATTTTTATATCCTCAACTGATGATATTAAGTTTCCCATGAAATTTTCAAAAAACCCCAAAGAAACAATAAAGGTCATCTAATTTTTAGAGACATCACTCTCAACTGTTACCTTCTTTTTCTGCACAAGTAGAGCACGTTTGCTGATATCGGACCACTATATCGTATAGCTGCCATGCAAACTCTTCTGTCAAAGTCTATAGAAAACTAACTAAACTCGGCGCATATTTATTAAGGACAATGCTATAACTATGGAATATATGGATCAGATCGCGCTACCAAAACATAGAGCTGTCATACAAAGTAACATATCAAAAGAAACATAAAGTTTTTATACCCTTTCATACTGCATAAAAATGGACTTGGAAAGGGTATTATAGCTTCGATGCATCCATAATCACAATATTTTCATGCTTAATTCCTCTCTTTAACTTTATGAAGATAGTGTTTTTACTTTGTTCTTTTAGATTATCACAATTCATCATTGGCAAAAGCAAATATTCAATAATCTTTTACATAGTATAAATCTCGTGCTACCCTAGAGCTACTTGCTGAAATTTTAGAATGTAGTATCTTACATGATACCTACTAATCCTTGGTTTAGTTTGTCGAAAAAAATTGGATGTCTGAGTGCTCATTTAAGACTCAAGTAAGTGGGGTTAAACGCTTACTTGAAAAAAGTAGTTTAATCGACTTTCATCTTATGATCTTAGCAGAGTAGCAACAATGCGACAGAGTTTACTGATTATTTGGTGAAAAAATGTATTACATTTAGTATTTGCCTCACCGCTTTTATTGATCTAGAAGACGAAAAACTCTTGCAGATTATCCCAACGACAATTTTGATATTATCAGCACTTGAGAGATTGGATCGACAAAGCTAAAAAAGATTCAAATTCCTTTTATACTAGGTGTACCCATATGAAACGGGCGTCAAAACTAAGTAAACAAATTTAATCAAAGTATTGTACATCCTTGTATAGTACTTTGACCAACTTTCTGGCAATTTGTAGATAAGATTTCAATAAAATTGTTCGTCTTTTGAAGCAAACCAATCAGAAACCCAATTTTGACTTTTGCGTAGGAATCGAAGTGCTGCTCAGATAATGCATTTCCCATCAATGAAAACAAATGGAGGCCAAGTCTGATAAATACAGTCAGGCTAGCAGCTCCCAGCCTAGTACTTTGATTGTAACCTGATTGTAACAAAATTACTTTGCCGTGTCTCCTGCCCCAATCTGGGCGTTTTCCGATGAAAGCGTGGTTCAGATTCTACATTTCTTGTCTGTAGTGATTACTATTAGCAGTTTTACCAGGTTTTAGAAGCTGATGATATACCACCACACACTTTGAGATGCAGAGAACTACCTTGTTACTGAATCGATCTGTTTTTGTAGTCGCTGTTGATGGCTGTCCTGCATTTACCCATAAATTTATCCAATTTTTATCGCCAGTAACAATTCTATGCAAAACCTTTCGTGTCTTTAAAGAAAAATTTCAGAAATATTTTTTCGGTTTTCTATTTGTCTAACATTAAATTCATGTGGAACTCATTTTCCACACTTTCGGATCTTTCCCATAGCTTTCAAGTGTTTTGAAACTGTGACTTGTGCATCATTTAACATTACTGCCATTTGCTTATGACTCAAAGCATCATCTTCATCCAATATTGTTTGCATTTCGGCGTCTTCAAACATATCTGATGGTCTTCCATGTCTTTCATTTCGCACATCAAAAATATTATCTCTGAATCCGTGAATAGCATATTTTGAATATTGCTTCTGATGTAGCATGATCACCATACACTCTGCAGCACTTCTCTTCCAGTGGCTCTTAAGGCTCGTTCATAACAAATGTTCACTATCAATACACAACTCAACATATTTGGTTTATTTATCCATAGGCCCGGGTCCACGTTAGGCTCATGGCTAAATGCTTGCATGCTTAGTAAAAAGAATGCAGAATAGACTTCTTAGACAATAAACACTTACCAAACAACACTAACCTTATTCAATAAACTTCTTCGCAACATTTGGCAAACATAAATTTTTGTTCAGTTCCAGAAGTACATATCTCCTTCAAGTATTGAGCTAATAACAAAAATTAGTTTTAAATGGCTAAGAAGTTGAAAACTTTGAAAGCTGTGAGACTGAGCTCAATAATATTAAACGAGGTCTGGACAAGGACGAAAATCACTTTGGACAACTAAAGACACCTTGTAGGAGTTGAGAAGTATCGAGTTACGAAAAAAATATTATTTATCAGACACTTCGCATCATTCGAGTGAATTAGGACATAGTTTAATGAGTTCTGTTCAAATGTATTATATCGCGGTTGTCAAATTATCGTCTGCTGCAGTTGAATAGCTCGGGCGCCGTGCCGTAAAAGATCAAATAAAGTATAATAAAAAAATAATAAATGAACAAGAAAAAGATAAGTTCGGGTGCAACCAAGCATTTTGTATTCTAGGAAATACCCTAAGGTACAAACCGTCAAACAGAGGATAAGAATCCAAGAAATAATACTAATGTGCCCAAAAAATTAGGTGACATTGTATTTATTTTGAAAATTCTTTATTTATTCTTCCAAATCAATTTCATCCCCTTTAAATTAATCCCCTCCCGATGCAATGCACTTATGCCAACGGATTTTCTAATCTTCGAAACAGTGGTTGTAGTCACTTTCCGGGATGGCCTTCAGTTCCGTTTTCGCTGCAGCTTGAATCTCCTCTATCGTATAAAAACGGTGTCCCAATAGAGGTTTTTTTTGAGCTAGGTGAACAGCCAGAGGTCGCACGGCGCCAGATCAGGTGAATACGGTGGTTGCGGAACGATATGGGTTGAGTTTTTGGCGAAATTATCACGAATTACGAGGGCAGTATGGGATGGTGCATTATCGTGGTGTAAAAACCAAGAATTGTCTTTCTACAATTGTAGCCTTTTTAGGCGGATAGCGTTACGCAAACGACGCATAACGTTCAAATAATATTCCTTGTTGACTGTTTGACTGGTTGGAAGGAATTCATAATGCACAACACCACGATTATCGAAAAAAAACAGTAAACATGACCTTGACTTTTAAGCGACTGTGGCGCGATTTTTTTGGTCTCGGCTCTCTTTTGGCACGATATTCGCTCGATTGATCGGTTGTTTCGGGGTCGTAAGCATAGATCCAAGTCTTATCGCCAGTTATAATGCATTTCATGACACCCTGGTAGTCGTAGTAGTATCGTTTCACACACTTCAACGCGACGCCTTTTTTCCAAAAAATTCAATGTTTTCGGTACCAGTCGAGATATGACGCGCCTGAGGCCCAAAACATCCTTCAAAATGGTATTGGCTGAGCCTTTTGATATGCCAACTTCATCAGCAGGGTTTCTAATTGTTAATCGACGGTTTTTCAACACCAAATCTTTGATTTGTTGAACGTGAGTTTCGTCGGTTGAGGTTGATGGTCGCCCTGGACGCTCTTCGTCTTCGACACGTTCACGGCCGACTTGGAACTCACTATACCACTTGTAAACATTTTTTTTAGACATAGCCTCATCACCAAAGGCTTTCTGCACCATCCTCAATGTATCCGCAGCAGAAAATTTATTCCGTTAACAAAATTTAATGCAAATTCTTTGCTCAACAAATTTCGACATCGCAAAAAGCGAAAAACTCACTTAGCAGCTTACAAAACGACACGTATCTCAAACACGAATGAATATTTTGACATGAAATTTGACATAAATGTGACGGACAGTACTACCAACTTAAAAAAAAAAATAATTCTCACAAAAAAGGTTTTTGTTAACAATTTGTATCAAATTTGACTACTATAGCCAATTTAAGTACTCGAGTTATAGATAAAAACAAAAGTTTTGTTAGAAAAACCAAAATCATTTTGCATATGTAGTTATAAGAATTGGGGGTAGTATTAACCCGATTTTATCTATATTTTTCAATACTACATACTCGTACTATTAATATTCCACATACTAATAAAATGTTCTCTGAGGTTAATTATATAAATTACCATCACCAATCATATGGAGTAAAGTCACCCGGTTGTTACATGTTAGTTATATGGGTCAAGTTTTTGTCCAAATTTATCCATTTTAGTTACAATGACACGCTGTTATTAAGTAAACAAGCTCTCTTATTTTTATAGAAACAACTCACATGTTAGCCGATATATGCGGTAAGTCGCCGGGAAGTTCGAAAATCGTTATCTTAGCTTGAAACTAAGGGAAGAATTGACACAATTCAACCCATTTTTACCATTGTCAACTAAAGACTATCCCTGAATTTTAATTAAATATCGAACACATTGACTGATATTTGCGGGAAGAAAACAACTATAGGTACTTAGACCCGCAAACAAAAGCTGTTTCTGTCCATCATCTTTCTTCATTTTGGAGCTCTACTTTTACCCGCAGTAAGCTACGTTAGTGGAAAGAGAAGACTAAAGCAATGAATAAAAATGTCTGTTTCTTCTACGAAGTTAATGGAAAATTTTAGTTTCCATTTCGGAAAGTAACGTGTTGGTTGTGATTTGAAACCCAAATAAAACAGATTTCCATACAAACGTTTTATTCGTTGGTGTATGGCAGCTATATATTGATCCGATATTGTGGTTCCGACAAATTAGCACATTATAGGGGAGAAAAAAGAACGTGTGCAATATTTCAGATATATTTCTCAAAATTTTGCCAAAGTTAAAGACAGACAGATATATGTAGCTAAATCAACTCAGCTCGCATGTAACTATATACCACATATACTTTATAGGGTCTCCGACGTTTCTCTCGGCATGTTTCAAATAGGAGGACACTGCTCAGGGTATAAAATTACTGTTACAGCAAAGCTACTCAAACTACAAAGAACATTATTGCCGGAAAAGCCGCACAAAATAATAAGCAATTGAAATTTAATACCCAATATTGCAAGTGCCAGCAACTTTATTTACGAGTATATCAAATAGTATTTGATAAATAAGCTCTATGTAAAGACAACGGAAAGCACTTGGGTAGGAGACAAAGTGAAGTCAACTTGAGTGTCATTATTGTTTTTCGAAACCGACGGTGGGCGCTAACGGCACTCGAGCAACAGCTGCATTGTCATTAACGGCACAGCCACCTGTCACAAAAAGCCGAAGCAATTGACAAAAGTTTATTGAGCTACAGTTACACGCACAGTTGGTGTTTAACAGTTTTTATTTTATGTTTATTTGTCAAAGCTTTTATTTTTTTGTTATTGCGCCTGCGAACCCCGCGCCACATATACGTAAATTGACTGCGACACTCTACATCATCTTTGCAAATTTGTTGCCAAGTTGGAAGATGAAGTGCCCGTCGTTGGAGCAAGATATGTATGTACGTGCGCAATCCATATAGCATAACGGTGAAGGCAGTCGTAGTAAGAAAAATGCGAAATGCGCATTTAATTCTTTCAAGTGGCGGTTTGCTGCCTTCTTATGCCTCTCGTGTCTCTCTCTCTCACTCCTTTATTTGTACTTGCCTACCACCCGACTTTTTATTCTCGACCGAGTACTAAGTTCATTGCAAGTATGTAGTAGGTGTATGGCATAGTCGTGCCGTGTTGTCAGTCGTCGTCTGCAACGTTTCCATCACCGCAATGACTTTTTCCACCAGCAATCGGGTGAATCGTGTACAAAAGACACTTCAGCATAAAATCAAAAGCTGATTTGCCTTGTTTAAGTGGTGGCAAAAAATGTTTGCTTTTCGGTTTGTGTTGCCAACACAACCGGAAGGGGAAAGCAAAATACAAAAGCGGCAAGGCAAATGCATGTGGGTAGAAAGTGGATAAAAATAAAAACAATAGCAAAAGATAATAATAAGACAAAAAGAAGCAAAATACAGGAAGGCAAATACGCCTTGCAAGCCAATCATGCGATTCAAAAATGGGCTCAGATGTACGTATATATAAAAGTGTGTATATAAATCTACTCATATATTCACCATTTGAACATCCTTCAACGTACTTTGCACTTGGCACAGCGTAAATTCTTCTCCACACTTGACTCCCAACTAGGAGGAAGACTATTCACTGTTTTATGTCTGAGAATAATCCCACGAATTTACTTACGAATCTGTGCACCGTCTCAACCTATCAGCTGCTTACACACGCGCATACGATTTGTACTCATAATGAAATTTGCATGTCAATCTCTTCCGCAGTCGATGGCAGACAGGCCTTGCAATGAAGTGCAACATCAGCTACAGCTTCAACGATGACAATGGTGGGAATTAATCCGGCTTCACACAGGCAGATCAATGTTTTCATATGCTTGCGTATATGCCTGCTCTTTGTCTTTTGCGCTTACGGCAGATTCCTTATACAATTTGTATACTAAAATTGTTGCTACCGAATTTTATATAGTGCGTAGGACCCCAGAATCCTGAATATCGTGAGTTATTCGTCACAAGGACAGACTGTATTTTCTTTAATCCAGACGAAATACTTATGTAGGTAGAATTCGAAGTTACTCTGAAGATTTTCTGACTAAAACTAAGATCCAAGCAGTGGCTAGCAATGAAACCGATCTGTCACAACTGGGACAATAAAATCAATTATGCACTAAAAGTTTCTTGACTAGCTTAAAAATACAAATATGAATGTCATCGCTCACAGTTGGATAAATTCACTCACTTTAAATATTTCTTCAATAGAAAATACAATGGAACCCTAAGTATAGTCTACTAAACTTCTACGGAAATAAAATATAAATAAAAGTCGTAAACGTGGGACTGGATATCAAAAGTAGAGTGAAGGACGATTCACAAATTTAAAGTAAACAAGGAGGTATGGCATCGGCGCTGCAACGAAGTACTAAATAATGTTTTTTGCTAACCAATTAAACTAAAATAAGAAAGGAAAAAAGTATGGGCAAGCGACCGCCGCGGCTGACTCGAATAAATTCTTGCCGAGATGTTCAAATTTAGACCACGACGTTATGTCAGCAAGAAAGCGCTGAATATTCCCTTCCATGGTGTCAATCCTTTCGGGCTTATCTGCGTATAAAGGAGACTTCACATAATCCTACCAATAGTCAAACGGTGTTATATCGCACGATTTTGCACACCACGTCATAGGCCTTTGACGCGAGTTAATGCGCTCACCAAAAGTAACCTGCAATAAATCGATTGCTTCGTTGGCTGTATGATATGTAGTGCTGTCTATTTGAAACTAAAGGTCCTCCACATCGATATCCTTCAATTCAGGTGGGAAAAAATCATCACTGTAACATACACTCCAAATAATACGATTTTGTTTATTATCGTACTCATTCAACCAAAAGTGAGCTTCAATACTGAACAAAATTTTCTTGTGAAAATCCGGTTCGGTGGCCATCCCATTTTGAGACCATTTATCGAACATGCGAAGCGATTGATGCTCATTTCGCTTCAATTCTTGCACATGTTGGATTTTGTAAGCCCTCAGACCAAGATCATGCCGTAAAATCTTCTACAAAGTGGATGAGCACATCCCATTGTTTCACGCGATGAATTCATTCGGGTCGTCTTCGATATTTTTCTTCACAGCAGCAGTAGCGTATTTGGTGAGTATTTGACGGCGCCTCGGGGGTTGCATATTATCTACTAGAGTAAAAGTATTGCGAAATCTTTTCATGGTTGCTCGATTACTGACTATAATGGGTGATTATGTCTACCGAATATTGGACCCAGCGCGTGATACATATTATTTTGGGAATAAATTTTCACTATTTGCAAAAAATCGTTCCGTCGTTCATCATAAAATGAAAAACCAAACAGATTGAAAATCAAATGACAGCTGCCAAGAAGACCAACTTAGCAAAAGTATTGCCTCATTGAAAACAATACATCTCAAAATAAACATCCATTATGAAGATCGTCGAAGAACAATTACGATAGCAATATCACAGAAAATTACTGATAAAGATCATCAGCAAGGAGATTTCATTAATTTGATTACACCGCCCAAGAAACTGTCATCTTCTATGAGTCCTTTCCATCAATTTTCACTACTATCTTCTAGTTCAATTTAGCATGGATGTAGGATTCGATTTTGAACGAAATTCGTTAGACCAAGACATTTTCAACACTAGGGTAACCGAAGTTGTCAATCTCAAGAAATATGATTGAATTATTCGAACCATAATAAATGGATTTTTTAATTTTGCTATGAACTTCATGAGGTACCTGACGCGCCATCTTGAGTAAAATCTAAAAACACTAATTTAATGCTGTTTTGAAGGGTAAAATATTCTAAAGCTACAAGGTGTGTTCCCAAGTAAACAAGATTTTTTGAATCGAGCGCCCCCTGATGGTGCCATCTATATGTTGACTGGTGCGTTAGAATCTGCTATATTTATGAAAATTTCATAATATTTCATCTATTGGAAGTGGAGTTATTGCGTTTTAAGTGTCAGTATGTCTGTGTTATCCGTGCGAAAATGAGCTTCGACAGAGTCAACATTAAATTTTGTTTTTAAATTGGCAAAACTTTTACCGAAACGTTTCAATTGATGAAACATGTTTATGGCGATGGTTGCCTATATGGAAATTTCATCGAAACTGTGAGTGAATTCATCAAAAGTCAAATTGAAACTCATGGAAATGGAATTGAACATCTCCAAAACATTGATTTATCGCATTTGCTACGTACGTAGAGGCCATTCTAAGGGCTTGCACCGCCATACTGGCGGCCATACCGGCCAACGAGCTAAAATATTCGTTCGACATGTTTTTGGACCGTGCAAAAAGCCATATTGAAGCAGAAAGAGACTATTTTGAATAAAATAAATTGATTTTGTCGAAAAAACCATTTGTTCTGTTTTTTTTAAGTCCTGTTTACTTCGGAAAGCGCCTTGTATAAAGTAGAACACAGTCTTCATCGCTATCTTCAATGTGTATCATTGAGATTTTATGTGATCTCTTATAGAGACAAGCCTACATTCTCTGTACACATTAAATGTTTTTCACTTCAACATTGATAACTTCTACATGCTTTTCTCTTTAAGCAAGGTTAGAAACTGCAACGCATATGCTGATGTTCATAAAACGGAATCTCAAAATTTAACCCGTGCCACATAGTGTATACATAGCTTTGAACTAGAGTTAAGGCAGGCGCTGTTGCAGTTTTGTAGCAAACGCGAGAACTCGCTCATAAAAAAATTATTGCGGTGATGGAATTCCACTTACGACCTCTGGAATGTGAGCAGAAAGAGGAGATAAGCAAAAGCGAGATTGCTACTGAGCATACAGTTAGAGCAAAAATCTCTGGCCTTACTCTGCTTTTAATTTACATGCTGACCTTCCGTTTTGCTTTTTTGTTTTGTCCGTTTATGTTTGCATAGTTGAGTGAGTGCAGTCACTCTCCCTCTTGTTGAAATATTTCACCTATTTCCATATAAAAAGCGCAACAAATTCTAATATCGAAGGCAGGTGAGGTTGGTGGGGTACATGGAATGTCAAGGATAATACTCAGATGCGCGTATTAAAAAATATTTAAAATACACTTTTTGATCTTTTTCAATATTTAGTCATATGTGTGCGCATGCGAATTATACGGTCAGTGGGGGAAGTATGGTGAGACAAAAAACTTGCGATAAATCTCACTTTTTTCGATTGCATTAAATTGTAGTTCTCAACCTCAAGATGGCTTGGTTTTATGTTATTTCTATGCCTCTGCAATTCAACATAGTGAAATCGTTCGGACGAATATTTTTTTAACAAGAGTAAAGTTTCTGTGTCTTATGTACCTGTGAAGTACTTCTTGCCTATTCGACTTGTAGAAATACTTGTTGCAGATTTCATTAAAAAGAACGCTCTTGAGTTAAAAGTATACCATATGGATTATAATAGAGATTCAAGACTTTGATGGCTCAAAATCAACAAAAATTTTAGAGCAGTCATAGGCCAGTTTAAGAAAAACTAAGGTTAAAATTGAAAAAAAACTGAGTCATTCTCCAAATTTATACCTTCAAGCATAACCTTATATATAATTCTAAACAGTTATATATAGTTTATGAACTAACAGGCCAACTATATTCAGCCCCCACTTAAATACCGTCAAAGCCTATTAAGTCGGTTACATTCCTTATAATATTAGGTTGGATTGTTTTCTGCCAATAACAGCGACGGCCAATTCGCTTTCAAGGACTGATATGGAAGAACTTCCAAATTTCAAGGCAAGTTAGAAAAAATGAAGCCTTTTTCTTCTTTTCTTCAAAAACGAACCGGTATGGACTCCAAGAAAAACGGATTTAGTAAACACAAATGAGTCGATAACACTAAAAAAAAGGGAAGTCGTAACTAAGTGGAAGAATTCGCCAAACTCCGCTTTAACTACACATTGGCGATTTCACATACAAAAACCTACAAAATCACTTGAAACCACATTTTTACATCCAATTAAGCCTCCTGCCACCTTCTTTATAAATGTCAATTTTTTTACCTCTCTCTTGAACCAGTTACGTCCTTTTATTCATGGAATTTTTAATTCACTGCATTTGTCGCATGCCTTTTTGCCGTTACGAAGTATCATACCTGTTAGGTGTGAAGTTTACTGAACAAATCACATACGCACGTCGAAAATTTACAATAAAAATGGCCTTCGTCAACTTCGTCTCATTTTCTTTGTAACGCCTTTCGCTGTTATATGTGGTTTTATGTTTCAACTGTCAATTTGGTTGGTTCTTTGTCGGGAAATGTGGCATTACTACGATATATGAGATGTATTTCATGATCTTGTATATTTACAAAGCCATATGTATAATATACATATATCGCATTCTATTGTATTTACATTTGTACTTAGTCCTGCAATAAGTTGTGCTACAAATTTCGCCCGTTATTAAAATGAAATTATACGACAATTTTTAATAAAGTTAATAATGTAACGTAAAATGCAAAGTATAGGTAAAGGAAAGTATTTAATAATGTATATATTTAAAGAATTTTATTCATAACAGACAAGCGTTTAAAGGCTTCGGCATTTGATTTATTGCAACACCCAGAGTTTCTATTATTTCCTATGACGCTGCTTGAAACAAAGTCTCTTTGAGACTCTCCATACTTTTCTGAGGTATTCAAAAAGATCTCTTGCATCTTTCAAAGTTACATAGATTTTTGTAGTTTTGTTTATTAAAAGGTTCTTGAACAGTGAAAAGTTTTTCATATGTGAAAAGGATACTTTCATAGCCGTTGACCGCGTGCCACTGAAGCAGCCGCTTACAACTGTTGATCCTAAATTGTTTCAAGCGCGTTGTGAAAAGATTACTTATTGACCGACGGCAGGCTTTCATGAGTAGATCATCTTGAATAAATTTTGATATTGATTTCGTCGATGCATTAGGTTGTCAAATATTTCCCTTCCGCTTTTTTGCTCTTTATTCAATGCTTTAAAAAAAGTGTTACAGTGATTGGATTTAGTTCAAATATGCGCCGTTTCGTTCATTAATCTGTTTCCATCTAGACGGCAACTTCAGAATATCCCCCTCGTGGAAGCCCCCTTCCTTATTTGCGAAGAACTGGGACAGCCACTTTTCACAAGCTTCTATTGAGTTCAACTTTACAACAACAATGGCGTTCGCCATGGACAGGAACAGGTGGATATATGGTGGATGCGATAAAACCTCCCATCCGAGCTCCCGTAGTTTCTGAAGAGCCATCAACGAAATGTGTGTTCTGGCGTTGTCCTGGTGGAACACTACACCCTTCCTGTTGGCCATTTCTGGACGCTTCTGGTCGATTGCCTGCTTCAAGCGGTCTAGTTGTTCGCAGTAGATGGTAGAATTAATCGTCTGGCCATATGGGAGCAGCTCATAGTGAATGATTCTCTTCCAATCCCACCAAACACACAGCAAACCCTTCCTGGCCGTCAATCCCGGCTTGGCCACTGTTTTGAACAATTCACCGGCCTTCGACCACTATCGTTTTCGTTTGATATTATCGTATGTGATCCATTTTTTGTCGCCAGTCACCATCCGCTTCAAAAATGGGTCGAGTTCGTTCCGTTACAGCAGCATATCGCAGGTATTGATTCGGTCCAGATGATTTTTTTGGGTCAAATCATGCGGCATCCAAACATCAGTTCTTTTTGTGTATCCAGCCTTCTGCAGATGGTTTAAAATGGTTTGGTGACTAACTCCCATTTTCTGGGCGATGTCATGGGATGCCACATGCCGGTCTAACACGATTTTTTCCATGATCCATGGCTTATCCATGGTGTCATTTTCAACCACTCTGAATCGTCAATGATATTCCTCCGCAGTTCGAAGTGAGAGAGTACCATCCCCAAAGCACCATTAATCTCACGGAAAATTTTTCTAGCGAATTTCCCTTTAACGAAGGAAATTTTTAAAATATCGCGAATTTCGGCATTAGTGAACTCCATGTTTACACGTCTATAACTGTTGGACGAAATATCCAAACTAATCATGCATAGCGTCGTTTTGTAGGTTATGTCAACACCTTTCAAAGATGTACATACGAGTATAGTATTGCCAGATACGAGCTCTGTAACGCTTTATACATAGCCGCGAAATTCAAACAACAAAAGGGCAGAAGGGAGATATTTGACAACCTTATATCTATTGCACTTGATATAACTTTTGTTTTCTAAGGTGTTTTCTGTGAATGCCTTCCGAGAACAGTTTTTACGGGAGGACGGCCAATTCTTTTTCATAGTTATAATTATTTTTTAGCAGAAATCTTAAACAATCGAAGGTCTTCTTCTTCTTAATTGGCGTAAACACCGCTTACGCGATTATAGCTAAGATAACAACAGCCCGCCAGTCGTTTTTTCCTTTCGCTACGTGGCACCAATTGGATATACCAAGCGTAGACAGGTCCTTCTCCACTTGGTCCTTCCAACGGAGTGAAGGTTTTCCTCTTCCTCTGCTTTCCCCTGCGGGTACTGCGGTCGAGTACTTTCAGAGCTGGAGTGTTTTCGTCCATTCAGGCGACATGACCTATCCGGCGTAGCCGCTGTCTTTTAATTCGCTGAACTATGTCGTCATTTATCCATACAGCTCATCGTTCCATCGAATGCGATATTCGCCGTAGCCAACGCGCAAAAGACCATAAATCTTTCGCAGAACTTTTCTCTCGAAAACTCGTAACGTCGAATCATCAGTTGTTGACATCGTCCAACCATATAGCAGGACGGGAATTATGAGTGACTTATAGAGTTTGGTTTTTGTTTGTCGAGAGAGGACTTTGCTTCTCAATTGCCTACTCAGTCCGAAGTAGCATCTGTTGGCAAAAGTTCTCCTGCGTTGGATTTCCAAGCTGATATTGTTGGTGGTGTTTACGCTGGTTCCAAGATAGACGAAATTATCTACGACTTCAAAGTTATGACTGTCAACAGTGACGTCAGTGCCAAGTCGCGAGTGCGACCACTGTTTGTTTGATGACAGGAGATATTTCGTCTTGCCCTCGTTCACTGCCAGACCCATTTATTTTTCTTCCTTGTCCGGTCTGGAGAAAGCAGAGCTAACGGCGCGGGTGTTGAGGCTGATGATATCAATATCATCGGCATACGCCATCAGCTGTACACTCTTATAGAAGATGATACCTTCTCTATTTAGTTCTGCAACTCGAACTATATTACTATTTTTACAATCGAAGGTCAGACATTTATTTTTCTTAAGGAGCTATACCAGTGCAACGCATGAAAAATTAGGCGATTTTCGTGAATTTTTTTAAGAGAAAGTAGGCAATTGAATATTTGTTACTTCTGTGAACGTAATAAGGTATAGATTTTTTTTTACAAAAATGTTGAAAAATAACGGAGTTATGGGCTGTTATCGGAGGTGCCGAGAAAAATTGCTCCAACTTGTGACATGATTCCGGCCGAATGAGTAGCTGAAACAAAAAAAATTTAAAAAGTTTATTATATATTTCCTATACAATGGCCTACGATCTTTGAAAAATATCAAAAATAAACAAAATGACGTAATTAAAAAAAAAACGTGGTTTTTTTTTAGGTAAAAAATGTCCGTTTAATGCCAAATGGATACTTTTCAATCAATCAAAATGATCGTAAGTCATTGCAAAGTAAATATATTCAGCAATACTCAGTTTAAATTTCAAGTCGATCAGTCAATTTCTCGTTGAGTTATGATTTAGATTCATTAATTGATTAATTAAATTTTGAGAAATGTCGTTTCGAGAAAAACGCGTTAAAGTTATACCTGCGAACAGTCGCTCTTTAGAGCGACACAGACAGTACTAATAAGACTTTTCTACATAAACTACTATACTACGAGTATGTACGAGTATATCAAATTCTAAGATTTACTTTAATCGGCTTCAGCACTGATTTTTATGGTAAGTCACTGAATTAATGAAATTTATGTAACTCATCGTATCAGCTCGCAGGGGTCCAAGAGTCTTGCGCAGAATTTTTTCCACCCGCAACATAAACTCAGTTCCATCGGATTTTGTAATGGCATCACATCTAGCCTCGAGTTTTGGAAAGAAATTGTTTCAGGGCTTTAAGTAAGTTTATTGTATTAAGTAAGTATTATTCTATAATTGAATCGTTCTTCTAGCAAAAGTAAAACTTCTGCAAATTAAGTCTGCCGAGATGACAACTATTGGCCGAATAAAAATCCGAATGCGATTAAACAAGCATTTATGGAGAAAGCATTTAGTTTCAATGGCTTCATTTTGCTGCGAAGTTATGGTTTTCTATATTAAAGCGAAATTTGGATGTGAGTTTCTACCTGAAATAAAATACTAGTTATGTCGTCAATAAATAAATAAATAAAATACTAGTTATGTCGTCAATGTTGCTTCGAAATTTCAATAAAGAAAAGGCGCTGATATAAACACCGTCAAATATGAATGAAATTCAACTAGATATACAAGTATATAATATATTATACATCACCATAGATATATTTTTGTTGGAAATAACAGCATATTGAAAGCAGTTAGGCACATAGTCTTGCCATCTAACACTTTATTAAATTTAGTCCGAAAAAAGTTTTGAGTGGTGGAGAGGTATCTTTCGTACCTACATTACAATCAAGCTCATAGTAGAACTTTTACCAGCACAATTATAAAGCATTAAAAAGCAATATTTAATGACTTCTTTTATTTATTCCCGCTTTTATTGGCGAATAAAAATTCAAGTGAATAAATTTATTTCACTTGAAATTCATTACACGCTGCCATTCCGTAGCAAAGGATACAATTACAGCGCAATAGATTGGGAAAAGGGGTAACACACGTAACTAGCCTTTGAGGAGAGATGAATGTAGTAATATTGCGCCTTCAGCGGCGAAGTGCCATCACATGGTAGCTGATTTGATGTGGTAATTGAATTTATGGTCAGTGGGCGTGCTTGGAATACAGTACCATATTTGAATACAGATGCTACCCAGCGAATCGTGTCGAACGCTCTATAAGAAACCATTTGCGTAGTTTTGTGTGTGCGAGTGTATGACTGCTTTTGGTGGAGAGTGCTCTTTTTGATAGAAAACTGGTCCACAAAGCGCAACAAGTTGAGTAATATGGTTTGATTGTAGTAAGAGGGATGAGAAGAAAAATATTGTATGGTATATGAGAAAGGTTTTATCCATCTCACTGAGTCATACCAAATGGACCTCAGATTCAAAGTCTCTGTTGCGTAAAGAGTTACATATGCCTAATGAGGAAAATTTTACAATAAATCCATCTACCGATTATCCATTCGATTCGGTCCAAAAAAAATATTCGGCTCAGCAAAATATTCGCAGTGGCTTCTTCCCTAGTAACTTATCTGAAAAGTTCTGTCTCTACTCCCAAAATCGCTGGAATTTTGTTGCCAACTCATAGATTCCCGAAACGACTGCTAGAGTGGTGATAAATTCAAATTGTTCAGGCATTACATTCCCTGTGGAGGATTATACAGCTAGAACAGGGTTGATAATTTTTGAAAGCAGGATGAAACCCACTGAAACTAAAGAAAAATAACAAAAATTAAAGGTCTAAGTTCAGTAAGAGGAATAGGAGAACTTGGTTGACTTTTTACGGGTTAAACCTATTTATTTATTGTGGTATAGAGACAAGTTATATAGCAAAGTTGTAAGTAATAAAAGGATTAATAAATCAGTAGTCTTCTTAGTGTTCAAATTTTCTACTTTTTTTCTAGATGTTCTGCTCGGTTTGAAATTAGAAACTTAAACTCTTTTCACAGATAATGAAGTCCTAAAAAACGTTTAGTTTCAAAAATAAAAAAACAAAAACACGGTTTGATAGATGAGCGGCTATGTTGACAGACATGGAAAGCAAGTAAAATTTCAGTAAAGAATATAAAGCAGTTGTCACAAGAGAGACAAACAAAAATTATTCTTCTTCTATCTACATATTTCGAGTCATTCGACCTATCTTCATATGATTTTTTCAAGTACACAAAGCTTTGATATCTATACACCACCAATGAATCTTCTTCCCCTTTATTAGCGTAGACCGCTTACGAGGTTATAGACAAGATTACAACAACGAAGCCTATTGTTTCCCCAAACACAACGCACAACCCTGGGGAGGGATAGTTCGCCTTCTCTCTTTGGTGCGCCTTCAAACGGATGTTGTTTGGCTACCCAGAGAATACTTGGTCTAAGGCCGAAAGTCGTTAATGGAAGTGAAGTGACTGGCAATCAGAGAACTGTCCTCATTTACGTTCTTCTACACGGCTCCATCTTCCAAAGCCGAAGTCTGAAACAAAACCTTAAGGGGTATTCTAGTCTAGAAATCAAATTTTTTATTAAAAAAAAAAAAAAAACAAACAGAAAGTATTTTTACTATCCATTTTTTATGGTGTTCTTATTGATACTTAAGAACACAGAAAAAAAATACAAAAAAATATTAAAAATTAAAATAATTAAAGGGGGGGAGAGACAGGTGTAAAAAAAAATGACGCATCCTAGTGACATTGATCCTGACTCTCCTGGTGGTCTGAAAGAAAATCAAAAAAAAAAAATTCTTAATCCGTAAGCATGCTGTTATAGTCCCTACCTCAAGAAACACGAAAAAAAAATTTTTTTGAAAAATGGCGACTGCCTGAAAATAAAAATCATTTTTTACGCCTTTTTTTCAAATTCCTGAATTTTTTTAAAATATTAAAAACAAAACTTTTGAGACAATGCTGGTAAGAACGATAAAGGATTATATAAATAAGGTTCACACAAAATTTCAAGTAAATCGGTTGTATAGAACTTGAGATAATGCCGGTACCGTGTGGAAAGAAGTAGTTAAAAAAGTAAGGCTACCTACCTACCGGGCTAGGTACTGCGTCATTAAAGTAACTGTAGCTCATAAAATAATTTTAATTTTTAAAAATCCTATGGAGGATATGTTCTTAAGAGTCTAAACTTTAAATACATGAAAAAAATCGAATTTTTCAAAATTCTAGAGTAGAATACCCCCTTAAAAACGATTTTTTTAGTTGGAGAATTGCTTACATGGAGCTAATGTAGCGATGTACGAACTTATCGTGAAAATTACAGTAGCATTGTTATTAAAAATCTTTGTTTTTAAACTTCGACTTTCGAAATCATTTTGGGCTTAAATCCCTTTCTGTTGCTCTCCCGCCGACCTAATTTAAGAGCTTAAACTGTTATTTTAAAAATTGTAAACTGTGCCATGTGCAAATATTTTTACAGTATGCAGTTGTTAAACAATAAGTTTCTGCAATCTTTTAGCTGTTAAATTTACAGCCTGAAGTTGCAAATCACTGTGGTAATGTATCTCTCTCAGAACCCAAAAACCAGTCCTTTCATGAGATCACACATAGCTTTCACTACAGCATATCACTCATATCATTAAATGTATTCAATTGTACATTCACTTATCAATATCGATGTGCATTTACAATAAAATGAAGTCATAAAAAGCAGAATATAAAAAAAATTATTTTACTCTGATGTGGTGCCCACCCGGAATGAAGATATCAAAACTCTAACAATGCGAGTTAATAACCGCAAAACAATCTTTCACCAAAACATAATTCAATTTGTAAGCATACATGGGTGTATGTATGTGCCTCAAAGCTACATATGTATGTACGTATGTAGATATGTGAGCAGTCGAGGTCACAGCCAAGTCTACACGGACCATCAACACGCTAGTAATTCTGTTAGTGGCATTCAATACAAACACACCGAACTTATGGCACTAAAAATAACTTTGACTTAGCCCTGGCAGATAGAATACATGATATGTGGGTGTATGCATTAGGGTGGTCGTTATTTCACAATTTGTTTTTTTGTACGTCTCCTGAAGTTTAAATTTTTTTTCCAAAACCGTTATTCAACGTAAGCCACTTCTTCCTTATCGATTTCAATGGTATCTAAATCATGTTTCTTTTGCTACTAACATGACATGAGACTTTTCGATATTTTGCATAAAGAAATTATAAATATTATTTTAGATGTTCTAAGCAGGTACACTTATACTTCAAATGGACAGAGCATTCATACAAGTCAATTACTTGGTATAGTATGTTACATTATGTGTTGCTAATACGACACGGTGTACTATATTAATACAGTACACTTGATGCATAAATTGAACTGCATACAACTTTTAAAGGAATGGTTTATTGCAAAAATCATTCAACCTTGATGTAAGAACATTCTATTTTCAAATTAGTAGAAATATTTGACATGGAGGAAAAAAATTGAAAACAAAATATCAAAAAATTACGTGTTAACAATATGAAAAAATAAAAGGATTTATGTAGGCATGGTTTCAATTGAAAACAAAGAAGTAGTTTACTTCGGCCGAACCGAAGCTATAATACTCTTTACATGTTAATTTTGTATAGCATAAAGGGTCCCTGTCTTGATTTTGATCGATCAGTTTGATTGGCAGTTATATTCTATAGCGGTCCGGTCGGAAAAATATTTTCCGAAATTATAGCAATGCTTTGAATATTACATATTTGAATAATATGTGCTAAATATTATCAAGACACCTCGACAAATAAAAAAAAGTGTCGCGTACAAGCACTTGATTACGATCGCTATATATTATACTATTCCATCTGCGCAATTTCTTCGGAAATTGTTGTGATTCTTTAAATATTCTGATGGTACCTAGTAAAACAAAAAAGTTTGCCGTAAGAGCATGTAATTTGGATTTGTTTGTATGACAGCGATATGCTATAGGGTTGAGATATCTACGTTTCCGACAAAAAACAGCTTCTTGAGGAGAAAAAGGCATGTGCAAATTTTCAGAACGAAATCTTAAAGACTGAGGAACTAGTTTGCATATACAGACAGACAGACATGACTAAGTCGACTGAGCTCACTTACATATCGTCACCCAGAATCCCAAATAACGTAACATCACTTTTCATAAGTTTACAGGCGAAGGAAAAACAATATCATAGAAACCACTCACAGAAACAAAACTTGAGTTTTGGTTATAAAATGGTTATATATTGGTTATATCTGACGGCGGAATCTGAAAATTTTATACTACCTATACATAATATGATATAGTGAACCAGAAGTAATAAAAAACTCAATTTCGATTTTGTTATTTTGCGTTTTAGGTGGCGCTATATATAATAATTTACAGGGTTTCTGGGTGTAACAAACATTTTCAGGATACAATAAAAAGCCTTTTAAGCTGATTACTTTTTTTTTAGAATAAAAACAAAAGTTTGAAGGGGCGTCTGCAAAAAAACGAGCCAATTTTAGAAATACCGGACCACCCAACAAGCCTACATATATAAATGTACATATACACGCCTAATTTGTTAGTCAGAGTAGTATTACTTCTACTCCGGAGGTGAGTTACTAGAGAATATAATAAATATATATATACGTATACATTTATGTACGTTCATATGTGTTAATGTATATATATATATTGAAGTATGTATGTGTGTAAATATATGTATGTATCTGCTTATGCAATCACCGATTGCCACTTTCGGCGCGTAGCGAAAGAATTGACTTCATTAGCTGCATATAAACTTAAAGTTACACTTTCTTATATAACAGTATATATACATATGTACATACAACATTTATTATATAACCGTTACCCAACAGCACAGCGTTCCATTTAAACGAATTAAAAGTGTTGCCAAACAACAGTAAATTTTGTTACTTCATAAATAAATTCTGTTGAAATTTCAACGCGCTGCACAATGGCACTCGCATACCAAAATATGTGCATGAGTGTGTGTGCCTTCAGTATGTATGTGCGTGTCAGCCAAGGCCACAAAGCGGGAAATCATTCTACACTTAGAGGTTACGGGTCCCAAACACGTGCACACATGCAATCTCATGTGTATAAGTTCACCATAAAAGTCAATGTTTCTATCTCTATGTGTATGTGAAAGTAAAGGTGGATATGTGTGTGTCTGTGCGCCGACGTACTGTAAAGGAATGCGTAATTGTAGCTCGGTAATGCGGGGTATTGTGAAATCAGGCGAAAAATAAATTCACACAATCATAATTTGCCAACAGTGGTAACAGCAACAGCAACAACAAAACATTACCAGTACAGCTGTTGGCGAGAAAATTGTCTTACACATTCACAGCTAACACGCATTACATGTGTACAAACATATGTACACATGAATGTCTGCTGGTAAATATGTTGCTCTATCTGACTATTGGCTTACTTGTAATTCACAGCAACACATAACATCTAATTTAAACAGTTTATTTTATTTCCGCCGCAAACAATAACTCAACAACACATAAAAGTCACACACACACAGACAAACTCATAAAAATGTGCAGTAAGTGTTCGCAAGATATTTTCCAAGTTCTTAAAGTGTATGAAACTCGCATAAAAATTACTTCTTTATAAGTAGCCGAAGAGATTCCATGTAGACGAACTCAGTAATAGGGTGTTACAAGTTAGTAAAGAGCTGTCTACAAAGCGTTGGTTTACATCCCAGACGGAGACATAGTATATCGAAAAGTATGGGCAAATGTATTTCATACAATGACAACACTTCTGCAGATATAGTATGAAAGTTTCTAGTGTATTTTCGACAATATTAAACAGCCCAAAAAATTTATTGCGTTACATAGGCCATTTGGCATCAAGAAATAATTTTTTCGAAGCAAAACCAGCCGAAAATTTCGTTTATAATTCCATTTTTTGGAGTGTTTTATTTTATGGAACAAAATTTGTTTCCTTTTATTTTTAGATACGTCTGGAAATTATCAGATCTATACAAAGTATAAAACAAAGTCGCTTTTTCTGTCCCTTTGTATACTTAAATTTTTTAAACTACGCAACGGATTTTCATGAGTTTTTTTTTTTAATTGAATTAGAAATCGTCAATCAGAAGACCGTAATTCATTAGAAGAGGGTTGTGAAGCTTAGACAAATATCTAGACGCATTACATTCTAATTCAGCGTTAAGTCACATAATTTCAAGAAAACTTTTTCATTAAGTTTCACTAAAATATTATAAATTTTGATTAAGACTGGAAATCATTTTATGAGGTATATTGAAAAAAGAGACGTTGTTTTAATTTTAACATTGCCCAGGTATACTCCTGAACATAACTTAAAGCCGTTTTATATATAAATAATACTCACTAACCGATATATTCGGCATAAAACGTGTTATATGGGAGTTAGGGGTAGTATTAACTGAATTTTATATATTATTTCCAATACTACATACATATCTATGTCACATACTAATAAAATGCTCTCACGGTTTCATCAAAGTACCTCTTTGCAGTCACCAATCATATGGAGTTAAGTCAAATGGATATTCGAAAATACTTATATTAGTTATATTGGTGATAGGTCAAGTTTTCTCCCCATTTTATACATTGTGAGCAAAAAGACGCACCATTATGATACGGTATAAAAGTACGCTGAAGTTCGAAAATTTTTAGGGAAGTATCATAATTGGACCAAATTTTCGGCGAACGTTCAACTATTGGTACTGGAGTTCATATATTCGATACCTAAGGAATTGAGTAGTTTTGGTCAGATGTGACAATTTTTGGCGGCAAAGTGACATATTTTAAAGGTACAAAGTTTCATCTCGTTATATTAACTGCTTCCTGATTTGTATACTGGAAAGTTAGAGAATTAAATGTGATTTAAACTTTCCCATATTGCCAATTTATGTGCTGTAACATATAGAATCAGTGCAATGTCACGTACCTAATTTGGTTGAAATTGGTCGGACGAGTCGCGAGATATGACAGCAGTAGTCCGATTACGCCCATCTACGAACTCGTTCTCACTGTTTTAGCAAGAAACAGTTGTACGCAAGTTCTTTTATTTGTGTCTTTTTAACGAAATAGGAACAATCACGTTTCCAGCATGGATAGAACTATTCCTGTATATATTTTATAAAAAAAGTGAATGATTTTATAAACAAGCTTTGGGAAATGTTTTGGAAAAATGACTGCTTATGAATTTTATACGGACGTCAATCGGATGACAAATGTTAAAGTTAGAGCCTAATAGATGAAAAAGTGTACAATTTTTGCATTTTTTTTTTTTGAATTTGATCATATCAAATTTCGTATTGCGTCTAAAGAAACCTATTTTTAACAAATAATAATTTTCAGTTATAACATAATGTGTATTTTATCATATTCAAAAAGTTCTATTTTTTTTGGACACACCTTGTACCATTTGAATAGTTAACCTTTACGTAGAACTCAAACGTGGCTTACTACTTCAATGGTTTTTGAACGAGAAGTCGGACCTCCTTTTAAGAAACACGATTAAAAGCACACTTGGATCACATTTGAAATATCAACTCAATGTTAGTAGAAAGGAATGCATAATAAGGTGTTTCAATAGGGACGCTACAAAAGTCGCCATATTTTTCCGCTCTTGACATGTCTCTTCAGTAGGCGTTGAGCATCTCTGTGACGTCGTTGTGGTGTATCTTTCGAAAAGATCTTAGCCTAGATCTTTACAAGACCAAATTGACGCAAGAGACGAAGCCGCTCGTTCACCAGAATCGTCGTGTATTCGTGAATTAGGCTGAGCAACAACTTGAAAATTATCCAGATTTTCATCGAAAGATCATCTTCCGCAATGAGGCTCATTTCGTATAAACAAAACCTGCACGTTATTGCGAATGGGATTCGCTACTGCTCAACCGTATATTTTTAGTCCGAATTGATTAATATGGACTTGGATGATCGATTTATTTTTGTTTTGTTCAAGTTTGGTGAACGTGTTATCTTACGAAATGGCCCAGTCAATTGGCCGCCTCGCTCGTGCGGCTTGACGCCGTTAGACTATTTCCTTTAGGACTACGCCAGGTCTATGGTCTAGGCCAACAAGACAGCGACGATTGTTAAACTATGTGCGCATATCGAACGTGAAATTGCAGCAATATCGGCCGATTTATGCTTGAAAACCATCGAAAATTGGGTTCAGCGTCTGGACTTCTGCAAGCTTGCTGTGGTGGCTATGAAAATGAAACCGAATTCCATACTTAATGGCATCGAATCTACTTTCAGAGTAAAGAATTTCATTGATAGCACAAAACGTTTTAATTAAAAAAAAAAAACGTTTGTAGCGCTCTTATTGAAAAACCCGTTATAAGTTAAGATATGATCCGAAGTAAAAAATATGTGGATATCCAAAAGTGCAAACGGCAAAAGTATTAAAAGGCATGGAAGTCAAATTTTCAATTGTTTTTTTGAGATATCAAAATATATCCTGAAATTATTGTAATTTAGAATAAGCATAAACAATCAATCTTATTTTTCTTACACATGATCTTAAAAAACTTTCTTTCCCAAAACGGCTCTAATTTTAACCCATGAATTACTAAGAAAGGAATAAATAAAATCTTAAAAATTTATTAGATCTCCAGCGAATTAATCTGAAACCAGGTGCGGTAACTGTCAACAAATCAATCACAAATTTTTATTTACGCTCTTAAAAGATAAAGACCAACTAAAGTTATTACACAATTGTAACAACTTAATGTCTTAATGTAAGGGTTTCTCGAATTCTCTCAACACCACTCTAGCAGCACATAGTCAACGCGTCAAAATGCCGAAGGCAAAGACAATGAGTGTCGGATGAGACGTGTTGCGAACATCACAAGTACGGCCAATCAAGGTAGTGAGTGATTCCTCTTCATCTGATGAATACTGATAACTATCATAATTTATGACAAGTTTAGCCAGCGGCGATTGCACGACAACGTGAAGGTGGCTCATGAGCCGTAATACGTGCGACTGACAGTGGCTGGGAAAAGTTTGCAAGGGTGAGCTTTCTAGCTGAAGTTTGTACGATTATTTGATACTCTTGTATCTACAATGTTTATTTGATTTCATTGCAATTACAGTAGAATTCTATGAATTGTTTGTATTAATACATAGCGCCGGTGTTGGACAGCTGCATGTCGCTTTAAGCTCTCACAACGAAATTGACAACTAAATTGAATTTATTTTATAGCTCATAAAATTGTCATTGAAACTAATCAAGAGAGTTTATGATTTGGCTTTTTTGACACCACTGATAGCGATGATCCTATCTATTTAATTTGTAGTCGATATTCTGGTAGGGGCATGTGAATACGAAATGGCGATTCTTAAATTTTTAAAGACATTTTGGCTAATTTAAATGATCTAAATTTAGCAGGCAAGCCAAAAATCACAATATGGGTAAATTAGGGCTGTGGGAAGGACTGATTGCATTATCTTTGATATTATTAGCTTTTTAAAAATAACTCAAAAACTGATGTATAAATGACGTGTTCCTCAAAAAGACTGCTAGAATCATATCATCCGTATATTTTAATTAACCATTACTTTTGTCTAAATTTGGTCTGGTGGAATCATCGGTCCGTAATTCTTTCAAAATTAAACTGGTAACACCGTTACTGTTAATTGCCAGCCGTACAGAACTATGAAGAAGTTGATCTTGACAGCATCTAGTCCCAACAAGACGGGGCTTAGTGCCACACAGCACTTTTTCAAGAAATTATGACATTTTTATTTAACACCATTAGACTATTTCTTTAGTCACATTGGTATTTAGCATTACATCGCACTGTTCAAGCTTTAGAGGTCAATATTGAACGTGATATTCATGACATACGATTTGATTGATTGGAAAAAGTTTTCGAAAATTGGATTCATCGAATTTGTAAAAAAAGGATTTTTTATTTCTTGAAAAATTTGTGTATTTTTTTTTTTAAGAAAATCAAGGCAGTTGAAAAAACCTGTACTTAATGTTATATACTATATGGTATAAGGTCAAAGGTAAGGAATGGGCTACAGAAAGAATTTACTTGCTCCTATTTTCCAATTTTTGGCACAACAGTACATGAATCCCTGGAAAATATGCTTTGTGAATAATAATATATCAATAATATATCTCAAAGGTTGACCTATACTTGCTTTTGGCATAATTTATACATATATTTAACAATGAAAGAATCAGGTTCAATATAAAATTTTGATATATGTAAAGCAGGCGTGTCCACTTTTTCCGTTGTAATTTCAGAATATGAAATAAGAATGTATGGATAATGGTACGTACGAACCAAGTTTAGTTAGAATTCATCAAGTAGTTCCTGAGTATAGGATTTTACCTAAAAATGGGCGGTGCCATGCTCGTTATCCAACTTTTACAATGATTACTATGAATCCCATAAATATCATCTTTGCTGAGTAATTTATTGTTTGGACTTGTCTCGTCATCTCCCCTGAGAGAAGATTCTTAAAATGATTAACAGATTTGTAAAAAGGTTCATGGTGCTTCATCAATGCATGGAGTCCAGCTATAGAAGGTTTCTGACATCACAAAGAATTTTGGCAGTTAAAGTGTGATTAGCACGTCGGTGAGTAGCCGTGGAATCCAAAATGACCTAACCTGTGGAGACAGTTCAACATTTACCGATTATACCGCTTTTTTTGGGGTAAAAGTTCAAGGAACGACTAGCGATTTTGTGTAGAAATGTTATAATTCAAGCAGTCCACTAACGATAAGTTTGTTTACCGAAGACAGTACTAATTCTTCACGGGTATGGTTCCAGAATTTTTTAGTGTCTAGAAAAAAGAGTTTGAGTGCTCATATATTTGGGAGTGAATTGTTCTTAGTGTAACTAAATTAATTTAGTTTTTGTCTTTTAATAAAGAAGATAAATTTTTATCTTATAAAAAACAAAGGCCTATCTAGAGAAAACTAACAAGCTCAGCCACTTCAATACAATGATATTTCTCTCAAGAAATATTTTGTCTTTGTGACTTTTGAACAAACGATGTACTTATAGCCTGTGGTACGCATATTGATATTTGAAAGCAAACAACTCCGAATGCTATTTACATCTCCATGAAATAAATGTTGCTACTGCAGTGTCTGAATAGATAAAACTATGTGTGTTCGACCTTTGTCAAAGTAAAATATGAAAATTTGTAAAGGAAATTACATACCAATTGACTCAAAACAGTTGAAACAAGGTTATTTTCTAGCAAACATTCTGCAGCTGAAATGCAGAATATGAGCGTCATACTCGTTTGACAAAAATATTTATTAGGGTAGGGCAATATTTGTAAAACTGCTTGATTGGTGCCTTTAAAAATTCATCGCAATTGGAATCAACACACTTATCAGAGTCGAGAAATTCGCCACAAAAGCACCTTTGTTTTGACTAGGACTCTTTTACTATGAATCAGGGTGAAATACATGAATCTAAGCTCTTAAATTAAGCTTTTTTTTTTTTGTATCAAAACAATTAATGAAAATGTTTAACGAAGTAATCTCAAGACTAGATATCCTGTCATATTAAAATAGTTACAGATATAAGGTCATAGTCATGACTGGTCATGGGTTTCTACTAAGTATTCGTGAACAAGTGTTTGTAATATATAGCCTGTTAGGATACGAGCAACAGGGATTTAATAATCATGCTGTTATATATTGTTGTCAACTAATTTCAATGAACTAAATTCATTTTGTAAAATAAATCTTACCACTCTAATGTATATGAAACTATTTACGCAAAATCAGACGCGTCTGACTCCTTTTGAAAATGTGTTAGTCAAAGCTATTCAACAAGCGTAGATACATATGTACATATATGTCTGGTAGTTTTTTGTGTTATGTCAAAGCAGCAAGGAATTTGTGACAAGAAATCAAACATTATCAATTTCTCTCAGCCTCTAGTTTAATTGGTGCTTTGGCTTAGCTGTGAAAGTTTAATACTCAAGTTAAATATGGTATCAGAAATTTAAATAATTTCTACCAAATTTATTTAGTAAATATCAAATGGCTTGGAGTGAAATTGGCATCATACAAAAACAACACCAAAGTAGGAACGTTTCTTTAATATCAGATTTGTTTCTCACACACTCACAGTGTTTCACAAAATTTTGACAACATGGTATCGTAATTTTTGCATTGAACACGCTAGAAAGGGCTCGAAAGATTACAGCGAAGCTTGACTCCATCCCAAACCGAGTCCCACATGGAGGTGTCTGTCGATATCCAACAATACCAACAACTTGTATTGATGGCCTTAATTCTCTTTCGGACAATGCCTATTATGCTCAATATAACTGTTTAAAATCAAATAAAAATAAAATTCCAGCTTAAACTTGGTTTATTGGTAGGTAGCCTCTCAATAAATCATTTTTTAACAGATATTTGATATAGAAGTTTTCCTTGTTTGAAAACTATTGCTAAACATAGCTTAAATAATACATATGCCGATGTTGGATTGGCAACTCATTCACATGATGAAAAGTGGCCTGATATGTACTTAGATTTACCAACCTTAAACGGACGCAAATCGCGAAAATAGTGTATCCATGTCAAGACTTTGCCCAGGCTCATTGCTCCAGGTTGTAATGAACGAATCGGTTCAACCAGGCTACAAATTGCTGTCATATTTGCACTTCAGTGTGCCAAATTTGTAAAAGACAATGGTTAGATAACGATTTTAGGCACTGAAACCTAAAAAATATATATATACACAAAATGATTTTCAGATAAGCGAAAGAAAAGGTTTAGAGGATCGCTAAGTTGAACATAACAGGTGTGTCCAAAAATTAACGCAATTAGAATTTCGTGGATTTAGACAGTCCAATTGTCAAAATTTTTTGTTACGTTGATAGAAGAGACGAGGTTCCCTACCTTTTAAAGAAAAAAACAAAAAAACTTCAAATTTAATGGGGTGTGTCTATTATAATTCGAAAGAACATTCTTTGGCATTTATTTCCTGAAGATTATCCGTTGAGTACTATTTTCGATGACTCGTTCGAGCTTTTGACTAGTAACTAGCATGAGTGATGTTTAGCTCCAGAGTCTGAATAGAATTGTTCACATATTCTTCAGACTTTACATATCCCCACAAGAAAAAGTCTAACTGTGCGATATCACACGATCTTGGTGACCAATCGACCGGCCCAAAACATGAAATTACCTGTTCACCGAATTTTTCTCTCAATAAAACATTGATTGATGTGATATGTGGAAGTGGCGTCCTATTGTTGAAACCAAAAATCGGTTATTATGGCGCGATAATGATCACCATTGACGTTTACGTTTTCACCAGTACCATTTTCGAAGAAATATGGACCGATGTTTCTACCGGCTCACAAACCACACCAAACCGTTGTTTTTTCTAGATGAAATGGTAGCTTTTGGATCTCTTCATCTTGCTCTTCGTTCTAAATGCGGCAATTTTGCTTGTTTACATATCCATTGTACCAGAAATTGGCCACATCGCTGAACAAAATCTTCTTGTAACTTTCAAGAACCATAAACCGAAGTAACGTCGCTTAGGAAAATCAAACGGCTTCTGTTCTTACACAAGCTCTATTTTGCACGCTTTTAATTTAAGGGTTTATATACCTTCTTTGTCGAAGAAAAAAGGAAAGTTTGGATTTTTTTTAGGTGTGCAGCAATTATTTCAATATACAAAATTTTTATTTTTTGATAGTACACTTTATTAACAATGTTTGTGCGAAATTTCGTGGAAAAATATAAAATAGTTTTTAAGGGGTGATTATTTCCCTTAGAGGCCTTTTTTTGGCAGAGCCTTGCGGTGACAATTCCCCAGGTCGAACAAGTCAACTGAAACCATAAAAGTAAACACATTTCATTAGTTTAGTGTAAGTCCTTGTGCTTGAACGATCGTTTATATGTTTTTTTTTTTGTGCAGACGGGAACGTTTTATGCAAAAAATGAACTTTTTGATCACTAGAAATTTCACTAAAAAATTCATTTCGGCGAAAAGGTGCGTAAAAAGTCGATCGTTCAAGCACAGAAAAACTTTATTACGAACATTAAAAAAAAACAAATTTGAAGAAAATCGGTTCAGTAGTTTTCCGCCAATCCATGTCACCGCAAAGTCATTTTTCACAAAACACCATTTCGAGATATTCGCGTTTAAAGTTTCAAGTTCCGTTTGGGGCCGCGACGAGGCGCGCGGTTAGAAGTGCTGTAACTTTTTTCTACAGCTCAAATCTCTATGAAAATTTGAGAAAATGTTCTCAAGGAATTGTTCTTTAAGATAAAGCAATAAAAAATTTCGAATTTTTGAAATTAAAAAAGGTATATAACCCCTTAAGATCACGACCTAAACTGCGCAAATTCATTTCATACGACGGAACGACTTGCTGCGAACGGTGCCGAATCGACTTTTCGGTCGAATATTATTGAATTTTCGTAATAAAGTTGAACAATTTGTAAGCGTTGTACAGGTGTAAGTTATTCCACCATGAAATGCCAAACAACGCGAGTCATCTGTCAAAAAAAAGGGTATTGAAAACAGTAGATCTATTTTGATCACCCGCTACATGCTACTGAAGTACGATCAAATTTAAAGCTGTACTCCTTGCCGACTCTGTCTGTAGCAGCCGATAAGGTTAGATGGGCCTTTATAAGATTGGAGATATATTCCAAAAATCTAGTTAAAGAATTGATTCGACGATTGAAATTAATTAAAATAAGCCCTGGCACAGGTACATACTGTTTTGAACGCGATAACATTAACGTAGACAAATAAATTATTATATTTTTCAAAAAACTAAAATTCTCGTAATTTTTTGAACACACCTCTATGAAGCTGAAAAAAAGTACATTGAAAAATAAATCGCGTTTCTTCAAAAATTGTGGTTGTTAATTTTTAGACTAAGTGTTTTTGATAGCGCCTTCGTAAAACGAGGAAATAATTGAAGATCATGATATCTTGAAAGAAATAAAATCAAGAATTTAATTAAAATTTATTTATTTAAAAGACTTTAACACAGTAAGCAGATTTTCGACAGAAGACTCAACTGGTTTGACAGGGAAAAATAGTTTTGAAAGGGTGCCGAAATGATACGAAAATAGTTCTTTTGAAACCCATTGCCCAATTAAGTAAGTACAAAATTATATCTGGTTCCATCTAACAATAATCTTCACTGTTTCCTTGAAAACAGTCGAGCCAGTTTAGAAGCTTTTACTAATTATTATATTAAGCATAGCCCGCTAGTTGCCATTGTCACTGTATATAGAGCTTCATATATTTTATTCTGTATTTATTGTATACCAGGCAGTAATGCGGCATCTCTAGCAGCAATTAGGCGCACTTTCAAATACAACCCTTTCCGCTGTAGCATTACAATATGACCACGTGGTGGAACGTAAGTTCATAAATTCGAAGATGCATTCGCGAAAACTATTCCCACTACTCTCAATGCTCATTTACATTTCGTATTTCGCGCTCTGAGCGACGCAACCGCCTGCCAGCCGACTCATACTGCCCACCAATGGGTGCATTCGTTAGCGACGACTGAAATGCCGAAGTGTAATCAACATGCTCCGATAGGGAACGAGCATAAACAAATAACGGTTATGCTATGAGAATCCCTTATCAGTCTTTCGAACTTCTTTGTAAGCATATACATATATATGCGTATGTGTGTGAATTCTACGATTATTGACTAACGAACAGCGAAGCAGGACTTGCTGCAGATGGTGAGTGTGCTCGTGCTGCTGAGCAAAAATGGAAGCGACAATGAGTACGTTTGTTGCTTATAGCAACTGCCGCTGCAAGTTTTACCGCTAGATGCTTTTCGCAATAGCCGAATTGTATTCAGTTACGAAAAGAGATTCATACGTTCAGGTTGTGTCCGCGCGCCGTTTAACCTGACTGGTACGGAAAAGTGGCAGTGGAAAACGCGCGTTAATTGTTTATAGATATTAAATAACATTTTAAGAACTTAGTGAAAATAAAAAAAAAAAAAAATGTAAATAAAAATCACTTAATGTGTCCTCTTCATGCTAAATAAATGTTCTGTGTTAAGTGTTTCTTGTCCTTTAATTCGAGTGGTGCGTCTTTGTCACAACATAAAAGACGCTTACGCGCGTTGCGCTTGATAATACTAACGAAAGCAGTCATTTAAGAAACGATAATTGAAAAAAACAACAACAATAACATTCAATCAGCTCTAACGATACTCGACGAGACGTGAACGACAATAAGAAATCAACCAAAACATCACAAAAAGTATATACAAAGAATATTCGCATAAACAGCTATTGCATATTTACACACTTCTATACATATGTACATATCATATATATGTACATATGTAAGATACATATGTACGTCTAATATGTGTACAAGAGCATCATTAAAGCGCCACTCAGCTTGTTAATGAGCGAAAAAGCAGTACGAAATCGAAGAACTGCTCAAGGTGGCAACCTGAAAAATTGAGTTTCTTAATTATACTATAATTTAATTACTTTGTTTTGTGTTCAATGCAAAACCTTGATTTTGATTGGTCGGTTTGTAGGGCGGGTACATGTTATAGTGATCCGTCTAAAATAATTTCTTCAAAGATCACACCATTGCTTTAGACAAAAAGACATGCTAAATTTCGTAAAAATATCTCGTTAAATAAAAAGTTTTCAATGCAAAAACTTGAGCTTGATCGTTCAGTTTGTAAGGCAGCTATATGCCGTAGTAGTTCATTCTTTGCGATTTGTGTGACTTGGACAATAATCCGTGCCAAAATTCGTGAAGGCGAAGAACATACACGCTGATCATTAATATTCTAGTACATACTTTATAGAATCTACGATGTTTTTTTGGCAAACTTGATATGTATATCCTGTTCAGGGTATAATTACAATATTTTTTTGTGGCCATTAAACCTTTTTAAATAAAATATCAAAAACTAGGCCTTTTTATGACATTATCAAAATTTTATTTTTTTATTCTTTCAAAGAAGGTGCTAATTACAAATTAATATCTTTGTCATACATAGTTGAAGGGCTTGGTAAAGGTTTAATAATTTATAGCACTCTGTGTTAAAAATTGTCAACGTATTTTCAACAGTGTTTTGAAAGCATCTGGCATCTCACTTTTTAATAAGGATTTCTTATAGACCATGCCTTGCAATAAAATTTTAAGATTTTATACAAATATTATTAGATTTTGAGTTGTTATTTAATTCAATGCAGTAGGCAAATAGATTTCCAGTGAACTTTTTGCTTATTATCTAAAATGTTTACATTACTGTCGACATATTTCCACAAAAGCATATTTAAATATATAATCTATTTCTATAAGTACGGTGTACTCAATATATAGAATTTTTTTTTTTTTTTTTTCAAATAAGTTCCACAAGAATTCGCTGTCAAACCAAATGTCTTAACAGATCTGTTTAAAATTTTTGGTCAATATGAACTACATACAAATTATCATGGAAATGAAAAACTTACACTGCAGCAATAATTCCAAATCTTGAAGTTTCATGAGGCTTTTCATACATATGAGGACATCATTGACTTAACGGATCCTCAAATAAGAAAAATTATATGAAACAGCCAAGTTTTACAAATGACCACCTGTGTATAAATCCGTTTGATAAATGCTATTTAGAATAAGCCATCTATGAACAAAAAATTAAAACCAAGCATTCAGCGGATTTTTTTTTTTGTTTTGGAATTGCATGGAGCAAGTAGTGAAAATTTTACCGACAATACATTTGGGACAGGTCAAGATATTCCATAGACCTAGTTTTCTTATTTTACACGAGAAGGGTTACTTATAAAACCTTCAAAGGGGGGAAAGTCAAATATTTAGTATTTTTCATGTTCGCTTCCGGATGTTGTTTGAGACAGTATTAATCAATATTTAAACTACACTATTATTATTTCGTCTTTTTTCACAATATTTATTTCGATTTTGATCGATTAGTTTGTATGTCAGCAATATCTTGTAGTTATCCGATATAAATATGATATAATGAGCCCCTCAACAAGCTTTTGGGAGAAAAGAAAATTAGCAAATTTTCAGACTGATATTTGAAAAAGTGCTGGCCTTGTTCGCGTAGACAAGCGGACAAGGTTAAATTGATAAAGTTTGTTAGTCTGATCCGATGTTTTCTTCTCCGCGATACAAACTGTACCCCGTTCAGAGGATAATGACATAAATGCGAAATGTTGCTGAATAATATTTTTCATAAAATTCTGTGTGATACTCGATCAGTTAATGGATCGTAAGTGAGAGTCTTCTTGATCTTATTGATTGTTAATTCAATGATTAATGAAGTCCTGTAGGAATTTTTGAACCTTTGAAAGAAACGAAAAACATTTTTTTTGCCAACTCGGGAACACTGAAATTTCAATGACAAAATTAATATAAATTATATCAAAAATAATATCAATAAAATGAAATAAATGGAAATATTTGTTTCGAATTCCCAAATTAAACTAGTTTAATTAGTCCCCAATATTTATTTTGTCGCCTTCAAAGTAATCTCCATCAGATATAATTCATTTATGCCAACGATTTTTCCTTCTAATGAGCATCTTTTAGGATGGTCTTCAACTCCTTCAGCGAATTTTGTTTCAGTGCGGGGAACAAGAAAAAATCACAGGGACCCAAATCTGATGAATACGGTGATTGATCGATGGTATTTATTTCGCTTTTGACTTCAAATTCGAAAACGATCGTGGCTCGATACCATGGTGCATTATCCTCATGTAATATTCATGGACTGTTCTTCCACATTTCCGACTGTTTTCGATGGATGTCCTCACGCATACGCCTCAATACGGCCAATAGAATTGCTTATTGATCGTCCGCTACTCAGGAACAAACTCATAATGCAGCCAACCACGAAGATCGGAAAAATCATTAAGTATCACCTTGACTTTTGAACGACGTTTGACGTGGTCAAACAGATATCTCATCGGCAGTTGTAACACTCTCCATGTGAGATTGGAATTCGCACGACCAAGCATGTTCAAAGATCAGCCATCTCTGTAACACTTGATTGACGATTTCCAAGCACCATATCTTTCACTTTTTTAATATTTTCATCAATTAAAAAAGTCTAAGGTCATCCAGATCGAAACAAATCTTCACCGATCTCTCGACCGTCTTTGAAGGCTTCGTATCACTGGCAAGCTTGTGTTGTTGATGAAACTGAATAACCGTAAGCTTTTTCCAATATTCTCAACGATTTGTTTAGAAATACAAAATTTGAGACAAATTCATTGTTCGATATTTGTACCCAGTTCCATTTAACCTGGAAATTTAATAACAATTTTGCTTTTTTGTCACAATGTATACTTCCAGTATAACTTTTTTGAAAACAACTTTTGAAATATGTTTTAAATATAATAATACAGAGTTTAGTGAATAAGGTTTTTGACTTCGTCTCCTGATCAACTTTGAAAGAAATTACCATCAAGTCAAGATGGAAGATAGTATACTTAGCCTTTTGTTGCTGGTTTGTGAAGTTCACATAATTTGTATAAACTTTTCGAAAATTGTTGCTAGATATTCTATAGTTTTTCAGTTAGTTAATCCAACCTCTATGTCTAGTTTTATAATTACATTACAAAATATTTGTTGTTAGCTATCTAAGTGGGATCCACGATCAGTAACACAACCTAACATAACCTAGTCAAATATCGAAACTCAAGATATCATTAAGGAATATCACTAATATGGGAGTCCATAAGTTGAATAGCGCTCCAGCCAATGATTTAAATATTTGCATAAAAACTATTGTTTTTAAAACTTTACTAAAACGAAAACGTTCCGAAAACCGCAACAGTAGTTTCTCTACAACAAAAATAACAACTTTTATGAATGTCTCTGGCTCTATTCTGTGTTATTTTTCAATACTAGGAAGCTCTCTGCTACATATATTGCATTTGTTTAGTGCAGTCTCTGGAAGTTCGGCAAATGGAAAGCCTAAGTTTATCAAAGTACGATGATTTAATATGTGCTATTTTGACTAACTCACCTCCGGTTGCTGCTGATACAAGCCGTTTCACTTTATATTCGAATAAAGTGTACTTTTAGGCTGAGAAAACCTTCGAAAAATTGAAGAGGATCTAGTCAGTAACAAACGGCATGGTACGAGTATTTGAGCAAATATGAATTTTGACAAAAAGATTTGTGTGGCACTTCCTTGAAATGTGCAAACATTCATAGCTTTATACGTACCTATATAGTTTTATATATAAATGTGCATATTATATAAGCAGTTTGCTAGCTAATGTGCCATTTAACCATTTGAAAAATGACCGGTTGCATGAGTAATGAAAAATAATTAATTTTGCAAAGTGCAACAGTAACAATTTGTGAAATTTGCGTACCGCAGTGGCAAGTAGTAATGCAACATGCAACATATACATACACGGTATGTAAGTATGAATGTATGGCAACAACAAGAAACATAGCTGTCGGCGATAAATTGCGCTGACGGAAATGCAACAAACGCAGAAAGCAAAGTGGCAAACGGCAAACTGACAAACGGAAAGCGGTTAACGAGCAGAGCTGCGTAGCGTGGGGCAAGCGACGGAAATTTTGAAGGCAGTGTAAGTCATACCCACCGCTCTTAGGCAGTTGATTGTTTAAGTAGCCAAGTTGCAAGCAGGAATTTCTCTTGCTGCATAGTTGCATATTTTTTGCGCTCACTGTTAGAAGTTTTTCCATCTTGCCACCCGCCTGTACGCTTGCCGCAGCTGCAGTCAAATGACCCGGGCGGACACGTTTATTGCTGCTGAGAGGTTGAAATGTGTGGTGAACGGTGACAAAAAATACGCACACACACCTTCATATATGCAAACATCTGCCTGTAGTGTAGTGTTGACTGGTGCGATTTGTTTATGAGCTGCTGTTGCGCCAACCTCTAGCAGCGGTGGACACCGTTAAGGCAGCAATTTTCTTCCCAGCTGCGGGATATTGGTGTGGCGTTGACTATCTCGCCTTCATTTTTTTCTCGCTCATGCTGGGGGCTGAGTGAGCGCAGGGTATAGTTGCTATTGCTGCTGTTATTTACGCTTGCCACCAAACTACCCGAGTTTTAGCAGCTTTGTTTTGAGTATTTTTATACCCTGAACAGGGTATATTAAGTTTGTCACGAAGTTTGTAACACCCAGAAGGAATCGTCGGAGACCCTATAAAGTATATATATAAATGATCAGTATGTCGAGCTGAGTCGATTTAGCCATGTCCGTCTGTCTGTCCGTCTGTCCGTCTGTCTGTATATATACGAACTAGTCCCTCAGTTTTTAAGATATCGTTTTGAAATTTTGCAAACGTCATTTTCTCTTCAAGAAGCTGCACATTTGTCGGAACGGCCAATATCGGACCACTATAGCGTATAGCTGCCATACAAACTGAACGATCGGAATCAAGTTCTTATATGGAAAACTTTCACATTTGACAAGATATATTCACGAAATTTGGTATATATTATTTTCTAAGGCAACAATGTAATCTCCGAAGAAATTGTTTAGATCGGTCGACTATAGCATATAGCTGCCATACAAACTGAACGATCGGAATCAAGTTCTTGAATGGACAACTTTCACATTTGACAAGATATATTCACGAAATTTGGTATATATTATTTTCTAAGGCAACAATGTAATCTCCGAAGAAATTGTTCAGATCGGTCGACTATAGCATATAGCTGCCATACAAACTGAACGATCGGAATCAAGTTCTTGTATGGACAACTTTCACATTTGACAAGATATATTCACGAAATTTGGTATATATTATTTTCTAAGGCAACAATGTAATCTCCGAAGAAATTGTTCAGATCGGTTGACTATAGCATATAGCTTCCATACAAACTGAACAAATAGTTACTAACAGAAATGCACCTGTGAAGGGTATTTAGCTTCGGTGCAACCGAAGTTAACGTTTTTTCTTGTTTTTTTTTGCTTCATTGTACGCTTCACACCAAGCTTTTCGCTGGCTGTGCAGCTAGCGGCACTTTTGGTGTGAAATAGCGGTTATGTGTGTGTATGTATGTATGCAACTTAGTTTAGAAATTGCCACAAACCGGGACGTAGTGTAGAACCAACAACCTCTGCTCCAAGAGTTTCCAAAATTTGCAAGCTACCACCCGTTATTTATACCACGCGCTAGTGTTGCCTCCTTACAATCCTTCACTTCTTTATACCCACACCAATACATGGTGGTGTTGCCACTACACAACCGTTACAAGCGCGCTTATGCTCGCATGTCTTTGCCTTTGCCGAGTAGTAAGTGCTCGGCGTTGGTATGTGGCCAAGCGCTTTTTTGCACGTTTTGCACTTTTTGTTTTCGGCTGTGTTTTTGCTCCCTCCATTTTTAGCCGTTTTTTTCGGTGCAAATAGTGTTGCTATTGTTGTTCTCGCTTTGGCACTGCCAGTTTACAAGTTTGCATTCCAGCCGGCTCAACGTCGCACAGCTCTGCTACCAACAGCGCCGCCATCATCATCACCATCATCTTCATCATCCGCCGTCATCCACTTTGCCGCTTTGCCAATTTTTGCACATATACACACATACTCCTCAGTCGCCTCCTGGCTCGTTCTCGTTCGTTCTACGGTTTGCTTGTTGCTCACTGACAATTTACTGCATTTGCCATAAAATTGGAATTTATTCTGTGTGCGGTTTTTTACCAAACACAAAACTACGAAACAGACGTACTCGCACTCGTGAAGACAACGACAAACAAACAGTGACGCTTGCCGAGCGCTAACCATACAGGGTGATTTCGGTTATATTTATAAGAAAGTTTAGCAAACATTTTAGTTCTTCAAGTATAAGTATAGCCTTAGGTTAGTGCTGGAAGGGAATAGTCAGTTAATTAGCTTAGACTAATTCATTTATTGACAAATATTATTAATTTTGTCCTTGGTATATACAAAAAACAGATCAATCTACTGACCGTTTTCTCGATAGTTAATACAAGTGCACAAATTACTTTTAGCTATAAAGATTTTGAAGAATTTCAGTCCTCTGTATTAATGAGAGGAGTATAAAATCAGTTGAGTTCTTATACTTTTCATAATTTTAGCATTTTTGGAACCCAAATTGTCTTAATTAAATATATATATTAGTTAAATATAAGAATCAGTGGCGGATACAGAATTTTTTCTGGTACGGGTTCTAGAAAAAATGTCTTTCAATATTGATGGTATTATGTTCTCTCTAAACTCTTCTGGGTTCTGGCATTCAGATAAAATAAATAAATTTAAATAAAAGTTCTTCACACAAAAGGTATATGAATACATAAAGAAAAAATTAATTATCTATTTGAATTCAATTTTGAACACCATAACCCTTACATGTTTATAGAGAAAATTGCTTATAAAATCAATAAAATCATTTTCCTAGGATGCGCTAAAGCTGAAGTTGAAGTACCCTTAAGAGGTTCATTTCATATAGCAACTATAGGCAAACCTGACAATGTAAATGGCGAACGATTCGTACGCCAACCACGTCGTGTGACTTAAACAACTTCGAAGTCGAGTTGATATTATAAGGAAAATATATGATAAAGTATGATAAAGTGGTCGGATCTGAACAACCTGTGTGAATTTTACAGTGATATAAAAAATATATTAGAAAATGGCATTGTCAAAAAAAAAGAGTTTTCCTTGCTGATTCGAACGATTTATTTTGATAGATTAGTTTCTATGGCAACTATAACCTATAATGATCAGATGTTGGCGATTGCAATGAATAGAGAGTTTCTTGGAGAGACTAATTCACTTATATGCCGGCTGCTAGATAGACGGAAATTCACAGCGGGCTGAGACGATTATTAATATGGTTAAACAGGAAATAGGGCTTTCGTTGTTTTTTTATATTTGTATGCCGAAGTTAGAAAAATAGTGTATATACATATGTATGCTGTTAGTAGTTAACATTACTATACATACTTGCATTTTGCGCAAACAACAAAAGTGATATCTATGTTACCAAGATTACCACTCCTGGATATGCAAATCATTATTTTCTTGTTCTGATTGCAGGACTTTAATTATAAAAACAAGAAAAAACTTCGGCTGCACTGAAGCTAATATACCACTCGCAGGTGCATTTCTTTTATTAACTATGTGTTCAGTTTGTATAGAAGCTATATGCTATAGTAATTCGATCTGAAAAATTTTTTCGGAGATCATATTTTTACCTTAAGCAATAATCTACCACGCCAAATGCGAAAGTTTTCCATACAAGCCCTTGATTCCGATATGAACAATTTATTCGAAGATTACATTGTTGCTTTAGAAAATAATCTGTACCAAATTTCGTGAATATATCTTGCCAAATGTGAAAGTTTTCCATACAAGAACTTGATTCCGATCGTTCAATTTGTATGGCAGCTAACTCGGTGACTAACTATTACTTGACTTCATTCACCTGTGCCACATGACAGTTCTGACAAATGACCAGCTTCTTGAAGAGAAAATGACGTTTGCAAAATTTCAAAACAATATCTTAAAAACTGAGGGACTAGTTCGTATATACTACTATATAGACGAACAGACGGACGGACAGACAGACAAACGGACATGGTTAATTCGACTCAGCTCAACATACTGATCATTTGTATATATACTTTATAGGGTCTCCGATGCTTTCTTCTGGGTGTTACAAACTTCGTGACGAACTTAAGATACGCTATTCAGGGTATAAATACTCGCATCTGAAACAAAGACTTACTACTCCATATACTTACTTGTAGAAATCTTGTTAATTTGAACCAGATATTTCTGGTGTGGAAGAGAATATTTAAAATTCTCAAAAACTACTTATACGACCTGGATTCCTTGAAAAAGTTCATAAAATTATTGCTGTTGATAGGGGAACGTTTGTATCCAAATTAATATCACTAAAGATAGTTTTCTCAAGAAATTAATAATATTTATAGCTTCATAGCAAGAAGTTGACATCTATGGGCTGCATTGGCACGATCTAAAGAATTTTTTCGGAGAATATACCCCTGCCATAAGCAATAACTCTCGCTGATTACGTAGAGATATGCTGTCAAATAAAAAGATTCCGCCAAATGAGCAGCTTCTTGGGAAAGTTTACTTGAAGGACTAGTCCTAAGTATTGCCCATCTGAAGATATAACATTTTCCAACCCTTCTGGCAATTTTAGCACTCCACAGAAAAAAACTGCGCTATCTTGGTCAAGAATGAATTAAGCTAATATTTGTTACGCTGATGTGAGCCGCATTCAAGTGAAAACATATAAGGCTGCTTAAGCAAACCTTTCTAGCCGCTGAAAATTATTGGCTCGTGACAAGTCGAAAATTCCAGGCATTTTGATGGTTGGTTTACCAGGTTTTATATTAGAGTTCTCACAATGAATCAGTTTTCCTCACCAGTTTCTATCCGATAAAAAAAGGTTTTTCTTTTCTAGCTTTATAATACGTTTCAAAGCTACTGAAGGTTCAACGATCTCTTCTTGTGTTGGGATGCAATCTTCATTGAGTAATGCTTCTAATTTCTCATTTCCGAACAATTACGGCCCGCCAAGATATTTTTATCTTCCAAGCCGCTCAGCTATAGCATATTCACCGTAAACTTCCACCAAAATACGATGACATTCGGCTCAGGTTTTCTTCATACAAATAAAAAATAACTTCAGTAACTTCAGTAAAACACTTTCAGGCAGAAAGTTTTCCATGATTATTGTAACACCAAAAAGTAAACCTCGGAAACCCTATAAAGTGTATTTATAAACCATTACAGTCGTATAGTCATTACAAACTGAGTCGATTTAGCCATGTCCTTACATATATGCGAGCTAGTTTTTCAGATATCCATTTGGAACTCTGCACACGTTCTTTATCCCCAAGAAACTACTTGAGTGTCAAAACCGCCGATATCGGACAACTATAGTAGACAGCAGCTAGTTAAACTGAATGATCGGTATCAAGTCCTTGTGCGGAAAAATTTATTATTTTATAAAGTATCTTCAAGAAATTTGGTATGGATTAATTACTAAGCCGACAATGTATAGCTTTCAGGCATTAACATTTTTCTTGTTTCGTTAGCTTCATCTAGAAGCTTTGTAGTAAATTCTAAGCCTGTAAACCTTTTCAAAAAAACAATTTCTAATTTTTAAGGAATTTATTACTGAAACCTTCAGTTTTCACACCCTGTATGTGGAAGCCCCCATATAAAAGCCTACACACATACTCACACACACTTAGCGGCGCTTGTAAATAGACGCAAAACAAAACTCGCACTTTCGTGCGCGAAAGTGACGCGCTAGAAAATCGCCCGCACGCTACAAAACAGTAAAACAAATATTTACAACAATAACAGCAGTAACTGGCAACAACAAACAAATAGATAAAAACAGGGGATTGAAACGGCAGTGCCAGCCTCAATTTCGGCAAACGGCGTTTGTGCCATTTTTAACGAGCGGGCGAGCGAGAACCTCAACCGCTTCCGCTCTCACTGCGTGGTGCCACAAGCAGTTTGGCTGTTTGTTTGTTGCTGCCCGCTTTGCTTTGACTGTTTTGGGCGCTTTTTCGTTGGTTTTACTTGTTTGTTTGTTTGCTTTTTTATTTACAAACTATTTTCACGCCGCTTAGACACACACACACACATAGTACACAGAAACGCACACTATTTCTCTCCACGCTCGCCAGCTTGCAGTGTTTTCCAATTATTTCGCTATTTGCTAGGCACAAAACAGCACCAACTGCCTGCAGCGGCAGCGTGGCAAATAAAAACCACCAACAGTGACGATTTGCAAAAACAAAGCAAAGTGTGAAAAAAAATTATTTCAACATAAATTTTGCGAAAAACAAAAAACGCGAACGTGTGAAATAAACAACTTTAAGCATAAATAAATGTTGAAACTAGAAAAACATAGCAAAACAAAGTAGTAAGCGGCCGCGCTAGCGTTGAGTGGGTAAAAACGCCTGGAAGTATGCAAAACAAATAAGTGTTAGCGCAACAAATTCTATGCAAGTGTGCATAGTCTGAAGTGCAAAGTAGGAAGTAAATTGCATATAAACGTGTATGCTTACAGTTTTATATATGTATGTGCGTGAGAGCGCGCACGTGTATGCGTGTATGCTGGTGTGACGCTGCACTTGCACTTGGCGATAAGTGAATGTAGTGCGCGCATACTTAAGTGCTAAAGTGTGTTCTAGCGCGCAGCAAACCTTGCTCAACGTATGTACGCGTATGTGTGTGTGAGAGAGTAACTAATACGCCGGCAGCATACGCGCAAGCAGAGCGCTTTAATGTTAATGTGTTGCAAGTAATTATTAGCAAATACGTGTGCTTAAAAACAAATATATACATGAAGCCCTGTATGTATATTTGTGTGGATGCGTGTGCATGTGTGTGCAACAAACGCAAGCCAATGTAACTACGTATGTGCTTCGCTGCAATCAATATGCAAGCAGTAAAGTAAGACTTGTCGGCGTGAATGCAGAAAAATCTTGTCACACACACACAGTGTTGGAAAAAATAATAGAAGCATGCTGATGTTATACATATGTTGTCTTCAAATATTATGTGGAGAACCGAAGTAATATATATTTAGTTTTTTTGTTTTTAAAATACATATGACCAACTTCTAGGACAGAAAATAGTCTCCATATCAAGATATTGCCTCCTCCATGTTTGACAGTTTTTGGTTATGACAGTATCGATCCTGTTCAGGTATGAAGCGTATTCCAGTGAGGACGTATCGCATCAATTGTAACAAATGGTAGTCGAAAGGTGCAATATCTGGACTCTAAGGAGAGTAAGGCAAAACTACCCAGCCGCTGTTTTTCAAATAGTTTCAACCAGTATTGGAACAAGAAATCGAACATTGTTATGAGGGAAAATTATTGCCATTAAAATTGTCAACTACCGGGAGTCTTCAATTGGATTTCTTGAGTAGCGCTCACCATTAATGGTAGCACTCGGTTTTAGAAGCCCTAAAGCTGCTACCAAGAACAGAACACCACGGCTTAGCCTCTGATTTAGCTTACTGACCAAGTCTCGTCTATGATAACGACGATGTAGTGTTCAAGCAACACCTCTGACCTACAAAATCTTCTACATTTTCCAACGTCACTTGACTTCAATTCTTGTGCCCGCCACTTTCCATGCTTTTGACTACTTGAGTGACTCCCTGCGAGCTCTTCTCGTGATTGTGAACAATCTACCTTCCAGTTCATTATCTTTAAACCTTCTTTGGCGATCCTAGAATTTTTTCTCTATTCAAACTATTTTAAATTTTGAATGAGGTCGATCAGAAGAAAGCTCAATATACAATTTCAACAATTGGCAAATGGCAGATGGAAAAATATGACAAAATTCAATTTAACTAAACGGATATGGCCAATATATGACAAGAAAATAACTAACGACTTACAGGGTTTGTCCGGAAAGTAATAGAACAGAGTCGATTTAAAAACAAATTTATTGAACTTATCGTTACAATTCTTTACAAACTTTCAAAATAGGCTCCTTCTGCGTCGATGTAGTGCTGCCCGCGCGATTTCCAAGCATTGAAGGCGTCACGGAAGGCATTCTCCGGAATAGCCTTGAGAGTCAAGGTGCATGCTACTTGGATCCCCTCTGTCCTCTCAAAAGTTTTGCCTTTCATCGGCCTTTTCAAAAAAAAAAGTTCGGGGAGGGCTATATCTGGACTGTAGGGCGGCAGCGGATGCGTTGGGATGTCGTGGTGCAACTTCTAATCGACTGCGATGGCTTGTCGGACCCGATTAACTTGGCGTTAACGGTTTGTCTAGGAGGAATAAATTCATGGTAGACGATAACTTTGATGTCAAAAGAGACAATGAGCATCGTTTTCACTTTGGATTTGCTCATTATTGCGGTCTTCATCAGCGACCTCTTCCCGGCCCTCCAAAAAGGCCTGCTCGTACCGAAACACACCACTTTCGGCTAAAGAAAAATCTGCAAACTATTAGGGGATAAGAAAACAATTTTCCACTTGAATTCCCAGCCCTATCACAGATCCGACACAGAACACTTGGAATGCGTCAAGCACCAAACCTTGAGTGGAAAGCATATCGAACATTAGTAGCTTAATCTAAACCACAAATGTTTTTAAGGAGAAGGTGAAACATGATAGCAATAATAAAAAGGTCTACGAGTCTAGTGTATCGAAATGGCACAACTAGTGCTAATTGAGCCCGCAATACAACAGGGCTGCACTGCTACCTACCTTTCCACGTTTCAAAACATTCACATACACTGGACACAAGGACAGTAGCTTTCCAGTGCATATTCCAACAACTCGAGCAATGTAAAACTAATAGAGTTACGCCATATCTTGATAAAAAGCACGAATGTATTTATTTAACTGTGGGCAAGAAATGATAAGACTTGTTAATTTAAACGGCGTGAAAGATTCTAATGAAAGTGAAGGTGCGATTGTTTACAAAAATTTTTTCAAAAAACACCGTCGCGTTAACGTCTGCGAAACAATGCTTTCCAACTACCAAGATCCCATGAAACGTATTACTACTGACTTACGAGCCAGAAACAAACGATCAATCGGCCGAATATCGTGGCAAAGGTGACCCAAAGCCGAAAAAATCACGTCAAAGCCGGTCAAAAATCAAGGTTATGTTACTGTTGGCTTCGGTTATCGGATATGATGCACTCCGAACTCTTTTTGAATGGTCGAACTGCCAACACAGAATACTTTGAACATTATACGTCGTTTGCGCGAACCTATTCATAAAAAGACGGCGGAATTATGGGCCGACAACTCTTGGTTTTTGCACCCCAATAATGCACCATCGCATATTGGATTGATTCTTCGCGAGTTTTTCGCCTAATTTTCAACGGATATTGTGCGGCAACCGGATTCGCCTGATTTAGCTTCTAATGTCTGGCTATTCAGCAAACTCAAACGACCGCTTTGGGGAACCGATCCGTTCTAATGTCATTTAAAGACATTAGGAGATATTGAAGGCTATTCCGGAATTTCACTTCAACAACTGTTTCGAAGATTGAAAAAAACATTTGAACTGGAGTATTGGGGATAGGAGGATTGTTGTGTGGGAGACAACATAGATTTTAAAGAATAAATTAATAGTTTTAAATTCTTACTATTTTTTTACTCATAGTAGTATATACAGGTTTTAAGTACAGAAGTGACAGTTGTTCTATAATTTTTTCCAACACTGTATATTTTAAATACATACACACGCAGTCAGCGCGCACGAACTGCTTGCGAGAATTACCCATTTTGCATGCCACGCTTATCACCTGCCGCTTATTAGTTGCAATCACTGCACACAGCACTGCATAGCAGAGCATAGCACGGCAGAGCTCAGCACGACACGGCACGTGTTGCATAAAACTTGGCGAAAGTGTAGTGTGGCATTAGAAAGTGCAAAGTAAAAAGCAAGTAGAAATCAGCAATATCATTTACACGTAGCTATCTTCGTAGAACTTGAGTGAAAGTGGAACGAAATTAAAACGGAATATTTTCAACGAGGTGATTCGACTTTCAAAAGCAAAAAGAAAAAAACAAAAACAAATAAAAAATACGTCAAAAATAAAAGAAAAATCAAAAAATAAAAACTAGCAGCAAATTTCCTGCAAACAGATCACACACCCCACACTACAAAACCAACAGCGCGCGTTTTGTGTGTTTGCGTGCGCGTGGCAGCCAGCATAACAGCACCACACCACCACCACCACCACCACCAACTACATACAGGTAATTAATATTTTATGTAGCCAGCGCTTTAGCTTGGTTTATGCTCATCTCTGCCAAAGTTAAGACTTTCTGCTGAAACACGCGCGCACGCCAGGCGGCAAGCAGTTCGGTCGCATCGCTATCGGTGTGTCGTCGCTTCACACACTTTTCTTGTTGCAATCGCATCCTTTTGCGGCACTGTTTGCCTGCCTGTTTTGGCCGCCAACGGCAACTTTCACTCCTGCATTACCTCAGCGCGCGCCCTTCGCACCCCCAACTTATGTGCACTGTGCAAAGAAAGTTTTTGGCAAAAGTTTCTTCAAACTACACTTTATACTTTGCTCATAGTTTCAAATGGATTTGTTTTTAATTCATTTGCGTTTACATTTATGAAGTTTCTATGCTCTTGCGTTTGTAGACGTGGATTTGTTGGGATTTACTCGGTACGGTGTTTCGGTTTACTGGTATGCAACAACAAAAACTAGAATTTTTATAAATAAGAAGAGTTCTTGCTAACATAAGTGACGCTGATCTCGGGTGGCATAGGTCGTATAGATTGTATCAAAATGTAGTTGAAGTCTTTACCGGTGCATCTTTTATAGCAAAACCGTATGTCACTTAATCTGAAAACGTTACCGACCAACGATTTACATACAATGGAAAATGTTTGCCGGTTCCCTCTTACAACGTTATTTGTTATAAACAATTTCCATGTCGAAAAAGGTTACTTAGAAGCCAAAAGTATTTTTAATGAAGTTCTTTAACTTGATTTTGATCTGAATAGCCCATATATGCTGTAGCGGTCCAAAGGAAGATCGGAAGTAGCAAAGGTCGTTTACAAAACTTCAGATCAATGTACGAGTGCATACAGACGGACATGGCTAAATTGACTCAGCCGCCGACTGAACTTACTTTACTCCGATTTTTCCTTCAGGGCGTAACCACTAGAAACTAAAAACTTAAGAACTAAACTTTACTTAACTGTTCAGTACATATCCATATGGCTTCGTTTATTTCACTTACTGCAAAAAATATTAAAACCACAAAAACTCGGAGGATCTAATATTAATATGTCCCTTAAAAAAGGTTATTGGTGAATATATAAACGTATTTTAGTATTTTTATCGTAATTCGTAAAGAAGATCGCGAAATGAACGAATGGAATTTCACTCCTTTTACGTATGAGACAATTCGATTTATGTTTCTTTGTATTCTCTAGATTCAATCCATTTTTTCCACTAAATTATTGAGTTCTATTAGCCGTAGCTCTTACAGTCAGTTATCCGCTTTTAAGACAATTGGGCGTAAGAAAAAATATACGTTCATTGAACGAGGCTAAGTGAAGTTATCGATAAATTTAAACCGTCAATAGAAAACAATAAACTCGAATCAAGATTATCTCGCCAGTTCAAGATACCAAGTGCTACCAGAACCTTCTATACCTGATCTCTCCAGAGTGGAGGAATTTCTCTTTCTCTTATTCGAAAACATTGAAAGCTGAGGTGTTTTTTTCATCCGGACAACATGACCTAGCCAGCGCAGCCGCTGTCTTTTAATTTGCTGAACTATGTCAAGCGCCGTATATCTCGTACAGCTCATTCTTTCATTGACTGCGGGACTCGCCGTTGCCAAAGCGCAAAGAACCATAAATCTTCCGCAAAATCTTTCTATTGTTCATGCCTCCGCATCATATAGTAGAACGGTAATGTTGAGAGTCTTGCAGACTTTGGTCTTTGTTCGTGTCGCTACTTTTCAATTGTCTACACCATTAAAAGTAAAAGTATCGTGAAGTGGAATATTCTAAAAGCAATATTCGCGCAAAGCTTAATCCCGTTATATTAGAAATAGTCAAATGGAATCTAAAATTATGTTATATGAAAAGTTGGCGTGGCTGCAATCCGCTTTCACCCATTTTTACCCTGAATAATACAGAGTAATATCTGATAAGAAATAGCGTTCCGTAAAAAGATGTGGTTTTCGGTACAATTTTAATATTGGGTTGTCAAAAAAGCCTTGCGGTATTTTTATTGAATCATTTCGTGTGGCACCCATACATCGAGCTTCTTAGTGACTCCAAGCTTCTTCAAATGGTTTATAACGGTTTGATGACTACTACGCCGGTCTCTTTCGACCAATTCAGCGATTTTATCGCTATTTTCGACGGCAGGCCTTCCGGAGCGTGGCGCGTCTTCGACCACCTCTACACCAGAACGAAAACGTTGAAACCATCGTTGTGCGGTGGAAATGGAAACTGTATCGGGTCCATAAACTGCACAAATTTTATTGGCGGCTTGAGATGCATTTTTGCCTTTATCGTAGTAGTACTGTAAAATATGCCGTATTTTCTCTTTATTTTGCTCCATGTTTGCGACGCTATAACTCACGAACGACTTAAAAGAAACGACAATCAATCAAACAAGTGTTAGCACGCGAAATGAGCTTTCCAAAAAGGTATAGCATGACCCGATGCAACGAATAAAACTAGAACTACGCGCTTTCAGCGCCAACTAGCGAAAATACCGGAAGACTTATTTGACAACCTAATAATATATTTTATTGGTTATTACGGTGAAATAACACTTTTTTTTATCCACCAAAGGCAGGAGATATCGCTTTAAAGCCAATTCGAATACGATCGATTATATTATCTAAACTACTGAGATCTAAAATACTATTCTAACTCTACAAGAATACATTGTTCGACCTATCTTTTACTTTCATGGTTGATGTTCATAGCACAAAAAGAGTATGTTACAGGATCCAAGATCTTACTGGCTATGAGTGTATGTTTTGTGAACCCTTGAAGGCATCTATAATATGTCCACAACTTGAACTTAGATAGGATTATGCTATGTTATAAATTAACTTCAACTTTTCGTCAATTAGTAATATTTGAATCAATAACAAAAAAGAGCAGAAATTTTTCCCGACCTCTGGTGAAACATCTTCTATGGGCGGAAAATCCTCAGCAACGGGTCCGAATGAGACAAATTACTTTCGATCGACCTCACAAGGTTGCTTAGGACGAAGTACTTATTACTTAGAAGAAGTTATAAGGAAGTCATATTAGCTCGTCAAAAGCAGGAAGTCAAGGACAGCCACTTTCTAGAGTAATTGAAGTTATCACATGAGCATTCTTGGAAAATTACTCATGTTTTATATAACAGGACCGGGGACTTTAATATTATTCAATATGGGCAATTATTTTAGCTTATGAAAAATTCTTCTTGTCTCAAATATTTCTAATTTTTACTTTTTTCTTGAGAACATTTTCTCAAATTTTCATAGAGATTCGAGCAGTAGAAAAAAAGTTACAGCACTTCTAACCGCGCGCCTCGTCGTGGCCCCAAACCCGAGCGGTTGCGCTTTAAACGCGAATATCTCCAAATAGTGTTTTTTTAAAAATTACTTTGCGGTGACATGGATTGGCGGAAAACTACTGTACCGATTTTCTTCAAATTTTTTTTAAATGTTCGTAATGAAATTTTTCTGTGCTTGAACGATCGACTTTTTACGCACAAACTTTTTTTTCGCCGAAATGAATTTTTTAGTGAAATTTCTAGTGACTAAAAAGTTTTTTTTTTGCATAAAACGTTCCCGTGGGCACAAAACAAAAAACAGGAAATTATAAAAACGATCGTTAAAGCACAAGGAATTACACTAAACTAATGAAATTTGTTTACTTTTATGGTTTCAGTTGACTTGTTCAACCTGGGGAATCGTCACCGCAAGGCTCTGCCAAAAAAAGGCCTCTAAAGGAAACAGACACCCCTTAAAAACTGTTTGATATTTTTCCACGAAATTTCGCACAAACATTGCTAATAAAGTGTTATATCAAAAAATAAAAACATTCGTGTAATGAAATAATTGCTACATACCTAAAAAAAATCCAAAATTTCCTTTTTTTCTTCGACAAAGAAGGTATATAACCCTTTAAGAGTTCCAAAAACGTTGAACACAGAAATCTCAGACGTGATCGTACCTTGGTCTTTGCAGACAATATTGCACAGCACTCTTTGTGAAATTAGAGTTTTGTTAAAAACTCCAACGATTTCAACACACTGTACTCTGCGCTAGTTTATCAACTTACCACAACCCTGTTGGCTGGCCATCGCATCCTTTGTCATACAAATACTTTCTCTTTTAAGCTGCCGCAACCATTACGCGCTGTGTGCATAGATACTACTTATATATACATAAGAACTGTAGCATGAATGCTAGTAAGCACGACTCGTCTTAAGTTTATGTTGCTATTATTATTGCACTTGCTCTTACTTATGCGTCTTCGCCTTCATCTTTGCCGTCGCGTCGTCTTCGGTCTTGCAGACTGCCGTTCCACTTTCGTTCTCGTATTCATTGGCTCAATTTCTTTGCTTGCTCTGCTCTATGTACGAGTATTTGTATACCGTTATATCTACAACACTTGAAGTATTGTAGTTTAGTAGTTTTATGTCGCTTCGTTGTCATAATTTGTTTCCGGCTCCATTTTATCCGCTTATGATGTTGCTGCTTAATCCCTGCAACGAGAGTTCCACTTTCTTTTAGCAGCAAAAAGCAAAAAATCTATCCACAAAGATGTTAAGTTGCACAAGTGCTCCGCTTCGTCGAAGTTTCTGTGCTCATACCAATGTCTGATTTGATATTTAGTGTATTTCGTCTCACAATTCGCATGAAAATTGATTTAATCCATTTTAGGGCTCATAAACTTGACGGCTTCGTCGGAGAATATTAAAGACATTTACACTGGATAACACGCTGCGTTCATTACCGACTTTGGAACGTACAGGACATTAAATAATGGCACTACTTATTTGCTTTGTGTGGCTGTGACCGAGTTTTATGCTACTCCTTTTGTCTAAGTAGTGCTGTTAAATAGGGGTTTTTATGGCTTTCTGCTTAATTTAGACTTATGGCTTTAAGTGCTAGGGCCTTCGTCTAAAGTGGCTCATAAAAGAAAGTTAAAACCCGTAATTTGTGTAAGGGTAATTATTAGCTTAGAGCAATATTGGTTGTTTAGAACTCCGTAAAGCTTTTAAACTTTTAAAGCTTCATACATAAATTAAAAATGGTATTAAAATAAAGCATGACATATTGTGTGGACAGGTATATTTATAAATGTGTTACGAACTTCAAAGTTATCACAAAACTAAACAATGTTTCTGTGATTTCTCTAATCGAAAAGTGATACATACCTTGAAATATATAACCAATTCAATGAATACTTATTTTACCAAGAATGCGCTTGTTTTGCAAAAATTGAGATTTAGTACGCAAGTGCCTCAAGATGAGATTAGTATTTTCTTTCATTATTTTACAAGTCTAGAAAAAAAAATGTACTTTTTAGATCCTGGAAAGTTCAAACATGGAGAATGCGGTGTATTCTTTTTTTAATTTGGCCAATTCGAACGTGGCAATGGCGGAGAGATGAGCCGATGCGTTGTCAAGATGAAAGAGTACTTTTTGTTTCGGCAAACGGAGGTTGCAGAAGTTTTGTTGAATTTCGTAACCGTTTTTACTTTATATAGGTGTTCGAACCGGTATACCAGATGCCAGCCCCTTTTGAAATGTTTCCATCTCCTTCCGAGTAGGTTTCGTGGTTTAAGTCAACTATTTTAACTGTTTTTCAGTCAGTGGTGTGTACTACATTCACACCTTAAATTACTTCGAGTTTGTATACCATTAGATAGAATTAATTAGAGCCTACAAATTGCGTTATACAAGAATTTTTTTAAGTCAAAACATTTTCAAAGAACTGCCTTATTTGATGAAATCGATGAAGTCGTTTCGAGCAGTGTTTGCTGCCATAAAGAATAGGCTAAAAGAGCTAAATCTAGAGCTATATATAGTTTAGCTATGGGCAAATGCCGGTTGGACGAATATGGAACCTTTACGGGGTATAAGATACCGGCATCGAAAACCCCCGAGGATTAACGGGGAAAGATTAACAACGAGTTTGCGAGTAATTTTAGACGGCAAACTGAAGCAGAAGTCGTTCGGTCTGGAAAGCTGAAAACGCAAAAAATTACACAATGAAAGATGCTTTAGAGTCATGTTGGATCACCAAAATCATTTCTGAAGGAGCGGAAGGGAAAATGCCCAAGGCTTCTATTCATATAGTCTTAAGAGGGTCAGAAGACAGGTCACAATTTAATGGGCCCTATGGTCATTATTAATGATAGTGACAGAAATTTAGGGCTACCATTGTATATACCTCGGTTAAATTTCAAATATTAGGTAGTCGAGAAAGTCTTTCGTATTTCTTATCAAACTTCAAGTAATTTTTTTGTATTTATAATGAACCTTAATGAACCAAATATGTATCATTTCGGTCGACCACTTTTTGCAATTTTTCCCCTAGAAACATTATTCCATTAGTGTAAAACTTGTTTGGTTTCTCGGCGAAAAACTGCGACAAGTAATTTTCAAAGGCTTCTCTTGAAGCCAACTTTACTTCATTAAGGGAGTTCTGCATTAACCAAAACGAATGGTAGTCCGATGTTACAAGGTCAGAGCTATATGATGGATGCATCAAAACTTCCAGCCACGCTCTCCCAGTTTTTGCCGAGTCATCAAAGATGCGTGTGGTCTAGTGTTGCACTGATGGAAGTCGAAGCCCTTTCTGTTGATCAGTTCTAACCGTTTTTTTTTTTGTCGATTGCTTTCTTCAATTTTATCAGTTGTTGACAGTAAATTGTAGAATCAATCGTTCGACCCGGCTGGAGCAGCTCATAGTGGACGAATATGGATTGATTCCTTTCTAAGGCTCAGCACAACCTTTTGGGGCATCAGTGCTGGCTTTGCGATCATTTATTGAGCTTCACCACGCTTGGACCATAATATTTTACGCACATTATTGTCATATTTTATCCACTTTTCGTCTCCTGCTACCGTTCGCTTCAGAATTGCATTTAGATTCCATTTCGTTTCAAAAAGGAATAACAGATGTTAATTCGGTCCTTAAATTTTCCACAAACAGTTCATGTGGTACTCAAACATCGAGTTTCTTTTTGTAGCCAGTATTTTTTGAATGGTTCAAACCCGTTTGATAATGAATGTTAAGTTTCTTAGCGATCATGGCTGCTTGTGTGACAGTCCTGGTAAATTTTTTCCACAATTTCACTGAATTTTTCAACGATAGGTCGGCCAGAGCGAGGTGTATCTTTCACATCGAAATTTCCAGAATGGAAGCGAGCGAACCATTGTTGTACTACACGAACTGATAAAGCATCGTATCTGTAAACTTCACAAATTTCATTGATGGCTTGCGTGGCATTCTTCCATTTTTAATGCAAACATTTCAAAATATAGTGAATTTCTTCATTATTTTCACTCATTTTTGAACAGCTGCAAATACAGCTGAAACACAATATTCCATACAAAATTTAGCGAATCATTCGAAACAAATGCTACAAGAATTGATCGGTTTTCTGTCACTAAACTATCACAGTTGCAATGATAATATATGATTTAGATAAAAAAAATACATTATTTTTGCATTAAATTGAGAATAAAAACCAATCGAAATATAGGGAAGAGCTCGTAAACTGTGGTGCCAAGTGCAGACATTAAAAGATGGATGAGAACCTTCTAATCAAACCCCCGGAGTTCCTAGCGAGTAATTTTCAATGTGTGTGTTCAGGCGTCGTCCTGATAGAACACAATTCCTCTTCTATTGGATAAAGCTGAACACTTTTGGACAATTTTGTATCTCACTTGGTCCAATTGTTGACAATACATGGCTTAATCAAGTATTTGGATCGATTTTGTTGTGATCCAGGAGCGTTTCATGCTGGTGTAAATTCAATTCATTAATTTCGTCGTTTTCGCATGTATCGAAGAAAATTTTTATAATATTTTCTCTTTGCTTGTGTCCTTCTCAATATTTTCACAGTAGATAGTCTTCCGTATGGCTTACAAGCAAATTTGGTACCTTATTATCTTATTTATATTACAAGACGTAAAGTCACTTAGTTTCATTACAACATTTTGCATGCCCGAAGTATTAGTAATAAGATGAACTCAAATGAAATATGCAGGGGTTTCCAATAAGAGCGATATGATTTCTTTACAAAAGAGGTTGTTGCTCGTGCTGTGCGGCATGTAGCCTTGTCTTGTTGGAAAAATATGTTGTCAATATCAACTTCTTCCATTCTTTACCGCAGACCATTGACAGTAGCGCTGTCACCAGCTTCATTTTTTAAGAAGTACGGACCGATGATTTCACCAGACCAGACACCACACCAAGCGGTCAATTTACATGAATGTTAGGTTTTTCATGAATAATTTTGCGTTTTCTTCGTAATAGAATCGACAGTTTTGTTTATTTACCGCACCACTTAGATGAAAGCGAGCCTCCTAGGCTAAGAAAACAAATTCACGACGTTTAGGTTTGTTCAATAATAAAACTGATTAATTTGTGAACGCTACTCTTTCCCACATATCTTTCCATAATGATATATGATATGACCCGTCTTTACACAATTTTGGCGCAAGGACAAGCTGTCATCTAAAATATTCTCCCCAAATTTGAATACTAGACCCCACGGATTCACTGATATACGGGTATTTCATAGGAAATCAGTCATATGCACTGGAATCGACATATTTTATGAATGGGGTTTGAAAAGTTGAAGAAAACTATTATAGTCTGCAGCAACATGTTGCAAGAGAATACAAAATATGATGTACATATATGCTATTTTATAAAAAAATCTTGAAAAAATGTAATTGGAATTCAGACTTGCTGTTAGCATCAGCAACATCCAAGTTCGCCGACTAAAGAGCATAACATATAATGCAGCACTGTTTAGCTATCTTCAGTGCCATTTACTTTTACGAAAATTTTACTATACATATGTGTACATACATATATCCTAGCGTAGCCTACGCATTATCGCCACACATGTTTTTTATGCGGAAAACTTTCGTTAAATTCCAAATTAATTGTCATTTTGAAAGTTCTTCATTAAATTATGCATCGTTACCGTGGAGTGACAATGAAATTTCGTTATTTAAATTATTTTAAGAAGTTCAGAATATAATTACCAAAACTTTTTTTGTATGTTGTACTTACTTAGTGAGCTGCTCAACTCATTCCACAATGGGAACGTAGGTGGTTTTGTTATTCATAAGTCTCTACCAGGCAACCTATGAAAATTGTTGCCGCTAAGGTCGACGGTGCCCTGGGGTATAAAACTTTCCTTGCACAGACCTACATAGGTGTAAGTTGGGTGAGACTAAATTTCTGTCCAAAGCGATTTGCTATTGCAAATATTTTCACTTCAAAAGCTACACACTACTCTCCAAGGGATTTGTTACAGTTATATGAAGAGAACGCCCACAAATAGACAAGCTGTAAATAGGTGCCTTGCAACAAAAAATAAAAGAAAAACTCAAAAATGTTGCTGTCAAAAATTACGAGAATTCAAATTTGAAACCGAGACAACAGGATGCCGTTGCGTCAGTGCTTGGCACAGCACACTCAAGTATCGTTGCAGCTTGAATAGTTTATGGAGAGCGATGTGATAGTTGTTTTTGTGTCTGCAGAACTTGCAAAATAACAACAAAAATAATAATAAGACAGCTTAGAAATTACAATTTATACAGTTTGTTTTTACTTTCGTTGATTTTAGTGATTTTGACTTTGATTTTGGAATTTCCACTTATTTTTGATATTTGCAACGCATCCTTTTTGAAGCAAGGCAACATTCAAGTATTTCACTGCTGTTGCAACTGCCACTTGAAATATAAGAAATTCCTTCCGTGCTTTACTACTGTTAGATAAGTGTCCTTTACGCAGACGAAAGGAAGGGTTGCATGTATTTCAAAGAAAGCAAATAGCAAACGAGAAGAGCTGATGAAATTCTTCATCGGAAATTTCACAAAATTTCACTACAAAACAGTACATGCAAAGCATACAACAAAATATAAAAAAAATAAAACAAAAGAAATGGGAAAATATGAACTCACGTCACTAAAAACGAGCATACGATAAAATCTGCGCCAAGAAATATTCCGCACAAAAGGGGTGAGCAAATGTTGTTGCAACTATGAAATTGCATCGATGTAAGGTTATTGAAAACAAAATTTACGTGCATTGGCCAAATGTTGCAGAATATACGAGTTCTAGGAATTTAAGATTTGATTTACAGAGCAAAGAAAGTTAATTGAAGCTCAGAGAAGTTCAGAGAAATCCGATAAAAGAGCTAGACCGTATTTTTAGACGATTTCAAAGTTAAGAGAAACACATCAAACAACTTATGAATTAAAATGCAAAGCAATTTGCTCCGAAAATTACTAAATTTTTAAAGGTTTGGTATGCAAACCAGATTAAGACCAATTATACTCTTTATTCACAATGCCGTAAATACGAAGAGTGGAAAACAGTACTAACAAATTATAGCAAGTGTTGGGATTAAGTTCTAGTGTAAGCGGAGGTTCTATACTCTCTCAATTTTCATAGATAAAAACTTAGGAAATGGTTTCATGAATGCACGGCAAAATGTTGCGTAAGAAGCTAACATTTGTTATTAGGGAATTCTTCATTTCCCCTCTCATCTTCGCTTATATGGAAGACAAAAAAGTGGCACATGTGCATCGCTTCAAATGAATGTTATTTTGAAGGCAATAAAATAAATAATAATGATGATTGAAAAGTTTTAGTTTTATTTAAAAATTCCCGATACTTTCTTGATAGGAGTAGATTGGTATTTATTTACTACTGTGCCATTTAAGGTGGCATTGTATTTATTTTGAAAATTCTTTATTTATTCGTCTTCGTCTAAATCAATTTCATCCCCTTCAAAGTAATCCGCTCCCGATGCAATGCACTTATGCCAACGAACTTTCCAATCTTTGAAACACTGGTTGTAGTCACTTTCCGGGGTGGCCTTCAGTTCCGTCTTCGCTACGGATTGAATATCCTCTATCGTATAAAAACGATGTCCCCGGAGCGGTCTTTTGAGCTTGGTGAACAGCCAGAAGTCGCGCGGCGCCAGATCAGGTGAATACGGTGGTTGCGGAACGATATGGGTTGTGTTTTTGGCGAAATGATCACGAATTACGAGGGCAGTATGGGATGGTGCATTATCGTGGTGTAAATTTCGGCTTTTTAGGCGGATAGCGTTACGCAGACGACGCATAACGTTCAAATAATATTCCTTGTTGACTGTTTGCCCGGTTTGATGGAATTCATAATGCACAACACCACGATAATCTAAGAAAACAATCATCATGACCTTGACTTTGAGCAACTTTGGCGCGATTTTTTTGGTCTCGGCTCTCTTTTGGCACGATATTCGCTCGACTGATCGGTTGTTTCGGGGTCGTAAGCATAGATCCAAGTCTCATCGCCAGTTATAATGCACTTCATGTTACCCTGGTAGTCGGAAAGCATCGTTTCAGACACTTCAACGCAACGCCTTTTTTCCAAAAAAATTCAATGTTTTCGGCACCAGTCGAGATTTGACGCGCTTGAGGTCCAAAACATCCTTCAAAATGGTATTGGCTGAGCCTTTCGATATGCCAAATTCATCAACAAGGTCTCTAATTGTTAGTCGAAGGTTTTTCAACACCAAATCTTTGATTTATTGAACGTGAGCTTCGTCGGTTGAGGTTGATGGTTGCCCTGAACGCTCTTCGTCTTCGACACGTTCACGGCCGGCTTGGAACTCACTATACCACTTGTAAACATTTTTTTAGACATAGCCTCATCACCAAAGGCTTTCTGTACCATCGCAACGTACCCGCAGCAGAAAATTGATTCCGTAACAAAATTTAATGCAAATTATTTGCCTAACAAATTTCGACATCGCAAAAAACGAAAAACTCACTTTTAGCAGCTCACAAAACGACACGTATCTCAAACACTAATTAATATTTTGACGTGAAATTCGACATAAATGTGACTGACAGTACTACCAACCTAAAAAAAAAAAATAATTATCCAAATCCTTCGACGCGCGCAGTTTAAATGCAAATGTCACCTTATATTTTGGACACAGTAGTATATAACATAAATATGCAGATTTATTTATGCTAATTATGATTTAAACAAAATATTGGAGAAATTGTCCTTACGGCTGCGTTTTTATATCTTCACCCGCCAATTTTCGGTGACCCGGAGTAGCATTTCGACTGGAAATTTCAGCTATTGCGCCCTGAATGCTGTCTTCGAGCTCATCGTCTTTTGATTGTTATTTGGCGTAAATCATTGATTTAACATACTCTCAGAGAAAATAATCTAGAGGCGTTAAGGAGGTCATCCCATGTAATAGCCACTCCAGCAGATTCCAGCAGAATTTCTAATCAAAAAATCACATCAAAAAAAAAAAAAAAAAACAAATGCATGTTAATCTGTAGGCTATCGCCTACCAATCAACCAATCATATAGAGTGAAGTCAGCCAGATGTTCGAAAATCCTGACGTTAGTTATATGGTAGCTTGGCCAAGGTTTCGCTCAAATTTATCTACTTGTATTTTAGGCGCAATGGTATCCTGTTATGAGGAAAACACGCTATCTTATTTTCATTGAGATAGCTCAAATATTGCCGATATATGCATTAAAAAGTAACCCGGAAGTTGGTATATCTTTATATTAGGTAAATGGGGGCTAAGAGGAGTATTTACCAGATTCAACCCATTTTTGACATACATACATATATACCCTTGCCAAAGATGGATTGTCCCTGAATTTCAATTACACATCTCACACATCGACCAATCGATCAAAAGTCAACTAAAGATACTGGTGTACAAATAGTAGGTACCTAGGTGCTTAAACGGTTTTTGTTGGATTTGAACAAGTTTCGGTCATAAAGTGGCATACACAAGTATTATTCGCGCAAAGGTTTACTCCGTAGGAGTGGTTGTTGTCTACGAACTAATTATTTTTCAAAATCCGTCTGTCGGGTCTCCAGATATGAAATTTCACCAAAAAGTGGTGCCACGTGGTCCAGTGGGAGATAAAGTTTAATGTTTCTGGCCTATTAGGTATAGATTTATGGCGATTTTAGTAGCTTTTAAGCTTTAAACAGTACCGTTATATGGGGAATGGGGGGTTATCTTCCGATTTCGTTCATTTTCACACCGTCTGTAGAAACTCTTATATCTTACAAAAAAATTTTTTTCAGCGAGTGGCCCTCGCTACTGCTCCACTATGCCCAATTACAGTTCTATATAGTATATATTATGGCACTTTATAAGTTTTCTGTTGATGGCGGTTTGTGGGGATGGCAGTGATCCAATTACGCTCACCTATGAAGTCGTAATTTTTTTGTTGGGAACCCGCTTGCCAAGTTTTATCAACATATCTCAATTTTTACTCAAGTTACAACTTGCACGGACGAACGGACAGACAGTCAACGGGATTTCAACTTTTCCTGACATCCTGATCATTTATATACCCTATATATATTTCGCTTAGTTTTAGATGATACATTCAACCGTTAGGTGAAAAAAATTGCATAAGAAAGGGGTTTAATATATTTCAAAAGTTCTTGTTCGTAACCACATTTGTGATGAATACATTATACCATTATGCAGTTAACACAATGTTCTAGACAGCCAATTGTAACAACAGTTCTGGTGTTGCCATCTAATAAAGGATGCGATATTCTAATCGAAAAATATTACTTAAAATATGTAAGGAAAAGCTTGGCTCGAACGTAATATCACATTTTCGGCACCCAATGTTGGGAAATGCCTTCATAGGTAAGTAAAACTTTATATTGAACTGTGAATGGTATTACACTAATTCAGTCATTTTAGATAAGAGTTACGAGTATAACAGTGTGCTTTTCTGAGTTTCATTAAGATTTCTAACATGTTCACCCGATAATTACTGCATAAATTCAGAAAAGGCTTGACCTAATATTATCAATTTTTAGCACAATTTACATATTCCTCCCAAATTCCAGTACTAGGCCTCACAGATTGAATGATAAGTTCGGTCAAAGATGAGTAAAATGACTGGGATTCATATATTTGGTGTCCGGGTTCTTGAAAAGTTATAGGCCGATTTCAACAACCATTGGGCTCAATATGAAATAGCTTAAGAACACTATTTTATTTTGAAGAACTCATTGTTTTTTGGCTTATGCAGTTATAATCAAGTGAAATTTAAAACATTAATATTTGAGAAGTAAGCGTGGTTGTCTTACGGTTTTATTAGATTTTTGTTTGATAACCTCACACATCAAATTTGTTTTAAATAATTCAATAAGCAGTTATTAAAATTGGACGGTGTCATTGACTCTTTTACACACAAATTCATAGAGCACTTCCGCATCATCTTGCTTGTGAAATTTAATGCTTGTGGTGTATTATTTCAGTGATCGTACGTTTAGTAGTGCTCAACAAAGCCATTATAAGCACAGTGAGTGTTCTTATTATTTAAATTTACTCATCTTCACAGTACGCCAATAAATGCTAAAGGAAAATCGTGACTATAATTTAAGCCTATTTAGCTTCTGCGTTTTAAAATTCAATTAGTCTTGTCGACCTGCGAATTTATATATACTTGTATATATGTAACCCTATTTCTACTTCGATTAGTTCAGGTGATACAAACAACCGTTTGGTGGGTAAATATACTCATACTGCGTTGCGAAAAACCATTCGCATCAACCAATAAAACTGATTAAATTTGATACATGTGGTTCATACCGTTGTGATAGAGAAATCGTTGTCAGATTCCAATAATTGAAACGTATATTTTTATTGTGATTTATTAATATATCCGATATCAGTTATAGCAAAAAGCGGTATTTGAGTAAACAGGCTTAAGCTAATACATATGTCCACCATGGACGAGATGCCGTAAAAACTTCGGTTTTTTATAACCACAAAATTATTTTGTTCAGAAAAAACTTCAACTCAATAATAAAACAGTTATTTAAATTTTTTTTTTGTCACCACCCTTGTAATAAGTATCACTGACATACCAGAAGAGACCACCGAATTGGAACTTTTCCAATTTACACTATTAAATCCGCCACAAAAACGGCACAAACCTACTTTCGCAACAATCAGGCTTTAGTAACAACTAATGCGACAGCACGCCAGTCTGAATTTCATTTCATAACTTCTAATATAATTAAGCGCCCATGTACTACAAGGATATTTAATGCACTCACAGGTCCACATGAACTCATGGCCCTTAGCATGCCGCTCGTTACGAGTGCTCACAAGCGATCTGGACGTAACAAACCAACGAGCAACGACCAACAGTCGAAAACCGACAACCAACAAACTTAAAATCTTACTCGACATAATCCTTAAACACATTTCCAATTAACATCTTAATTGCTATGAGTAGTCTGGGCACTTACATGCAAACGCACACACTCGCAGTCGTGGGTCCACAAGTGTGTAGAGATACTTCTGCAGGCTTCAGCTGGAGTGGAGAAGACACAAGTGGCTGTCCTTCGGTATATATCAACATACATAGATACATACACACACACATACACATATACATAAGTATGTATGAACGTGCATTTATCCCTCACACTTGTTTGGAGTGCTCAGCGCGGTGAAGTGGGTATCTGGTGGGCTACTGGTTGATTGCCATGGCATCGGGTTACCGTGCGCCGTACGTAGTGGTTACAATAAAATACAAATTTCAATGAGTTGTTGGCACGAGTGAAACTGCTGGGGCTGTTCGTCGTTTATTTTAAGCCTTTGCCAATGCACACAAACATAAAGACACACGCACACACTTGCATGCCTTTAATGCTTTCGCTAAAGCTTTGCCTGATTATAAGTATGCATGTAGATGGAAATGTGAAGCCGTACGTGTGAGTTCGTGTGATATATTCACAATTGGCAAAGACTCAAAAACGATGATGGCGCCAACAGCAACAACAAAGCCGACAACACAGAGTTCATGGATGCGAGTCGGTCGTGAGAAAAGTTACAAAGATTGGTAATGAAGCGCCAAGTGTTAAATTAATTATGTTTATTTATAGCCAGTGGGCACTATTGGTACGTGTCTAGCCTGTGGGGGGGTGGAGGGAGGTGCATTATATAGAAGAGGGAATATTGAAACGCTTAAAAGGTCAGAATAGATACATTAAATGACAGCGGCTGTTGTTCCATTTGGTCTAAAAAAGCATACTTAAGTATTTAGCTAAATCTGTGTACATCTAGATTCATGACTCTTCAGTACTTTATTATATCCTGAATTGGGTAAGTAAAATTTTCTACGATACTTCGATATTTATAACATCCAGGATAAAATATATATACAAATATTATATTATAAAATATTCATAAAAATAATCAACACGACGAGCTGAGTCGATGTAGCCATGTCAGTCTGTCTGTACATACGCGCATCAGTACCATCAACTTTCGAGCTATCGATCTGAAATTTTGCTTACATATTTATCTTTCCAAGAAGCTGTTTATTTGTCGAAACCGTCGATATTGCATCACTACTAGAAAAAACTGCCATATAAACTCACAGATAAAAATCAAGTCCTCTTATGGACAAATTTTTTTTAGAGTATTTTATACATTAATTCAGTACAGATTATTGATCAAGAACATACTAAAAAAGAGCGTAAAGTACGATTTCCTGTCGATCAGTGCTATATGTGAACGAGTTTACATAGTGGATAGACCGATCCCCGTGTTTTCTTCTGATATATTCATTGTAGGCAAAGCGTAAAGATTAATAAATACATTTAGAGAAATTTTCTTTTGAAGACCCCAAGAGCCACTTATTCGGTCAATATCACTGTGACTAGTAGGATCCGTTTACAATCCTTTATTAACGACTAACATATAATATTTCAAGAAAAGACCTAACCTCAGAATTACCTCCTTTGATGATAACAAAAACATTAGACTTCAAGACCGCAATCGTTTTCGCAGTTTTCGATAGTTCAAAGATGAACAACATAGGGACACAGAAGCCAATAAAAGAATATGCGGACTACTGTTGTTTCTACTATTTCTATATGACCTAAAAGCGACCGAAATGCGAACAAAATTTTCTTCGTTGTCCACTAGTTATTTATGAATGTTCTTCTGTTCCTTACTGTTTCTAACGTACACTGGATAATCTACAGTTCCGGATTCATTAAAGACGCTTACGTTTTAGTTAGGGCATTTATTACCATATACGAGTAATTTGCTATGGCTGAAAGCTCAAATCACTAATATATCGGGTTGGCCAAATTGATAGCTTGACGTCAACATATAGTTCCCAGGAAAATAGAATTTACTATTGGCGGTGGCAAGTCAATAAATCAGTCTAACTTTAAGAGTGCGAACACAAATAATTATACATTAATAGAAATTTGGAAACTCCATACATAAGTGAAGGATTTCAGGTGAAATTAAAAAACAAATAAGTTTAAGTTTGATTAGAAATACGAAAAATGTTTTTCGACTACCCAATATTTTCAATATCAAAGCTTTTCATTTTTAAAATATGTCTGCTCTCTCGTAAATCACTCCTTTTGCGAGTTCTGAAAGATTTTAAGCTTTATTTGCTCGATCTTTACGCTATCCATCAACTAGGTCTAAACGGGCTTAAGGCAATTCGATAAGAAACTAAGTTCATAAGTGTCTATTTTCCCCAAGAAAGTTGAAAAATTTATTGCACTTTTACAAAATGTCTTACCCTCAATCATAAGAAAGCCATATTGTGGTTTGATTTTTGAGATGAACATTATTTCATGATCCAGCAGAGAGGTAGACGAGAGATTCTGCTGTGAACTCTCTGATCTCTTTATCGAATTTTAAATTGTGAAATTCGCTCTCCTGAAGAAATTGTGGTTAAGGTAGTGCGATTTCTAACAAAATCTTCTTTTAAATGAGATTGATAAGTACAAACTTAACCTTAACTAACATAGGAGCGTCGAAAAATTCTATCAGACCCATCTCTCAATATTTCGATATTTCGAAGAAACGGTACCATTTTCCAAATCAAGTTTAAATCTGTAATTATAAAACAATTAAAAATTAATTTTCATAAAAAAGGGCTTTAGCGCCAAATTTAAAAGGCATAAAACACCAGTCAGGATATCAGTGACACGCAGAAGCTAACACTCCAACTCGCAACGGCCATTTAACCGCCAACTCGCATTCAGGAAGAGATTTAAATTTTGTGATAGCTAGTTTGTACGCCTTCAAAGGGTAAATGATATAAAACCCAATTATGTAAAACTTTTGAAATAATGTATTCATTAAAAATTATACCAGCCGCCCTCGGGGATACCACACTAAGCGAGAGCTTAGGAGTAGACAACAAGCAACAAGCGCCAGCGACCGGCAGCCGGCAACAGGCAGCCGAGACCATAAACAAAGCGATTAAGCTGGTGAGAAAGTCGTTTAAAAAGCAAATTATGCAAAATACACGCCTGCCATCACGAATCATCGTGAATTCGTGAGCGCCCTTTTTACGTTTTGTTGACTTTTTTCCCTCGTTTGCCGACGCAAATTTGGCACACATACACACCACGCCAAACGCCAAACGTTCTGACCGAAGGGGGGTGATTGTGGAAAAAATTTTAGACTACTGAATAAATATTCGTATACGTAAATCGTTGGCAAAACAAAGGAATTGTGGCTGGATGAAAGCAACAGTGACAGTGACAACAACAGCAACACAACGACGACGACGAACGCGCTATCGGCAACCGAAATCTATGCTTGGCACGTATTGGCGCCGCGAAGCTCTCATGTAGGCTGACAGCCAGCGCGCGAGCCAGCCTGTCTTTGGGCTGCTTGCCGTAATCGTCGTTTACGGAAGCGGAATGTTTTGTGTTTTTGTAAGTGCTCAGCGTGCGGAAGACGACCTAGGGGAATCATTTTGCCAGACAGCGCACTTGGCAACACATCGTGCTGTAGGCTGTAGGTATGTGTTGTATTCGTGCCTTCGCACATTCACACTTTGTGGATAAGTGTTTTACAGCGCAGCTGTTGCGCTCCAAACGAGCTGCTGTGTCTTATCAACAAGTCGCCACTTAATTGAATTACATTATGAGCTGGTGCACGCCTCGATGTCGTCATCGTTAGTCGATGTTGAAGGCGCGCCGTCATTTAAGCGAAACTATCCTCGTGTTTGTCAATATATATTCGCACACAGTGCGTCCAGCATTTATATTCTATCGAAATAAGTAGAATAAAAATATTTAAGGTGCAGTCTAGAAAATTCATTAATTAGGCATAATTGACCCCCTCCTTAGTACTACTAGTATTTATGTATATCGAGAGGTTAGTTAATCAACTGAATACCTATGAATACTCTCAGGAGACGGATATATATTATTTAGCGTTGCTTATGAGTTAGAATGCAGAATAAAAGCGTCGCAAAATATTGTATTGATTGTTTGGGTTAAATTTGTATACCATGAACAGGGTATATAATGTTTGCTACGAAGTTTGTAACACCGGTAAGGAGTATATACATATGTGTGTATAGTAAACCGCTGATATCGGATTACTATAGCATATATAGCCATATAAACTGAGTGATCGGAATCAAGTTTTTGTGCGAAATACTCTTATTTGACAAGAGGTATTCACGATATTTGGCACAGATTGTTATCCAAGGCAACACAATAATATTTGAGTGAATTATTTAGATCGGACCTTTACAAGTTATAGCTGCCATACAAAGAGACCGATCAAAATAAAATTGTTTGTAAGGAATAATTTGTATTTGTGAAGGGTATTATTAGCTGAAATCACTCCAGACAGCGGAACGGTTTTCTACGCGCCTTGCATTCCTTCTTTCTGAGGGCATTCATCATCATCTTGGCATAAGGTAAGTATGGAACGGCATACTGACGCTTCGCAGCGGAGAGAAAACGGAAGAAAGAAGGATATTATAGCTTCGGTGGAACTTAAGTTAAAGCTTCCACTTGAACTAAGAGTTCCGAAACCGAATTTCCATAAATCGATTCATTATAGGCGTAGGTTGACTTTTCTGCTTCAAGCGCAAAAATAAAAAATTACATTAAATAGTTTCACCAGGGTCGCACGTCAGTTTCTGCCACGCACACGTGTTTTGAGAACGGTAGCTTCTTATAACAGACAACCAATCGGAAGTATGTCGAAAAGCTGGGACTATCCCAATAATATCAAAAAGCCTTTTAGATCATACCCTGCATGAATTATAGTATATGAGAAGGGAACCCAGGGCAAAAAACGGCACTATTTGGAACAAACCATACTCATCCACTATGATAGACCAGCACAGTCAACTCGGCTAAATTGTCCGAATTAGGCTACGAATTGTTGCCATATCTGCCGTCCTCAATTTTGACCCCATGCTTACGGAGAAATTATCGGCTCCATGGTTTTTTAACTTGTTGGACTCCACAAAACTTTAAGGCCGTCTAAGGGAGTTCAAACAGTGCTGGTTTAAATGTGTCATGGTAAAAGAAGACCATGTTGGGAAATAAATCCGAATTTTTTTAAAATTTTGTTTTGTGCTGTAGACCAAGCACTTATTAGACCGATCTTGAAGGGGGAAATGTAATAACGATATTCTGATTACTTTTCGCTGGTTATTACGATGAAGAGCTTTGCATGCTCGTACCATGCATATATGGTATAGATATATAGTTAGATAAAATATAAATGAGACACTTTTTAATATACTTGGCAACCGTCGTTATACAAAGTCGTGGATCCTTTGAATGCGGGCACCAGAAGGGGGTTCTTTTTAAACCAGATGGTTTTCTTGTTCAGCATTCAATATGCGTAACGTATTCTATTCCTATTATGGAGTGATACCTATATAAGAATATGTAGACATATATGTATGTAACGAGTTTTTCATAAAGTCGTCTAGCAACTCTTTCTTCCAAAAAATTCAGAAAAACTGTTAAATCAATATTAAAGTATTCTTAAATCTTCCAACTTTGTTGAATGTTAATTAGTGTGCGTGCAGAAGTGTTTTCTTAAGTATGCATACATAATTATGTATGTATATTAGCACATGAATTCCAAATAAACACCGAACTGAAAGTGCGAAGCTTGAAATCCCTTTAGAAAATCCATTTTCGTTGTCGACATTAAAATGTTGCCAAGTTCTGACGGGTAGTATCATAAATCACATTGTCTGCATTTTCCACTTTTACACAAAAGTATGTGTATATGTGTATACTAGAAAGCGCAGAAGGAAAGTGGTAATGTCCTGTAGGAAAATGTATAAAATCGAATATATTAAAGTGATTGAGTGGATGCGTTTGCAGTTCGTTTTGTTGTTGTATCATATGTTACCCGAACTTTTTTTTCAGAAACGGTTTGAAATATGGAACTTCAACTCATTCAATTTGAAAATTTATTTATTTATTAGAGTGAGAGTAAAATAGATTAATGAATTTATACTTTAAGATGAAAGTCTAAACTTAATATCGAAGGTCTCAAAGTCCTTATATTGGATCGTATGTAATACATTTCCTTATATAATATAGAGAAGAACGGAGGTATCCTTGATTAAAAAATCACTCACTGATTCCTTACCTCCCTTCTTTTTACATAACGTCATAAATGACGTAATAATTTAAAATGATTTTACTTAATGCTCCATTGAATGTTGCCCCACTAAACCTGCTCGAGTTATACCGATTATTCTTTTCAAGATTTTCTACCAGGAATCGCTATAATTGAACATTTTTTATGTAAAGATCTTAAACCCCCAGTACAAAATAACTTATTTTATTGAATATCCAACCTATGTGCCGAAAGTTTTGGTAGGAGTACGGCCCAGTCGTTTATATTTTAAAACTCGTCATAAAAATATACGAGGGCTGCTATACATATTTCTGGCCTAATAATGAAAATAGGCATATTTATCAACGAAAATGGTTTTTTGTTTTTTGTTTTTTTTTTTTTTTTTGTTGGATTTGGCTCATCTTGGAAGACCCACACGGTCGATTGCTGTTTTGTTTCGGGCTCATACGCATAGATCCATGATTCGTCACCTGTGACGATCTTATAAACGTCTTTTGAAGCACCGCGATCGTATTTTTTCAGCATCTCCTTACACCAATCCACACGAGCCTTTTTTTGAGCGACTGTCAAATTGTGCGGGATCCGACGAGAACAAACCTTTTTTAATGCCAGGTGTTCATATCGAATGTATGCTGGTGGGAGAAATGCATAGGCATGCCTCTATCTGAAGGTATGTTACATGACGGTCTTGCATTATCAGTTCACGTACGGCATCGATGTTTTCTGGCACAACGTCTGTTTTTGGACGACCTTCACGGAATTCGTCTTTGAGCGAGCGTCGGTCACGATTGAATTCGTTGTACCAATTTTTCACAGTGCTATAAGATGGTGCTTCATAGCCATACAAAGATTTTAGTTCATCGATGCACTCTTGTCGTGATAATCCACGTCGAAAGTTGTGAAAAATGATCGCACGAAAATGTTCACGAGTTAATTTCATTTTTTGGCCGAGATGAATTTTTTAATTCCCTGTAAATAAAACAATTCACGATTAAATGACAAAACGTTGTGAGTGATGTTATGCTAAAAAATGTCAAACTTTCCAATGGAAATGTCAGATTGCATCTGGCAACACTTAGTGTTGCCTAGTCCAGAAATATATATGGCAACCTACGTATAATTTCTTTGCGATAAAGCATCAAAGGAAATCTGTATAAGATCGTACAAATTTGTTGTTATAAAATTTGTTGAAAGGTAAAGAAAACCAGAGGTATTCTGAAATTGTTTCAAATTAAATTAAATTTTCTTCAAGTGTTGGGCTTCCTGAAAACTGCAGCGTTTCCCAATCGGAGATAGCTCACATAAAGGTAGTGGTAGATCTGCTGCTTCTTAGGGCAATTATTTTCAGAATGGTGACTATGTTTGATACTGCGATAGTAGAGCAGCGATTTTAAGCTTGAGTGCACTGACTGTGTGTTCAAATCTAGTGAAAGGATATATAGACTCCTTATCTCTAGCACCGAGCTATTTTATGCTCAGACGGCTTTGGGTGCCGGGCCATAACCGTATTGCAGGAAACTGTAGGGTTGAAGGTTCGATAACTGCGGAATGGGAACAGATAGGAGCTACGTTTGCATCTTCTGGTTCGCTACTGGACTATTGCGCCTCAGATCAAATAGGCAAGAGCTGGTCAGCTACCAGCAGCAAACGCAAGGTTCTCCTGGTTCATGGACCATCGTAAGAGGTCTACAGTAATCTTTGGCCTCAGTAAGGTTCACCTCTCAATGATTGAAGGCGTTCTAACTTTACACTTTTCGATTGAGATACATGCAGTCAGTTTGAATATGTTAACAGATACCAGCTGCATTGGCTGTTTGGAAAAAGATGAAGGTGAATCATCTAGACACTTTCCTGTTTTTGCTATGTCAAGGCAAAAACAGCTGGGATCGCACTTTATAGGCATCTAGGTGAAACAGCGGAATTAGAAACAAAATACCTAAGCAGATTTGTGAGCGGTTCTGGGTACTTTTGCCGATAGCTGGTTTTCACCTTCAGGAGCTTTTTATTCCTTTTGGCCTCACAAAGGTCTGTATATGATAGTTTAAGTATGATTCCCCTGCAATGCAGATAGATCCGCCATCTAAAACAGAAATCAAAATAGAAAGCTTATTGCTCTGACAGCTAACTTTTACGATTATTTAGCGTGTTTCTGCGCTTTGAGGAAGGTACTATGAACTGGGATACTGAAGTTAAAAGACACTGTTGACTGATGGACAAAAAAATCTTAAATCGGTATATTGCTACATCTTCTGTCGGCTACAAAATCGAAATTCATTTTGTGTGTCCACCACTAATCTTAATATTGAGTTCAAATGGTTATACCAGCAAGAAATATTCGAACGCAGGAAAGAAGTTTTTCTAATCATGACCAAAATACGAATCCACTTTTGAAATGAATTTTCTAAATCTAAGAAATTTTTTCCGAGAAGTAGATACGACTACGGTTGTTTTTCATACGATGTCAATTTATTAAGTATCTTGAAAACGATTCACTGTCTTCTAAAGTTGATGAAATCATCCATTTCTAGAACGAGACTAGATATAATCACAATTCGAAGTATTTTTCTAATACATTTTTCCCGCAGGGTGTTCTCTTTCTTCGCCACATACTAAAAATTAAGTAGAAAATTTCAGTCACTCCGAATGTGGCATGCCGACCGCGGATTTAACGTTTTTCGACTTACCGACACACCCCTACCCACCACAAGGCATCAAACCGGCAAGCAAACGAGTTGCCAAGCGTTGAGTTACTTGCAATAACAGTTAACCAAAATATTTTCCATAGCAATGCTCAAAAATCATTGCCTTAGCCGGCAGCGTAAGAGGCGCCATAGACGCTGGCAACAGCCACTACGCCACCCGTACCATTATGTGCTTGCGATTTTCATTTTAATTGTTATTGTTATTATTGTAGCTGGTATATGACAATCATTGTTTTGACAGACATTAACCTTTCGCTTAATTTTAGCTTAGCAACTTTCGTTTTGGGCGCAAAACGCTTGTCATGTGTCGTCTGCTCTGGCCGTATGAGAAGTGAGAAGTGTAGCAACAACAACAAACTTAAGAGTTAGGTGTTTCATATATGTTTGTAGAAGTGTTTGTGTGTGGGCTTGTGTTCGCAAAGTGAAAGTATTTTACAACAACGCTTCAAGACTTACCACAGCTATCCTTGAAAATTTCTTTACTCTAGATTCACAAGTGTGTGCGTCAGTGTGTTGTGTCAGCATTTAGATTTGCAAGTATAAATTTTACAAATCGCAACATACTTGCATACAAGGCTGCACATATTTATCCCAGCATAAGGCGGTTAGCGTCAAAACAAAAGAAATAACAACAACAACAAAAATGTCACACTTCAAATTCAACACTTGCCACAAACTTTCTTTAACACGCATATTCACTGAAGATATACACATAGTATATACCAACACACCCACACACACACACACATTTGTACCGTTATATACGCAAACTCTCCGCCGGAAACCTGCAACTTTTGTTTTCATGACTGTCAAGTAATTTCTCCTGCAATGCCAGCACTGCCGCCTTTTGTTTATTCGTCACTCCCGGCTCACTGTCTGACTGACTAACTGTCCTTCCACTTGTCTTAGCTTGTCTCGTCCTGTCTTCGCCTGCTTCTGTGCGTCTATCAGTTCATGCTTCTTGTGCTTTTTATGTGTCATCAAATGGCTCTAACTGTTTTTTTGTTGTTACTGCCATTTTCTTCTTTACTTCTCTCCCAACACCTACTCACATATATCTGAGTACACTCTCAGTTAACTGTTCTTTTCATGTCGTGGCGCAAGTGTAATACTTTCAACTTTCCTGGAATCTCTATTCTAGTTTATTGACATTCCTTAAATTCTCTTTTTTCGCTTTGATTATTTTCTGGCACAACTTCGAAAATTCAAGTTGCGAGTGAAAAGTGCTAAGTGCCAAGTTCCAAGTGTCGTCGTAAGTAGCAAATGTCGCACAGCCAGGGTGCATATACTGCATTGGCACTGAGGCGGGAATATACGCACACATACACTTGAACACTCACACACACACATATATATATATATATTATATTTGTATGCAGTTCGTCGCATTGCATTCAGTTCTGTTTATTAAAAGTCTCAGCGAGTGGATTGTCACAGCTGTGTTGGAAAATTGCTTTCGAGCAAATAACTAAATAAGTAAATTCGAGTTATGAAAGTGTATTTGGAGCTTTTTGTTTGAAGTGATAGAATTTCTATTGCTCTTAGCAGTGAGTAAATAGAATGTAATGCATTATTAGCGCATAGTAAGTTGGCAACGCTACAACAAGGAAATTTGAGTTTCTAATATTACTCGTACAAAAACTTTTTCAAACTCTTCCTAGTGTGTGAGAACGTCGCGAGGTATGTAGAGCGCGTGCAATATTTTCGGTGAGTCTTTTTTTTGACTATCGATCGTCATACAGGAGGCATTTTCATTTGTTTATTTCCTCCTCCTCTTCTTCTTAACCCAGAGAAACATCTTATGCTTCGTCGTTCCGCATAAATCCAAAAATTAACTTATATTAAGGTAAGGTAAGGTTACTCTGGCTGGATGTCACGGCATACATAGACCTAAAGGTATTTTGTAATGACAGGTGGAGATTCAGTTTGATATTTAAAAATATTTAATATGACGTTGTGCAGGACGTCAACGCTTTTTGCGAAGTTTAATATAGACTTGATATCTCATTATGAGACTTCGTCTAGTCCTTTGAACTGTGAAGCTCTTAGATATCTAAGCCGCGTTTTGGATAAGGTTGGATTTAAATAGAGGAGGCGCTTCTGCGTCTCTCTTACGCTTATTTCCCTGCACTGGATGTGTCATCGTTAATAATGTCCACACAGCTCGCATGTGATGCCCCTAAGTTGTGAACTGTGCCTAAAGCAACAACCTTTTTTTTTCGAGACAATGTGAGCAAAAGGTTTGCATGTTTTCCTTCCGCTTCTTTTACATTATCTTAACGATCCTGTATGAATCAAAGGCATCAGTGTGACTTCTGCCTGGAAGATACTGCATTATTTCGGCAGCATGAAGGGATTTAGTTCCGAGCAATAGATTCCGCCGCTTACTCCTTCAGTCATTTTTTATCCATTATAATAAGAGAAATCAATAAAAATTGATGTCATATTCGAAGAGCCTCCTATTCACCTATTCAACTCGATCAGTTTGAAGTTTTGGTCCAAACAACATTGCTTCATCACTCCTTAAAATTACCGCCAAGAAGTAGAAGAAGGAATATCTAGCCAGTTCACGTTTCCTTTGGGCTGGACCGCTTAGCTAAAATTAATTATAAGATTAGATTAGACTGAGAGTTGAGGAATGGACTGTGCCTTTTGTAACAAAAAGGTTTAGTAAAGTAAAACACATTACAAGGTGTCTTCCAAAGTAAATAGGACTTTATAAAAAAAAAAAAACAGAACAAATTGATTTTTCGGCAAAATCTATTTATTTTATTCAAAATAGTCAGAAGGAGATACAATACAGCATTTTGTATGGTCCAAAAGCATGTCGAACGAGTGTTTTATTTAGCTCGTTAGCCGGTATGGCCGCCAGTTTGTCGGTGCAAGCCTTTTGAATGGCCTCTATATCAGCATAACGCTTTCCTTTCACGGGCAAATGCATTTTTTCGAAAAGGAAGAAATCGACGGTGCCATATCAAGTGATTACGTAGAGTGGTTAATGGTTAAATGGTTGTGATTTTTTGTCCTTTTTGATCTCTTCAAAGATGCCTTCTTTGGTCATCAGTCAATTTGTGCGGAACAAACCGTGCTCACACCTTTCGTAAGCTCAAATGTTCGGTCAAAATGCGATAAATCGATGTTCAATTCTATTTCCATGAATTTCAATGACGACTTCGGCTGATTTTTGATGAATTTGCGTACAGTTTCAATGGAATTTCCGGTGATCACGGATTTTGATTGGCCCACATGTTGATAGTTATTTATGTCCTCACGACCGCTTCGAAAACATTGAAACCACTCGTTCACAATGCTGCGAGATAGACAATCATCGCCATAAACTTGTTTCATCAATTGAAACGTTTCGGTAAAATTTTTACCAATTTTAAAACAAAATTTAATGTTGGCTCTTTGTTCAAAGCTCATTTTCGCACTGATAACACAAACATACTGTACTTAAAACGCAAGAACTCCACTTCCAGTTAATGAATCATCATGAAATTTTCACTGGATAATCGACAAAGATAGCACCAGTCGACATATAGATGGCGCTACCAGAAGGCGCTGGATTCAAAAAGTCCGGTTCACTTTGGAAATCTCCTTGTATTAAACCATTCAAATAAGAGTGAGTTTTAGTTTATACGTTCAGTTAATAAAGATATTATTATCTTTTGATGTGTCCTCGAAATGTTTGACTCAAGAAAGACCTGCGTGATTATCTGCATGCCAGGCATTTTTAACGTGATTCATGTCAAGCAGCTTGAGTAATTCCTATCAAGAAAGTATCGGGAGTTTATAAATAAAACGAAAATTTGTCAATCATCAATCATCATTTATTTTATCGCCTTTAAAGTAACATCCATCTGAAGCGATGCACATATGCCAACCCTTCTTCCAATCGTCAAAACATTTTTGATAGGCACTTTCCGGGATGGCCTTCAGCTCTCGCGTCGAATTTGTTTTGATGTCTTCAATTGAGTCGAAACGTGTTCCCTGAAGTGGATATTTCAGTGTGGGAATAAAACAAAGTCAAACAAACAAAGTAAAAAAAAGGAGGTAATATCGGGTGAATTTTATGCTTGCTCAATGATATTTGTTGAGAGTTTGGCCACAAATTCATTCACAATGATGGCTTTGTGCGATGGTGCGTTATCATGATGAAGAATCCACCAATTGTTGGCCCACAAACTCGGACGTTTACGATGGATAGCGTCTCGTAAGTGCCTCATAACGCCAAGATAATACTCTCTGCTGACGGTTTGACGAGTTAGAACGTATTCAAAGTGGACGACACCAAGAATATCGAAAAAACAATGAGCATTACCTTCACTTTCAGTCGGCTTTGGCGTGGGTTTTTCCGCTTTGGAGCGCCGTCGGGCCGTCATTCGGATGATTGCTGGTTCGTAAGTGAGTGATATTCGTAAACCCATGTCTCGTCACCAGTAATTATGCGTTCCATTAAGGTGGGATTCGAATTGGCTCGATCCAGCATGTCTGCAACTACCTGCTCTCGATACCTTCTTTGAAGGAAATTCGGCTCTATCGGAACAAGACTTGCAGCAACGCGTTACATGTCCAATTTTTCATGCATAATCGTACCTACGCTCTCGTGTGACATCTCTAATTTAAGGGCAATATCAAATTTTCAACGTTATCACATTAGTTGAAGGCCCTCCCGAACGAGGCATGTCCCCCGACCTTCCCTGATAGCTCTGTTCCACTCGTCGCGCACTTACGTGTTTGATAGAGCAGATTAAGCAAAAGCCTTCTGCAACATTTTCAATGTGTCGGCACACGAAAACTCGTTCCCAAATTGATCAATATATTGTCATTGTAAAATTCAATGTACACTACTGAGGTCTATTTTTCGAGGCTAATTTTTCGCATCGTAATTAACCTACGAAAAAAAATTTACCTGTCTTCTATATAAGCGGGAGATTTATATGAAGAACTCCCGATACTTTCTTAACAGGGTGTATGTTTGAACTGGTCCAATATATTCTAGTTTATATCGGTTGAAATGATAGTCGATATCACACACAGTGGATCACCGTGATGTATAGCAAGAAGTATGTTGAACTGATCGATCATCATTTTCAGGCAACTGTGCTGATTCCATCAATATCTCTCTTTACTCCTGTGAATGCTATCCAAATGATTCGAATAGCTAACGCAACATATTGAAGTGTCACTTAACAACTTACACATAAACTTCATACAGATATCTTACAAGTAACTAAACCCTTATATGAAATCATATTTTAGACCTTAGTTCTCAAGTAAACCAAAAAAGGTTCGTAAGTCACAGAAGTACTTTTAAACAACCGAAAAACGCACAAGCGATATATATGTATACAAATTACACCAAAAACATGCTCTTGCCTCATATGGTAATACCCTAAAACGTCTCCATATACATATGTATACCTATATAACAATAAAACACCGTTAATGTATTTAATACGCCGTAAAATGTAAACAAAACCACACGCGATTTGAAATTTGGCAAAACTCGCTGCCACAAAGTGTGACAAATATTTGGGTAAATCTTTACCGAATATCGATTTCAAGTAAAATACGAGCACTTTGGGGTGGAGAGCATCATGAAATATTCCACACGCTATTATGCGGCCGTATTCACATACTCGTATGACTTTTTTATGTCTGTTGACTTTTTATAACGACGTGCGGGTGTGTGTGCTCACAATACTTAAATGCTCCATTAACTTGTGTCAAGTTTGTCGTCTTCTTGGGGGCTCTTAATGCCAAAGAAAATATTTTCCAAAGCTTTTCACATTTTCGATTTTCTTTCTTATTTTTGGTTTTTTTTTTTGTATAGGTAAATCACTTCGCTTCGCATTGATTTCGAGAGCTGGGAGTGCCGTGCAGACAAGCTTAATTACATACAAGCTTTATGTGAAGTACGTACATATATATTCACAATAATGCATTTGCATATGTGTTTAGGTGATTTAATGCCATGTCAGCGCTGCGAGATACTTTTAGCTACAAAAAAAAAAATGCTTGAGCATTAAATTGCCACTGGCGCAATATTGATTTTCCTTTGAGTGTCACATTGAAGCTTTCAAAATATGAACAGATTTTCAAAGGCAGGCCTAAAGCCTTCTGATTTTAGCAAATAACTGATAAGTCCCTAGGAAATATTTGACTTTATATTGCTCAAGGCAACGAGCAGTGCTTGAGTAAGCTTGTTGTTCTTCGAAATTATGCCTCTAGCAAAATACAATTAACTTAGAATAGATTTACACCAGTCGAAATTAGTTTAAGTAAGATTAGGTACTGAAGCTGATGCTCGTGCTGCTCACGAAGGACTTGGTTTGTTAAAATCCAGTATTTTGTTGTACCAGAAAAACTTCTGAAAAGGGAAAAAAGAGCCTCATGTGTCAACCATCGTCAATCTGTTAAGGAGGGTAATTTTCAACAATCCCCATAAATAACTGAATTTTAAAAGACAATGAAACAGGTATTTAATTTCAAGAAAAAAGTTGTATCTAATTTGATGCGCAACTGTGGAACTTAAAAAAACTTGAATGCTCTTGTATATTATCCAAAATCTGGTATTCGCTTATACGACTATTACTTGTATAGTCATCTCCTTTTTAAAACGGTCTTACGCCATTTTACGATTTCTAGGTTTTTCACTTTTAACGTAGATTTCGATCTTAAGTAAAGTAGTGGATTTCAAAGTAGATGCTTGAAAGCTCCGTTGGGTCCTTGAAAATATGAGTACGGTCCAAACCGTTCAAAATTTGGAAAGCTATTGTTATGTAAGTGCATAGATTGAAACTCAAGGCTGAGCTACATGAAGTTATTGGCGAAACTTGTCTGAGTACGAAATTATTACGACATTTTTTATACTTTCTCAATTCTACATAAACTGCGGAGAGTGTGAGAGATATAATTGGAATTTAGGCAAAATCCCCTCCTGATAATAGTATGTTGCTACAAATGGTTTGAATCGGGTCAACACTTCCCTTAGCTCCCATACGCATAATAAAAAGATTATCGAACTTTCGAATGACTTTGTACCGCATATATCGGTATTATAGAATTTTATTTATTTATTAGAATAAATAAAATCGTATGAAAACTTGCCTAGACCCCATATAACTAACAAGTCTTATGTACATGAAGTTATTTCCCTGACTTTAATCCTTGAAAGTTGCAAGAGTAAGGAATGTTCGGTTATACCCGCACTTGGCTCTTCCTTATTTATTTCATTTAATATTACCCTTCACAATTTATTTTTACTACTTACATAAATATTTTCCATTGCGTGTTCCTTTAGCTTCTTAGGGCATGCCGGATGTTTTAGCATTAATATTTGCTATTTTGCTATTATGTGGCAGGAAATTTGAAATTCAATAGTCAATAATGCTGTCAAAATTTGGGGCGCTTTTTGTAGAGTGTCACGTTCTTTATACATTTTTATTATCTCCAAATCTTCAATGACAGCTGATTATAGCTCGAGAAAGGCTAATGCTGCCGTCTTTGCTTACTTCAACGCAATATCAATTGAAATTTACATGCTTCGACTCTGAGTAGCGTCGGCGTCGAGCACAGTACTATGAAAGCTCCGTGTGAAAGTTAACCCCATCCCTATTAATTAAACCAATGAGGATGCGCGCAATATGGGACTTTTCTTTATGAGTCAGAAAAAGTAGTCGTCGCTATAGCACCTACAGGTGAAACGTGCACTTATTTCCATTTATTTTAATTAATGCATATCGCAAATTTAAAAACCGTCGTTATTTAATTTCCAGAAATATATTCGAAAATCATAATAATATATGTATTAAATTACTTTCTTTCCTGTATTAGAAATCTAGGGAAACAGTGTTCCTTTGTATTAGAAAATAAGTTTAATCGATATTTTTGTCAACTCATGCTGTTACACTAGTCCCTTCAAAATAAGAATCGATTTTTAAATTTCAATATCGTTCGATATTCGTACGAGGTTCAGCAATCGTCGCAGGATTGTTGTCATATACTAGACTTGACGTAGCCCCACAGGAAATAGTCTAACGGCGTCAAGTAACCGACCGACCGAGAAAAGCGTGGCATGTTCGATGTATGAAAAATATGTCACAAAGCACCCCACGCTTTTCTCACAATAATGCAGGAATTTTTTCTTCATTATTATTGTTAGTTTATACAAAGAATTATTTTTCACTTTTTAGTTTCATATGCTTCAAAAGCGTGTTTTTTAGTTTTTTTAAACTACATACATATGTATATTTATTTTTGATTTTTTAGTTTGATGTGAGAAACCCCAAATATGTTAAAATATGAACTATGACATGTAGTATTGGTTAAGTAAATCGATAATTAGGCAGCATTTAATATTTACTCGTAACCTTTCATGATTAATTGTTACATTATTTGCGACCAAGTTCTATTGACGACTTTACGAATTATTACTTCTTAATCGAATCATTTCTTCTGAAGCTTCACTGTTACATGGGGTTTTATTTGTCAACTTTGAACAGTCTAGTTCTTCAATTCGAATACCGTCCAAAGATCTACAACGACTAAGTGCTACATAAGCTTGTCCAGCAGCAAACAGTCGGGAGCCCAGATAAATTACTGCATGTTCTACTGTACAACCTTGCATCTTATGAATAGTCGACGCCCAACTCAGTATGCTTTTTAAATGTCACCAAAACTAGTTTTATATAGATGTTACTTTTAAGCGTATCTTTTTGGTGAGCTGCTTGAACTTACTATCGCCGTCCTACAGTGTCGCTCAAGTATTCTGGGTTGCAGTACCACTTAAAAAAGTTACAAACATGCATACATACATACATACATACAAGTGAAGCTAATAAAATCGTATTAAAAAGGGCGGGAAAGAATATGGTAATTGCTATCCCTGTCCATCTACTATCTATTTTTTTACTCGAATTTGATCCGGTCAAGGCCTGTTTTTTCGATGATCTAACCCTGTTTGAAGCGGTAATCACTGTATACCCTGTAAATTTCCTCAGAGCTGTATATGAACCCCCCTCAAGCGTTTAAACTTTTAGCAGCTTCAAGCCAGCCGTGACGAAGTAATCAATGGAATTGTTGATAATTGCATTTCTTTTTAATATATTTTTATTTTAATAGCACAAAAGTAGCTTTACAATAATTCATAATTTATATTCTGTCGACAATTAAAATGCGCAGTCCTTGACATACCGACAATGATGATTAATTATATGCGCTAACATCTTCAACTGCACTTTCCGGTCGCAGTTTCCGCTACACAGTCTAATTAGTTATACAAATAAAAAGAGTTAATGCGCAAAAATATATAGTATGTACTATACGTATAGCTATATATAATATACAAAATGTGCAAAATCACTGAATGCACACACATTTTTCCTTGAGTGCACAAAAGTAACGGCAAAATAAGACTTGCAGCGTTGTGTTATGTAAACGTGCAACGATGCGAATAAAGCAACGCCAACAACAGGCTTTAAAGTGTTCAGTGTTGGAGGATAATAGTGGAGAGTATAGTAGGGAAGAGCGAGGTAGTGTGCGTGGAAGAGAGTACAGCAAGAAGAGAACGAAGTAAAGTAGGTAGTTGTGGAGCAGCAAGACAGCGACGACCGGATATGCTACTTTTTCACCACTTTTTCCTCATACACTTTTGCATTTACACATACACACATACAAATACATTTATGTGCGTATATATGAGTGCATATATATACAAATATGCAATCTAAGTATAAGTAAATGTGAGTACTCCTCTTTTCTGGCACTTTGTTGTTATGCATTATGCATGCGTTTGTGGATGCGTTCCCCGCAAACACACCACTTCGGCGTGTTGGCAATAATGCCAAACGACAATTTTCCAGCAGCAAAAATTTTGTACGAAAAAAATGCGACAAACATTACTGCATTTTTTTTTGGTCTTTCGACAGACGACAAACGACATAATGATGCCACTAACAGACACAGGATATGTGCATACGACGTGTTGCGCAGACTCATATAAATATATATGTATATAACATGCATATACTATATGTTCATTTATTCAATCCTCCTAGGAAATCTACCGAAATCGATTGCAATTGATTGATGGATAGATATTAAATGGCGCAAAATTAAACTTGAAATAATGTCTTCAATCAACAGAGATATCAAGCAACGATAATTATTGTAGCCTAGAACTCTTAACGGGCACCCCTAGTGTAATAGCTCAAACAAATGACTTTGGAATTCAAAAAAAAAAAAAAACCTATAGTATTTAAACCAAAATTTGGACGGGGTATCGAAGGGACACCTAATAAGAACAGACAGTAAAATTTCCGTCTCCGAGGGCCCAAAAAATGGTACTATACTGTTTCAATGATTTTGTACTTCTCAGTAAATGAAAACCAATAACCAAAAAATTTTACAAGAAGAAATTATTCCTACATTGACTTACGGTAGAAAATGATAAAAAATTGGCAAAATGGCGGCGTTTTCAAAAAGTTGTAATATTCCAAAACTTTGGCCGTTTTTGGCGTTCCATTTTAAAGATCTCAGATTTATTTGAATTATCGATTTGAAATCTGTTGCGAATAGCTTGAGCAAAGAGACATAACGCTTAAAACTGTTAAAATAGAAGACTAATACTAGTAGAAAGCAATACATACGTTATGAATTCTTCACAACTTTAGTTTATAGCATTCAATAGTATGGTAGCTTTATAGCAATCCGAACAAAACACTTGAGATTAACCAAGAGGGGGAAACGGGGAAATTTCGTTGGCAGAAGCTATTATTATTATTATTTGAAAACTACAACCAAACTGGTAAATTTATTTCGTAGTCTCTTTATTGTATTCAACTCATTAGCACATCGATTTCGAGATTCCATAATTTTTAAAAGAGAAAAACAAAGAAACTTCAAATTTAATGGGAAATGTTTATTGTCATTCGAAAGAAGATTTTTTATCTTAAATAAAATATTGGCCGAGGCTATGTCTCAGATGGTCCATGCGTTGAGTCCAATTTTCGATGACTCGTTCGAGTATTTCGACTGGTAACTGCGTAATAAGTACTATGCGTGATGTTTTGCTCTGAGGCCTGAGTCGAAGCATTGACTTCAGACTTTACATATCCCCTGAAAATAATCTAACTGTGTGGTGTGACACGATCTAGGTGGCCAATCAACCGGCTCAAAAGATTAAATTGTCTGCTCACCGAAGTGTGTGATAAGTAGCACCATCGTGTTGAAAGCAAATGTTGCCGACATCACGAGAAACGTCTAACCGGCATATTTTTAAAAGTAATGTGGACCGATTATTACACCACACCACCTCAAAAACACACCAAACAGTTATTCTTTTTGGATAAAATGGCAGCTCGTGAATCCCTTTAGTTGCGGCAATTTTACTTGTTTACATACCGATTGAACCAGAAATGGGCCTCATCGCTGAACAAAATAAAGCGAAGCGATGTCGCTTGGGAAGGTCGAGCGGCTTTAGTTCTTGCACAAGTTGTATTTTGTATGTTTTCAATTTAAAATCTCAATGGCGCATTTTGCCAAGTCGTTCCATATGTCAGTACGGGTTCATTTAAAGCTGAGTCTCGATGGAAACAACCTCAGGCTTGTCCAACAAGCAGACAAACGTGGCATAAATGGAATATAGCCACACCTTCCTAGTATTGAGAATTAAAAGGAATGACTATTACTGAAGAAAGTGCCCAGAAGTAGAAGAGGAAGAAACAGTAAAACACATTTTTTGCGAATGCAGAGATGTGTTTTGATGGATCACCTCAACTCACCTCTTTTCATCTTAACTCACCTCATCTCACCTCTTTTCATCTTAACTCATCTCATCTCATCTAATCTCAACTCATTTCATCAGATCTTGTCTTATCTCATCTCATCCATAGTATAACAATCTCTCTCTCAATCATATAAATAAATTTCCTGCAGGACACAAAGCACAATTCATGACTTGATTATAGACATATTATGTACACATATAAGTATACATGTGTGTGTTTGTATGTATGCTTGCATACATTAGTAGTGCATAATATGCATTTACTCGTCATGTGCATATTAACGCCTGTGGTTTGCAGAGGAGCCGCCACTGTGACAAGAGTTGGGAAGTTGGGAATTTCGTGATGGTGACTGTCTTTTATTGACGCAATATTATTTTACTTGTTGTTGCATTTGTATGAATTTTCATAAGCTGGAAGACGGAATTTGAAATGTTTCTTTCCTGATTTTGCTTTTATGCTGGGAACATGTGGTTGTTGTGGCTGAGCATGTGTCCTGTAAATTCAACAGCTTTCATATTCACTTTCACATCACTGCTGCTTTTTGCTATTATAGGTTCAAAAATATTTTACAAAATTGTTCCTTCAACTCGCACTTTTATAAAGCTGCTCAGTGAACACTTTCGACTATAAGTATATATTTACTTGACTTGTAGCCGAAGGTTGTGTTAACTTGTTTGTAATGTTAGGGCATGGTTTTAACTTTGGTATTGAGTTTTCAAATTAAAATTTATAAAAAAACAAGAAAAAACGTTAACTTCGGTTGCACCGAAGCTAAATACCCTTCACAGGTGCATTTCTGTTAGTAACTATGTGTCCAGTTTGTATGGAAGCTATATGCTATAGCAACCCGTTCTGAACAAGTTTTTTAGAGATTACATTGTTACCTTAAAAAATAATCTATACCAAATTTCGTGAATATATCTTGTCAAATGTGAAAGTTGTTCATACAAGAACTTGATTCCGATCGCTCAGTTTGTACGGTAGCTATATGCTATAGTTAACCGATCTGAACAATTTCTTCGGAGACTACATTGTTGCCTTAGAAAATAATCTATACCAAATTTGGTGAAGATACATTGTCAAATGCGAAAGTTCTCCTTATGAGAACTTGATTCCGATCGTTCAGTTTATATGGCAGCTATATGTAATAGTGGTCCGATATCGGCCGTTCCGACAAATGAGCAGCTTCTTGAAGAGAAAATGACGTTTGCAAAATTTCAAAAGGATATCTTAAAAACTGAGAGACTAGTTCGTATATATACAGACAGGCGGACAGACGGACAGACGGACAGACAGACGGATATGGTTAAATCGACTCAGCTCAACATACTGATCATTTATATATATACTTTATAGGGTCTCCGACGCTTCCTTCTGGGTGTTACAAACATCGTGACAAACTTAATATACCCTGTTCAGGGTATAAAAAATCATATTTCAAACTATATCGTCATCAGCAAGTGATCGTAGTAATGAACGATTTTGCACTTCGGTTAAGTTAAGTTTGGCTTGAGTGGTGCACCATCGTATTAAGCTCAGGCTTTTAGGGATTCGTAATTACTACCTTTATCGTTTTCCTTTTCCGTTGAAAAGACTTCAACGACCTTCAAGAGATTGTATACCTAGCCCAAATACCTCCTGAATTCCCGAAGCCCAATAGGTTCAAAAGTAGTTACTGGAAATCCGATCCCCTGTGGTGAGTGACTCCTCTCTCCAATGACTATATAGTTTTGGCAAGACTTCAGACTAATTTCTTTATAAAAACCGCGTGGAAGTTGTGATTATAGCAAGAAGAATACCCACTCAATCTACCATAGGAACTATACTAGTCTGTTAGGCAAAAAAATATCTATATATTTATCTCTCTCCAAGTCTTTCTTACTCTCTATCCATCTCTGTTTCCATTAACAAATCTGACTTCAGGTGAGAGCGCTACAAAACGAACAATAGCTGCGCTTACAAAAGTAGAGTAAGGTTTATACTATAAGTGCGTACTTGTGAAGGAAGAATAGGTGTCTGAATTTCGGGGTTCGCATCATATTGCTACAATAAATAGGCACGACTAACGACGTTAACCTAAATACTTTCAAATATACTTGGAAATATTTATGTTAAAAAAAAACAGGATATTCTTGGGGCTAAGCACAAATTCAAAGAAGAAGCGGGCAATGAGACAGTCGTTCACCAGGTCATCACACATCCTCAGTAGCTTTTTAGAGCTAGCTTATATGGAAGTGCACCATCTTCAGACCTTCGTCTAAAAGTTGTATACGACTGTCGACGAACTTATGTAACATACTAATTGCTTACAAAAGCTAACTCGTCCACTATACTCGAGAGTAATAGCTGCGACTCAGTTGAAGTCTATAACACCATCTTTATTTTTTGGAATATTTTTACAATATAATCAAACAGAGAGCTACTGCTAAGCCTTCGCCTAAGCTTCCATCAAAATGCAAAAACCGATTATCAATTTTTAAACGAATTTTCGTTAAGCTCTTGTATCTATAAATATTTTGAAAAGTTTTATGTATTTTCAAAAGTTTTAATAGCAGTGTTGAGTTTTAGAAACCGATAAGAATCATTATAGACAACTTAGTTTACCTTTACGCACACATACCTTGACCACACAGAGTAATTGAAACTTGTTGGAATATTTGTTTATGTCTAAAAATTTGCAATGCCGCACAACATTTACAGGCTCCGTGCGATAACAAGGTAACAAACATGACTGCATAGCAAATAAAATAAACCCAGTAGGAATTCAATAAAACTGTTTGTTTTTTAAGTGCACGAATCAATGAAAATATCTTCAAAGCATATTTAGTCACGTAAGTCATAAAACGTCGAGTGAACTAAAGCTTTTCAGGGTTTGACAATTGTCTCAGGCAGTTGAAACTAAAATCTCTTTTCTGTATTCGATTTCTTGCAGGTTCCTTTAACGCTTTCGTATATGTTACTGGCAGCAACTATTATTTTTCGTAAAACTTTTGAATGAATGAGCAAAACACACAATTACATGTGTGTCGGTGTGCACTTCAACTGGCTACAAACTTTGCTTAGCACTTGGCGAAGTGAAGTGGCTAACGGTGTATGCTGGTGCTTGTTTTGCACACGCTATTGCTTCTCTAAATTGTTGCAGTACCAGTTGTGTATAGAAAGTTGCATGCATATTTATATATATGATTCTTATAGAACTATATGCGTATATATATACATATAGATGTGTGTAGCTATCGCGTTTTGTTTGAAGTTTTCTTTTAAACCGTTCAGCGAAGCTTTTAACAATTTTGTTTTCATAAAAGAAAATACAGCTTTAAACTACTTATACAAGGTCTGTCGCAAAGGAAACAGGACTGTTAAAAAAACAACAAAACATTAATATTTTTCAAAAGTTATATTTTTTTATTTAAAGTAGATTCCTTGTACTTCGATACAGCGTTTAGCCTGCTCAATTAGCATTTCATATGAGTTTTTAAGGCTCTTGAGAATATCAGTCGTCGCCTTTTGGATAGCGGAAATGTCCTGAAATCAGTGTCCTTTCATGGGCAAATGAAGTTTTCCAAATAGGTAAAAATCACAGGGTGCCAGATCAGGTGAGTAGGGTGAGTGATTAATGGTTAATATGGAGTTTTTTGTCAAAAAATCAGTGACAAGCGTCGACCAATGACACGGCGCATTATCGTGCAACAAGCACCAGGACCCTGCCTCACGGTATTGTGGTCGAGTACGACGAATGCGTGAAAAGACGCTTCACAACACCAAGGTAAAACAGAGCATTTATCGTTTGGCCAGGTGGGACGAACTCTCGGTGTAAAATACTCTCGGATTCGTAAAAACAAATCAACATTGTCTTTATTTTTAACTTCTGAAGACGACTTTTTTGGCCGGACTTCTGATCGTCACAGAGGTCCTCACGACCTTCTTGGAAACGCTTAAACCACTCATGCACATTAATACGGGATGGGCACTGATCGCCATAAACTTTTTTCATCATTTGAAATGTTTCAGTAAACGTTTTCCCAAGTTTAAAACAAATTTTAATATATGCTCTTTGTTCAAAATGCATTTTATGACCGATCACCAAAAGCTGCTGTCACTTTTTGATCGATAACGTCGATTGTAGTTATCCAATTGTCTTAAAATTTTTACGAAATGACAATAAGGGATCAATCTTTTTATTTCATATACCCACCAATAGGTGGCGCCACCAGAAACAGTTATATTTAAAAAGTTTTGTTTCTTTTGCGACAGACCTTGTATGTATGGCACAGAAGTGATTTTCCAAACTGAAATCGTATATCCAGGAACAAAATTACTTTGGTTTAAGATAACAAATATTTTGCCGTAACTGGATCCCCATGAAAGACATAACTTCACTTGCCCTTTCTAAAAAATATTTTTTAACGGCTTCGAAAGGGATATAAATAAGACATATTTAGTCGAAAAGTTAATAATTGAGAACTATTGCTGCTTTATATTGTCTACATCGTTAAAAAAATTATTAAGGGGATAACAGGCAGTTGTAACAAATTTTCCGAATTTTTTTCGCATGATATTGGATATCTCCAGTGATGATACCGACTTTAGTCCAGTTCGTCACAAACAATTGCGGTTGTTATCGAGTAGCGACGAATAATTATATAGCTAAGTCAATATATTTTCTTTATTTCTATTTTAATTTTTCAGTTCTTAATTCTGGTTTAACAGATTTCTTTTGTTGTTTGCTTGCTCTACCAATTTTTCACCTGTATGAATGCATTTTCAGTATGTATTTTGAGTTTTAATGCTCAATAAAATGCCATAGGAACATTCGATTTATATGCATATCTGAAATTTTATAGTTTTCAACATTTTCTACACGGTTTTTCGAAGTTAATATAGTTCTGTATTTTGTCTCACACGGTTTTCAGATTACATTTAGTAATCCTCAATTTTACTATAGGAAACGCATCTTTTTTTACACGGTTTCTTTTTACACGGATTTCTGAGGATCATATCTACCGCCTTTTGCACGGTTTAAGAGTTAGGTGTACTTGGAAAATAATCTAGTTGGTATAAATTGTCGGAACATAGTATTGGATATATATTTTTGGAACAACAATTTAAAACTCCGAGGCAATGACGGGTCTTCAGTAAGTGGGAAAGTTTAAAATACTTCAAATAAGAACTGGTCTGGGAACTTATTTATGTATTTATCGAGGAAGTAATATTTAACAAGATCTATTTGCATACCCTGAACAAGGTAAATTAATGATAAAAACCAAAGGCAACGACGGATACCCTATAAAATAAATATATTATAAGCTAAATCAACCCCAAATTAAAACATATTTTGATCTCTGGTGAAGACAATTATTTACGTATCAATTACAAAGCATGTTTTAATTTCCTGTGAAAGAAATTATTTACAAATAGCGTAGCACTCAACGAAACTTGAACGTACATCCATCTTCTCCAGTAGATTCTCGATATATTCGGCTTTTAAGGTAAGGCTTTATAGAGTTTTTATAGATGGTATGTATTAAAAAATCTATGAAAATTGCATACAGCCTTACTTAAAAAGCTGAATATCTCGAAAAGTATTAATGATAGCGATTTTGACCTCGCAAATAAAATTTCCTACAAATTTGTCTTTAAATTTTTTCAATAGCTCCTGTCATTTACGAGATATATTCAACAAAAAGCGAAATTCTTGGAAAAATCAGGCTTAGAGCCCCGTACTACCTCGCCGGTGTAAGTTACGACTTTGTTGCATTGGGCACTTTTTTAGAGTGAACAATTCTGAGAAATATGCGTCTAAAGTCAAAGCGATGCCATAAAATGCCTCTGATCTATAGGAATTTAAAGATAAAAACTCATGATTGTAGTGTATTTTCTATGGAAAATTTTTACAAGCATCGGTTCAATTCTTAATGTTAATATGAAGGGCTAAAATTTTCAGGGAATTTTTTTAGGGTATTTCCAAGTGACGGGACTGAAAAAAATTAATTATTAAAAAAAACATCCTAATGTATATATGTAGTATATGTCAAAATACTCTTTTCAACCATAAACTTGGAATATCAAAAATTAATTTAAAATCTAAGTACGAGTACTATGACTTCAAACCACTGTATTTAGTTTTAACTTCCTGTAATTATATGTGATAAAAACTTGTAGTGTTAACAAATGCTGCAGCATTCAAATTGGCACAAGAAAATATTATTCTTTCTAGTCGGTACAACAGGGCGGATGTGTAACATATTCTTAACATAAACAGAAGTGATCTTTGATCGTGGTCACATGTTTTTTTTTATTAAAGGAATTAGATTTTGTTTGATTTCTTCTAAAGATTGCATTATTGCATTATTATAACTATTTTGTTGGTTGAAAAGAGAGGTGAAAGAATGCCCGAGGCAGCCACACTCAGATCATCATTAAGCCGATTGTGATCCCAGGATCTGAGACCTGAGGTGTTCCTGTGTTCATTACTTCAAACAGCTCTTGAAGGAGCTAAATGATATGAAGCAGTTTAGATGAATTGTGTTACCTACTCTGGTAGAGTCTAAGTATTGGCTGCTTGCTAAGCGACATCTACGCTACATCTCTAATTGCCACTTGACTGTCAATTAAAAGCTTTATGGAATTGTTGGTTAGAGCAGAAGTTCCTTATGAATTACTATTATATTTGATTTACAGAACCTTTTATTAAAATAATGGAATTATAATGAATGGATTATTTTTATAAAATAAGTAAAGGTGGGTTCCACTGTCAAAAAATCAATTGTATATCAAGAAATATTTTTTTAATAAATTCAGTCATATAGAATACAATACAATATAGCGTTAGACGCACTCTCTTTCCGATCATCTTAGAAATATTTTGCCGACTTCAGTAATATTTTTACATTTTTGGACCATCGACTATAATACTACAGTGCCCAAAAAATTACGACATTGTATTTATTTTGAAAATTCTTTACTTATTCCTTCAAATCAAATTTCATCCCCTTCAAAGTAATTCCCTCTCGATGCAACGGATTTTCCAATCTTCAAAGCACTGGTTGTAGTTTTTGGCGAAATGATCACGAATTACGAGGGCAGTATGGGATGGTGCATTATCGTGGTGTAAAAACCAAAAATTATCTTTCCACAATTCCGACCTTTTTAGGCGGATAGCGTTACGCAAACGACGCATAACGTTCAAATAATATTCCTTGTTGACTGTTTGACCGGTTGGAAGGAATTCATAATGCACAACACCACGATAATCGAAGAAAACAGTCAACATGACCTTGATTTTTGAGCGACTTTGGCGCGATTTTTTTGGTCTCGGCTCTCTTTTGGCACGATATTCGCTCCATTGATCGGTTGTTTCGGGGTCGTAAGCATAGACCCAAGTCTCATCGCCAGTTATGATGCATTTCATGACACCATGGTAGTCGGAAAGCATCGTTTCACACACTTCAACGCGACGCCTTTTTTCCAAAAAATTCAATGTTTTCACTACCAGTCGAGATTTGACGCGCTTGACAGCCTTCAAAATGGTATTGGCTGAACCTTTCGATACGCCAACTTTATCAGCAAGGTCTCTAATTGTTAATCGGCGGTTTTTCAACACCAAATCTTTGATTTGTTGAACGTGGGCTTCGTCGGTTGAGGTTGATGGTCGCCCTGGACGCTCTTCCTCTTCGACACGTTCACGGCCGGCTTGGAACTCACAATACCACTTGTAAACATTTTTTTTAGACAAAGCTTCATCACCAAAGGCTTTCTGCACCATCCTCAACGTATCCGCAGCGGAAAATTGATTCCGTAAACAAAATTTAAAGCAAATTCTATGCTCAACAAATTTCGACATCACAAAAAAAGAAAAACTCACTTTTAGCAGCTCACAAAACGACACGTATCTCAAACACTAATAAATATTTTGACATGAAATTTGACACAAATGTGACTGACAATACTACCAACCTAAAAAAAGAAATAATTATCCAAATCCTTCGACGCGCGCAGTTGAAATTCAAATGTCACCTTATTTTTTGGTCACAGTAGTATATCTAGTTTCAGACCCTATAAAAGTTGAATTTTCTGACATAAATGCACTTTATATATGCTAAATTTTTGTACCCGATAGATGGCACAATTATCATTAAGTTGTTTTTGTGAAATTTTGAAACTTTATCGTACGACTTTAGGTAGGTAGATAGAAGTGGAGCCTCCCCGAGCTCAATTAGCGCTGGAATTGCGATTTTGATGCTTATTTCATCGTTTTCGTTCATTGGTGGTCTCAATACAATTACTTATATTTTGCACCAAGTTTGGTATCTGATGGATTAAAATTATTCTTTATCTTGTTATCTATAAATCGGTAGACTTTCCATCTGTCCAAAGCTATTTGTTCAATTTCATTAAAAAGTTCTTTCTTGGACTTTGCTAGCGGATTTTGTTTTAACTGATGGATAGTGAGAAAAATTTGAATATCCTTGCTGTATAACATGCTTTACTCGTAGTTCAGTTTGAACCTATCATTAAAGATTGAGATAGTACGCTCATTCAATATTAATATACCCCTCCATTCGCGTCTATGTGGTGTCCTCATCAGGAATCAACTATTGCGTCTGAAATATTATGTTTATTTCAAAGAGATAATAAATGAACTACAGAAATTGCACAGAAGGCTATATGCAGGTCAGCGATATTTGTCAGGCTCTAGCACAGAAATTACAAATTAAAAAGTCATTACATTTATTAATAACTAAAACTTCTTCGGTCAGCCAATGCCATGCTAGCACTCAACTTTTAGTACAAAGAGTCTGAAAACATAACATGATTTCAATATTTGGTTTCATTCCGTAAATGCATTCATATCACGGCATTTACTATGCACTGATATATGAACGTATTTGTATACAAATATGCACCTGTTAAAACATAGCAGCAGCTAGAGTGTCTTAGTTTAGGTTCTTTTTCAAATATTTCGCTTCGAAGCCACTAAAACCGCAAACACTCATACGACACGTACTCCAACCACTTGGCAGACACACACCCACAAATAAAAATCAATATACATATACATATGTATGTGTGGTGTGAGCAATACATTTGCCGTTAGACGTAGAGGAAGGCGTTGCAATCGGTGACTTCTTTCGCATGTTCAACAAATTGAATGAGTTGCTGTTTTGCCATGTTGTTGCATTGTTGCTGATGTTGTTGTCGAAGCCGAAAGAGACATATGGTAACTGCCGTTAAATGGAAGGCAAAAAGCGACACATCAACATTATTAAAGAAGAATTCATGCCCGCATACCCGAACGACCAACAAACGTTTGTAGAAGTTAATGTTTCAACAAACGAGTTTATTTGTACGTCAACACCTACACACAAGCAGCAGCGATGCACAAGTTGTGTTTGTGCAACCACCTATATTTGCATAACAACACACATACACATATATACATATGAACACACATGCAGAGGCGCGTATTGATAGGCAAGCATGTATGCGCACACACATCAATTATTCAGCCAAGTACGTGCTAGTCGTAAGTGTTGCTTAATTACAAGTGAAATGTTTTTGTGGGCTGCAATGTGAAACAATGTTTGTTGTGGTTGTTGCTGTTGTTGCCTGTGTTTGTGTGAGACTTTTGCTGGCAGCATTACTCGACTACCATGGCAAATATGTTTTTCCTAGAGTTATGTGCATTTAGCCAACACTCTGCTCTCCATGGAACAGAGCGCTGCTGCGTATTATGGATATGTGTGGGTGTATGTCGGCGTTAGGGTGGATACTTTAAGGAAGAGCATACTTGTACTATAAATTCTTATACATAGTATAATAGTTTTGCTTACCTAACGGTTGTACGTATTGCCTAAAACTAATAGAGATATATATGGGTAGGGTTATATACATACACATATATAAATGATCAGGATGACGAGACGAATTGATCAATTCCCCAATCGATGACGGTGGAGCAGACGTTCCATTCCCCGACCAACGAATAGCAATCACCCGTCTGAACAACAAAGCGGCCGTGGCCGATGGATTGCCGGCCGAGATATTCAAGCACAACGGCGAAGAACTGTTAAGGGGCATGCATCAGCTTTTTTGGAATTTTAGTGTGCTCTCAGCAATCCACATAAAGGGAGACCCCACAACCTGCGTCAACTACCGTGGGATAACCCTCTTAAACATCACGTATAAGGTTCCACCGAGCGTATTGTGTGAAATCTTAAGACCCACCGTCAAAAAACTGATTTGACCTTATCCACAACTGACCAGATATTCACCATACGCCAAACCTTGGAAAAGGCCTGTGAAAAGAGAATCGACACACACCACCTCTTCGTCGATTTCAAAGCTGTTTTTAACAGCACGAAAAGGAACTACCTTTATGCCACGATGTCTGAATTTGGTATCCCTGCAAAACAAATACGGCTGTGTAAACTGACGTTGAGCAACACCAAAAGCTCCGTCTGGATCGGGAAAGACCACTCCGAGCCGTTCAATACCAATCGGGGTTTCAGACAAGGCGACTCCCTATCGTCATGTCACCTGTATCTGTAATGTTTGAAAATAATGCAAGTACTCGTATGTACCTAGAACGGTTATTATTTGCTTCATTTTTCTGATTATATCCACCCTGGTTACATTGCTCGACTTTATGGCACGGGATCCCATTGCCAAGATAATATTTCGTCTTCACAGCCCATCTGATCCTGCCAACCGAGCTGGATCATATGAGAACTTGGCTATGCCTCTGTGTTCCCATACACAATTTAGGTGATTTAATTTCATAAGAGGAGATTACCTTGAGTGATGCCTGACTATCGCTTAGTGAGACTAAACGCTTTTTGCGATAGTTGTATTGGATATTGATTTCTTTCTATATATACGAAATTTTCAGAAACATGCTCTAGGAAGGAATATTTTATATTTCTGAACGTTCTTTTATTGTTTTAACCTGGTTGTTTTCAAATATGACTAAATGGTTGGAAGATTAGACCGAATTGGGATAATTTATTATACCTGCACAACAAAAGTAAAAGTTGGAGAATAATTCTATAACGATACTATGACTATCGAGTGTAAAGTAGAAGTAGAAATGTAAGATTTCGATGGTGCTCCAGATTTCTTTGGATATTTTTATTTTGTTTATATAACATACATTCGGGGCTTTGGTGAAGAGAGGGTAAATATTTTCATGAATATGTCGAAATAAACTATTTCAGTTCAAAATCTTCAATTCTGTCAAATTGCCTGGTAAGTTACTAAAGATCTTACTTTAGCTCTATTACAGTTCAGCGTTTCATCAAAAATCATTTATGCTTTTTTATTGTCATATAAAGCTATTAAGTCATCGACATCAATAAAGTGTGTATAAAATTACATTGATTTAAATAACTTCGGCAATTTCATGAATTCCCAACGTAACTGAAAGTCAGCGTTGGCAATGGAAAAAATAATTTTGCGCAATTAAATAGGCTGGTGACTCGGTAGACGAGTAAATTTAAACGTTATTCACTAAAAACGTGTGTATTTTAACTTGAAATAAACAAATAAACGCTTTGTGTGATATGATAGGTACTAAATAAATATGTTTATATATAGTTGTAATTCTATAATAATGTAGATGCGTATATATACACATATGTGTGTGCTTGTGTGTGAATATTTAATTGCACTTTCATAACAAAAATGTTCAAAGAACGATAAATGAATTGCATTTAAAATATTTATGTACATTCTTTAACCGCTTCCGCCCCATCAACCACTCCCTCCCACTTCCACCCGACAGCGTGTCAGCCTCAAACCGTAATATTTCATTAAACATTTCATTGCTCGTACATTCGTAGTTTTCAATCAAACATGCAGCAGGCACTCGCGTAGCCGCAAATAAAACGCTCGGCTGTGAAATTACTGTAGCACAACAAATCTCAATTTGTGCGAATTACTTCCAACCAAAATACTGTTAATTCGAAATGATTAAATGAATGAATGAGTAAAGTGAAACGATCCGCGAAACCAGAAGCAGCGGCGTTGGCTAATGGCCAAAGGCAATGACCAAAGCCAACTAAAAATGTTGTTGTGGTGATGTGGACGTTTTGGTGGAGCTATGCGCTTTAAAGTTTATTAAAGACACCGAGAGACAGGCAAACAATCAATTGGCGTAACGCAAATTTTATAAAACCTTCAAGCCTAAATTTAAGTAAAAATATTAAGCACAACGGCCGCTCCAAAACAGACTAAAACCTAAAGCCTTTCTGAACACCAATACTAACGAAGGTCTGCAGATTAAATGGAAACCTCTTGGACCTAACACTCTCAGCTGAATTTAAGTTAAGCAGGCTTAAAGTTCCCTCAATGAATTTAGTCCGTACTCTTTGCATTTAAACTTCTTCAGATATTGTCAACTTCCGTCAAATATTGCTTTGTACTTGAAGACTTTTCACGGAGATGAATACCTTCAAGAAGAACACAAGGTGTGTTCCAAAGTAAACAGGACTTTATAAAAAAAAAAAAACAGAACAAATGGTTTTTTCGGCAATATCAATTTATTTTATTTAAAATAGTCTCCTTCTGCTTCAATACAGCTTTTTGCGTGGTCCAAAATCATGTCGAACGAGTGTTTTAGCTCGCCTTTTGAATGGTCTCTACGTCTGCATAACGCTTTTCTTACATAGGTAAATGCATTTTTTCGAAAAGGACGAAGTCGCACGGTGCCATATGAGATGAATACGGGAAGTGGTTAAAATGTGATTTGTGGTCAAATAATTGTCTTTCGAATGTTGGATTCTTAGCAATTTTTGGTCGTCAGTCAATTTGTGCGGAACCGTGCACATACCTTTCGTAAGCCCAAATGTTCGATCAAAAAGCGATAAATCGATGTTTTGGAGATATTCAGTTCCATTTCCATGAATTTCAATGATGATTTCGACTGATTTTTGATGAATTAACGCACAGTTTCCATAAAATTTCCGGTGATGACGGATTTTGATTGGCCCACAAGTTGATCGTCATTTATGTTCGCACGATCACTTTGAAAACGTTAAAAACACTCGTGCACTCTGCTACGGGATAGGCAATCATCCCCATAAACTTTTTTCATCAATTGAAACGTTTCGGTAAAAAATGTTACCAATTTAAAACAAAATTTAATGTTAGTTCTTTGTTCGAAACTCATTTTCGCACCGATAACGCAAACATACTAACATTTAAAACGCAATAACTTCACTTGCAATCAATGAAATGTCATGAAATTCTAAAAATAACAGACTCTAACGCACCAGTCGACATATACATAGATGACGCCACTAGGGGGCACTAGATTCAAAAAGTCCTGTTTACTTTGGAATGTACCTTGTAGACATATCGAGTATCGGCCTGAAGGACTGGACTTCAATGTTATATCCTAAACTTTTGCCAAACGTTGTAAGCTAAACAATGCTTGGCAATTTTCTCGATGACGAAGCCATTTTTTAATATTACGAAAATATTGATCAAATCTGATGGATTTCAGGATGAAAACCACATTTTAAATGGTTTACCCTAGCCAAGATCGCTTTTGTTAAATGGTTAGGGAGAGTTATCTCTGTTATCAAACTAGCTTTCGTCTCCTTAACTAATAATCGACGATTATAATAGCCTTTTCGCATAGGAAGCAATTGACCAATTAACCGGTTTTTGCTCGATTAAAGCACTAATTAAGATCGATTTACTTAACAAAATATAAATCTTATTTTACTACTTTAATTATTGTATTAAATGAAGGTCTGCATATGAAGAAAGGAACACCTTTAACCTAACATTCGCAACTGAATTTTAGTGGAGCAGACTTGAAATTTTTTCAATAAATTCAATTGTATTCTTTTTTCAACTTCCATCTAATATCTATCCCTTTGTACTTAAACACTTTTTAAGGAGATGAATATGTTCAAGAAGAATATAGTTCTTAGCGATAAGACGATAATGAAAATATAAAAGTTTTTCATGGAATCGCATTTAAATCGAGCTAAATCTGAAATGCGACTCTGTTATTTTTGTCCACACTGTAAATTGGAGTGTGTTAAGGGTGACACTTTCAAAAAAAAATCATATTTTTTAGCTTTTTCAATAGTTTATTTTTCCAAAAATATTCTGTGAAATCAGCAAGGTCGTATCTTGAATAGTTTTTGGATGGAAGCCTTCTAAAGAGCGACCGCTCGCAGTATTTCTAAGTACATATACTATACAATGACCTACGATCTATTTGATTGTTTGAAAATTGTCAATTTGGGATTAATTATTTTTATTTTATTTTTTTTTTTAAATTGCGCCATTTTGGTAATTTTTGATAAAATTGTAAGTCATTTTAAAGGAAATATGTTCAAGTTTAATAAACCTTTTGAATCTTTTTGTTTCAACTACTCATTCAACCGGAATCATGTCAGCAGTTGGGGCACCTTGTTTTGACACTTCCCAAGACAGCACATAACTCCGTTATTTTTCAATATTTTTTTAAGAAAATATAGCTGAAAATGTACCTTATAACGTTAAAAAAAACTAGAAACATTCAATTGAGTACTTACTTAAAAAAAAAATTCACGAAAATTGTCTATTTTTCATGCGTTACATTATTATAGCGCCTTAAACTCTACCGGTTGTTGTCTAGACTGTAAATTTGGTTGTGTGCATTAATAAGATAGCAATCAACTGATTTATGTTGATCGTTAAAGAAAATGAAAAGCACAAGGGTGGGCCATCTAACGTTTCAAATTTGAATTATCTATATTTCTACATTGGAAACGTCAAATACCATTCGAAAAGTGACAGATATTCAGTAAAAAGTCTAAAATTTACGAAATGGGTCGCTATTGACTAGAAGAAAACTGGGAAATATTGAAAACTTTTTTCCAAGTGGTGAGTCAAGTGGATGGTCAATTTTAGTGAAAAATCATCTTTTCGGACGAGGCTCATTTTCAATTCGATGGTTACGTTAACAAGCAGAATTGTCGCATTTGGGGCACAGAAAAATCGCATGTAATCGTCGAGAAGCCAATGCACCCAGCACGAATCACTGTATGGTGCGGACTTCGGTCTGGTGGAATCATCGGCCCAATTTTCTTCGAAAATGAAGAAGGAACCGCCGTAACCATCAATGAGCGATATCGCGCAATGTTAACCAAATTTTTCTTCAAGCAAATTGAAGAGGAAGACTTGGACAACATTTGGTTCCAGCAGGACGGCGCTACGTGCCATACAGCAAACGCTACACTCAATATTTTACGCCCTATCTTCGAAAATCGCATAATCAGCAAAAGAGGTGATGTGAATTGGCCTCCCAGACGTTGCGATTTAACTCCGTTGGACTATTTTCTGTGGGGAGCTGTTATAGATAAATGTTATGCCAACCATACAGAAACAATTCAAGATCTAAAGTACGAGATTCAAGCTGCTGTAGCTCCGATAAGGCCTGAAACCATCGAGAAAGTACTCAAAAATTGGGTGGACCAGATAAGCTACTGTAAACTCAGCCGTGATGGTCATTTGTCCGAAATTGTTTTCCACAAATAAATTTCATAAAACGACCTTTTAAATAAATGTTAGACCTTTGAAAAATATCAAGCCGTTTTTTTTTTTTATTGACTTTTTAAATTTAAAATTTTATATGGCTCACCCTATATAACAGCTAATCGTTAATCGGGTAGTTGGCTGTGCGAAAGGCAAAAACTGGTTTCACCATTACAATCTTAATGTACTAAATTAGTTTGGCCCTGCGAAAAGGCTATAAAGAGCCCTGCCGATGCTCATAAGAGCGTAGCTCTAGCTTGTATAAAGTCAGTAGTTTTTATTATTTTCATTGAGATTATGTTTTTGTACGCACAAATACAAATTTATACTGAAGTGATAAGCGATCACTGCTGAACAGAAAAACTCGTACTGTGGTTTTTAAAAAATTCAGGCTGTCAAGGGAAATGATACGCAAATACGTAACTTTTTTCACACTGACCACAATATTTGCCTCACATGTTCGGTGTTAAAGTTGGCCACCTATATCCGCGAAAAATATTCTACAAATATCATGAGAGTAATGTAATCAAAAAAGTTAAATAAATAAATGATAACATTCATGTACATTCCTACACATGTGTGCAAATATTTGCATTGATATTTGCTTGCGTTGAATGTAAATATATGTAGGTACATATGTGTAAAAAATACGTGATTTTGCATTCAGCACGTCAAGAAAGTTAACGAAATTAAAAAAGTGTCCGCAACAACTTGCAATTCAATGCTGAAAAAATAATAAAACTTCAAAAAATTTTAATAACAGCAACTGCAAACAATAATAATAATAACACGCACGCAAAAACAAATACAGATCCACACATGTATGTAAGTTTATATATATACATTATATGTATATAGATATGCAAAAGTCGAAATTTATGTAGAAGAGCTAAAGCACATGTCGAAATGTTGGCAAAATGGAAATGGAGATTTTGCATGGAATTTAAAGAGAAGAGAAGGTATAAGGGACGCTTATATGTATGCTTTTATGTAAAAAACAATCAGTCTTGCATCGTACAAGCTCAGCACAGTTTCCCATATATAAGTGTTTCTACGCATACATTTGTGTCCGCACACCCAGCAGAGAATACAAGCCATGTATTTTCAAGCGAGGGTAGGGGGTACACAGTTAGTGGAAAAATATAAAATGGCATTACACTTAGTTGAGGAATAACTCTATTAAGAAGTGTCTGATACCGAAAAGTAAAGTATTAATTAAATTACATGGCTAAGCTATCTTCAAATACTAACCTGTGTTAAAATTTATGCATTACCTGTTGTCATTGTTTGTGCCTCTGTACCATATAGCAGGACGGTGATGATGACTGACTTGTAGAACTTAGTCTTCGTTCGTCGAGAGAGGACTTTATTTCTTAAATGCTTACTCAGTTCGAAGTAGCAAAGCCACACTGACAACGTCCAATCAGTTTGTGAACGCTGCGATTTTGGTGAGGGTTATCCCACGGTAGTTGGCTCCCTTTTTGCGGATTGGGCAGAGCACACTTAAGCATGCTTTCGCTCGGCCATATTCTACAAAGAAGCCGAAAGAATATTAAACAATATTACTGAATCCTTTTAATATAAGAAACTTGTGAGGTCTCTCTGAAAATTAAAAGGATTGGAGGAAGTTCATATTCATCTCAACATGCTTATTTCCCTTCGCCGTTTACAGAAAGAGTTCGAAATTTAAGGCTTGGATTTTATTTTCAATCAAATCTTGTGCCTGGACATCTCGTTAACTCGATGATTATATTTAATATTTTTACTGTAGATGAGTTGGAGTAGCAGTTACATACATTGACGTCGAAATGACAACATGGAATTATAAGTAATTCTAAATTTTGTATGATTGAATACAAATGAAGTATGGAAGTTCTGTGGAGTTGAAAGCATCTTGTCGGAGCCTTTATTATTCTCACTCAGATTTGCTTCTGTACGGCACTAACTGAATAGGTTTGAAGACTATGGGCTCTCAAAGAACAGTGTAGCATGAAAAGTATGTAAAAATAGTATATACTTATATACATTTAAAGTAGTTCGAGTAATGGTATATCTGTTACACTGAATAGTCCGTGATGATACAAGTTTCTTTTTCACTGGTCGTATATTAAATATTAACTGTCTTCATGATGATCTTTCAGTTAGCCAACGTTTAGAAGGAAAGATATGGCTGCATTGCATATACTTTCCATCAAGAGTTTATTACTTTAAGAACTGCTTCTTAAATCAAATTCGAAAACTGAACTTTGTTTTTCAATGTGAACACGATGGCATTTCGAGACAAGTGAAAAATTGCTCTGGTGTAAGATTTCATAATTTAGAGTTGGATGATATGCAACAAAAAAGCTTAAACGATGATTTTTAAACACTTCTCCTGGCTTCTGAATTCACACAACTTCTAATCTAATTTCATCCAAATTGCTCACTACAACCTATATGTATGGCTGAATACAAAAAAAAAAGTATGAAAAGTTGGGTTCCATATTAGCTTGCTTCGGTGGACATGGTTTACAGGGACGAATCTCACGCTACTTGATTTGAAGCAGCTTAGGAAGAAGAAGGTTTCAGAAGATTACAACACTTATACACATATTTCCTTCTCGAATCACGAAGCCTTTTAGTCCACATTGTCCTGCAAGGCTCACTCTTAAAAAGGCCTTTGCAAATACAATGTTGTTGTTAAAGTTCTGTTTTGTTATTGTTTCCTTAATTCGATTTACATATACGCACACACACCCATACAAACAATGCCACCCGCTAACAAATCGTAAGCTGTTGTTTTTTAGCACCACAATGAATGCAACCAGAGGAGGAGGTGGTAGTGGTGAGCGAAGGAAACTGCGTACATTGGCCTGCATTCTCAGGCAGCGGCAGCAGTAGCAGTTGTTGACTGACATTGTTCAAGTCGTATTTGTTGTTTCTGGTTTGAAAACGACTTTTCCACATCAGCAGGCAGCAGCAGAAACGTTTATGTTATGCATTCATATATACAACCACACATACATACATACGCATACATAAACACATATGGGAATACATTTTAAGCATTCACTGATTTGAGCACACATACAAATGCATATGCGAGAATTACGTGATGCTATGTTTTTAGTAACAGGTTGTATGTATATGTGTGCGTACTCATGCATATGTATGCAATTTTGCAGAAAACAGCAAGTGTTAACAAAAGCACAAACATATTGCAATGTCAGTCAAAAGTTTGCAAATTCTTGCCATCACAGTTTTCCACTTGGCTCCGTCCAAAGAACGGAAATATTATTAAATGCAACAGTTTCAAATTGCATTATTTTATATTAGTTTGGCGAAATGTTGCCGCTAATAAAGTGAAATTTAGCGTATGGCAACTTAGAAGCATTTCTCAACATTCTTGCTAGAAATCTGTAAAAGAGGAAGTCTACAATGCTTAAATCGCACAATCTTTCAAACCAACTTGAATCGGGGAAAAAAGAAAAGAAAGTGGTTCAATTATGATAGGTATAGCCCCTGTTGAGTTGCTGTTGTTAGATATGTCAATGTGTCTTCTATCTTTCTTTTTATTGACTATATTAAACTTCAGATCAAATTTGATCCGGACTAATAAAAATAACTACATTTTCGGGTAAATTAACGTTTGTCTTTATTATCCGGCTGGGCTAGCCTTCAATGCCTTCAGTGAATGTTTGTTTCTTTATATTTCCGCTGAGCGCATTTCCATAAATTGTTGGAGAGTTTCGACGTCATATTCATAAGCCTACGTTTCGTCAGTAGTAATAATGGGTTTGATCAATGTAGGGTCTTCAGGTAAGTTGTCAATCATCACCCTTAGAATTGACACACTTTATGCCCGAAGATTCAATAAATGTGTTGAGTTGATTCATAAGAGACATAGAGATGGTCTGCGATCTCTCTGATCTAAGCACAGCAATTTTCAAGCGTTGTTTATTCAACTTTTTCAGTGCTTTCGTCATCAAGGTGACTTAACGACTTTTAATGAATTTTTTGTACAACTCAAATACTTGCGTTCAGATAAAGTGGACTCTTTACTCACCAAATGTTGGAGAGCAGGGAATCGAACATACCATTGTTCCTTTTCACAAAACTAAAGCATAACTGGTATTAAAGGCATAAACCCAACTTGGTAACATTAAAACTGCTTATTATACGTGTACCAAAACAATAAAGAGAGCAGAAGCGAACAGAAAAATAGCGAATCGAAGATAGCACATGAATTCGGTATTTGTTACTACAGGAAATCATTATTTTGGAAACGTGCAGAACGTATTGCCTGATCTCAACCAAGTCCACTTAATTTCATTACGATTTATTACATTTCATATTTATTGATATCTTCGGTATGACAACCACTGGAAGATCATAAGTATATTGGCTATAAGGAATTGAAAAATTCTTCGTCATTAAATTTGATATATGACAACCAGGGGAAGTACAGAACTTATTTGAGCCCATATTAGTAGCACATCACGTAATTAACAGAAATATACGATCACTTGATTTCTTTAAGAAGTTTTGTGAACTGACCATTATTTTTGGTATAAATAAGAATTCCATGAAAAATGTGTATCAAGTTTCATTAAGATATCTCTATTTTTTGGTAGCTTCCCTTTTTATTCCCCAATTTGGCAACGCTAGTACTGCAATCTGACAACTCACATCTTTATCGTAAAGTCTGACGTTTTCGATGGTATACATACATACTTAGAAGGTTTTGACATATTATCGCTATTTGTGTTGTTTACATTACTTAAAATAGTCTTCTCAGCCAAAAAATGAAAATAAATCGCGACTTTTTTTACAACTTCAGACGTGTATTAACGGAGCAATAGTGCATCCATCAAGAACCAGTGTTTATCGATGGTATGGTGAATTCAGTCGGGATCGTAGATCATTCCAAAACGAATTTCGTGAAGGTCACCAAAAATCAGTTCCGAGTATTTATGTTATGCGCAAACTAATAAACAAAATCGTCATGTGACCAATCATCTATAGACATTAAGAAGTATTAGGAGGTTTCGTTCAAAATTACATGAACATTTCACTGTAAAAATTTGCTCACGTTGGAACCCACGCAATTTGTCAATTGCTCTAACAACTGCAAAGAGAAATGTTTAAAAAATAGGACAACTGAGCTTCGAAACACGTCTATGATATGATATGATGCCTTCCCAGAAATCATGAAATCCAACCACAGAAGTTGGATCACTCATCACCACGGCAAAGCGAGCTCTCATACATCGATTGAAAGAATTGCATTTTTGAGTCCTAAAAAACGATTTGATGAGTCATCTGTCGCTGAGACCTTGTTGCATATTTTAGTAATACCTCGATCAGAGCGGCCAAAGTGCACTGAAAATAGATTCTATCGCACGCTAAAGTATATAGACAACAAAACAATTTTCGATAATAAAATTCGATTTTGTTCTCTAATTTCAAAATATTAAAAGCAACCTACTTACTCAAGTTATCTTTACCAACTTTTTGCTGCTGTAATCAAGTGAAAACCCATTGTTTGCCACACTTTGTTCAAAATGGAAGCTACTTGTCCAATCTTCGGAATCATATTCTTCAAAAAGTCTCTACTGGCGACAGATATTTTAGTGTTTCATGCCTTCTGAAATAAAAACAAGAAAAAACGTTAACTTCGGCTGCACCGAAGCTAATATACCCTTCACAGGTGCATTTCTTTTAGTAACTATGTGTTCAGTTTATTTGGCAGCTATATGCTATAGTAATCCGATCTGAACAATTTCTTCGGAGATTACATTGTTGCCTTAGAAAATAATTGGTACCAAATTTCGTGAATATACCTTGTCAAATGCAAAAGTTTTCCATACAAGAACTTTTTTCTGATCGTTCAGTTTGTATGGCAGCTATATGTTATAGTGGTCCGATATCGGCAGTTCCGACAAATGAGCATCTTCTTGAAGAGAAAAAGACGTTTGCAAAATTTCAAAACTATATCTTAAAAACTGAGGGACTAGTTCGTATATATACAGACGAACAGACAGACGGACATGGCTAAATCGACTCTGCTCAAAATACTGATCATTTATATATACACTTTATAGGGTCTCCGAGGCTTCCTTCTGGGTGTTACAAACTTCGTGACAAACTTAATATACCCTGTTCAGGGTATACAAATATTTTGACTTACATAATAGCTGTTTGAAAAATAGGTACGTTTCTGACTTAAGATATATTCGTAAATTATCGTCTTTCATCAAGTAAGGGACTCATAGTTTTAGGCTGGCATAGGTTGGCGAACTGATCCTATAGTCTTTTGGCAAGGACTATGTCTATCTGCTGTGATGCTTTATTTCTATTTTTACTATTTGGATTTAGAAATGATGCAGTTGGCAGTAAAGGGATGTTGAGTCTTACTGCATAAACGGGCAATGCCCGGTTAAAACTTCTACAGCTATTGAAAGGTGGACTTGCGATCGAAATACTTTGCGACTGCACAGTCACTGCAGGTTGACGCTTTCTTAGCTGGTCTGTTTCGCTGTTATTGAAGCTGAAGTACTAGTCCCACCAAGCTCATCCCCTTACAGTATACGGCATTACCGCTGTGTATACGGCATACGAGGTTTGACAATCAAGTAATGAGACTGATTTTATTGCCGCGCTTGTGGTAAACCTGTTACATTGAAATTCCCTTTCTCTTTTTTCGGCATCTCTCCCCTCTCTACTGCTGCTGCGTCAAGTTGAGTAGACGTGTGTTTGCAGTGCTCATCACGAAAATGTAAAAACGAAATCAAGAGCAACGCATCGCGATAAAATTTTGCGCCAGATTGGGCGAAACAGCTTCGGAAACGTACGCTAAAATTGTAAGAGTGTATGGTGATAGTGCTCTTAGTCGTGCCCAGGTGGGAGACCAGTCGAGGTGCGAGTCAAGTCTACTATTGCCAATTACTCGAAAGATTGCGAAAACGAGTCAACAGGGTGCGCCCAGACATCACACTTAACTGGATCCTTTATCACGACAACGCGCCGTGCCGCCTTATTCGCCCGACATGTCGACCCATTTTGAGTTGATTACGGACATCCAGGTGACCGTGACGAGGGTACTCGCGGACATCCCAGTCGAAGCGTTCCAGAAACGTTACGAAGTATGAAAAAATCGCTGCAATCGCTGTATAGCTGCCCAAGGCGACTACTTTGAAGTGGATGGCATAGTTGTAGAATAATTTTCAAATATACGGTTTTTATGGAATCAGTCTCATTACTTAATTGTCATACCTCGTAACTCGAAGTCAGAGATAATTAGTCTAGACATTATTTCACCATTCTTGAGCGCAAGAAAAAGTTGCTAGAGTTAAATCGGTTAAACATTTAATGGAATAAGCACGAAAATGAAGATCGAAAATATTAGTAAAATTTTATGTTCTGAAGTTCACTAATCCCAACTCTTGAAAACTACCGCGAATTTGATAGATAATTGTTTTTATCGTTTTCATTATTAGTTATATCAATTGATTAACGTTTTAAGGAGAAGATTTGTTAAAAAATGGATTTTTTGACAGACAATAAGAATTTAAAAGAAACTACCTTCAATATTTATTCATCTGTAATTCTTAAAATCGGTTACTTACCCAGCTTAAAAATAGGCTAACGTTTATATATAAAAATACAAACTATCCTAAATTTGACGGTTGCTCTCGAAAATTATTTTCAAAAGTCAGTTCATATACATATTCAATAATTTAGTCAAAGAATTTGACAAAATTGCTTAATTTTTTTGGAAATATCTCATCTTTACAGCTATAAATATCATATTGCCACCGATAGCTTGCATTTATTTGACTTTGACAAACAGGCACACTAACAATTTATTAGCATATGATGCATATTTACTCAAATAAGAAAAAATATTTATATACATATGTATATATTATCTATATGAATGAGGACATGCATGCGCTTGTGTATGTAAGAGCACGTTGATATATGTATACGCATATTACTAATTTGAATTTGTTGTTTTTCTGCATTATTTTGGTTGCTTTCGGTTTTGTGGCCACACGCATAAATTGAAGTTACTACACACGCACAGAGCCATACACACCACATCGTTTGCTTATTTAATAGTGGTTGAGGTCGCATGCCAACGACTATGTTACCACTACTATCACCACTATCACGGCCACCGCTACTGCCGCTGTCAGTGTCACTTTAATCGAACATCCGTTTCACTATTTTTTTCTTCCTGCTGGCAATGATGTATGGCCACACCAGGACGCCACCGACGTATCCTGCGAGATAGTCCATATGTTATATTAATATTTTAAAATACATGAAAATCTGCATTTGCCTGCACATATTTGCACTCGAATGTATTTGTGTAGACTCGCAAATGTAGAAAAAGCCGAAAAGGTACTCGCTATATACATACGTTATATGTATATACGTGCATAAATGTAACACGAGAAGCCATATGTAGTTAATTTTTATGAAATATTTCATTTCGAAAAAACCGCCACATTTTTTATTTAAAATAAATTACTGGTCACGGCATTCGGTGGGATTTATTTATTCAACGATTGCCATACAAGTAACACTCTTTAAGCTTTCGCTATTTATATTTGTGTGATGTTTTTTTCATATAATATTTTATCAGTTATTACATTTGTATATGTAGGGGCAGTTATAGAAAGAATTACCATACAACCATTTTGAAAGTGGCATGCAAAAACTGGATTTTTATTAAATAAATGTTAATTAAAAAAAATTGTATTTAAAAAAATTCGTTTTGTATGATTTCCTTTATTTTGATTAACCATTTAAACCCGCGTTGGCTTGTTGTCAATTGCTTTGAGCAACATTTTTAATGATTGAGGAAGATTATTGGAGTTAAATCACACTTTACGTGTATGTATGTATACATTTATATATATTTTATTATATACCATCTTGTCACATTAAATCTGGCGGACTAAAGAGCAACAATTTCACGTATTTTTATAAAAATCTTGATATATGATCCTAAGTTAACACAAGCATCCCTACACTTAATCCAATTTTCAAAAAACAAACTGTAAGTTCGACTTGGTTGGGATTCAGTGAACTTTGGTCATTTTGGTTTTTTTGCATTTTTTCAATTGAGCAATTCGTAAACTGTCAAAACGATGGGGTTTACTTGACTGACCGCTCATACGAGAATATAAGTCATCGGTTGGCCACCAGGAGGCAGCACCCGCCACAAATAATGGTTTGGGCCACTGTCACCGCAGATGGGTGCTCTCCAATTGTTTTCATCGAGCCTGGCGTCAAAGTAAATGCGACATATTATCGGGAAAGTGTTCTGGAGGCTGCTTTAAAGCCGTGGGCAAACAAACATTTCGGTCACCAACCATGGACGTTTCAACAAGACTCAGCACCGTCTCACAAAGCGCGAGTGAACCAAAATGGTTGAAAAACAACGTTCCGAACTTCATTACGACCACACAATGGCTCTCGAATTCTCTTGGCCATTTTGGAGAGCAAGGTCCGAAGTAAAAAATAAACCAGTCTCGAGATGCTGAAGAAAGCCATTGTCTGGGAGTGGGTCAAAATACCGGCAAATCACATTCGGACAGCTTGCGATTCGTTTTTTGACCGTAGTTAAGGCAAGAGGTGGTCATATTGAGCAAAAGTAAATTGGTCCTGAATTTATGATTATTTACACACATTTTGTACTTTAAAAGAAATAATTGGTTAAACATCGAGTGTTGGACCCTGTACTGGAGTGTTGGAGAATTTTGAATTCATATTTATAAACCCTTGTCTCATCAGCAGCAATTATGCGTTTGAGGAACGTGGGGTCCTCAGACACATTGTCAAGCATCCCTTTTGTGACCGCTACTCGACTACGTTTTCGAAATATTTTGTAAAATATTCAGGCATTTTTGTTGAAGTCTAGCATTGACACGCTCCATACCTAAACCGTTAATTAATATATGTTGAGTCTATCTATAGGATACATTAAGTTCTCTGCCATCTCTTTGATGCCAAGACAACAATTTTCAAGCATTGTTTCCTTACATTACATGATGTTATCGTCATTAAGATACATAGGTGGATACAATTAGAAGACTCGTGTAAATTTTAGATAACATCACGATCTTCACCGATTGATTTTTGCCACTCAAAACTTATATTTCTGATGAATTGGACTCCTCAAAATATCTCTGTTGTATGACATTTTTAACGATTTCGTAGCCGTAATTCTTCTGGAAACCAAAAATTTCTAGGAACTCGTTTCTCAATTTATTTTTATCGTAAAAATCGCCAGAAACAGTAGTCAATTTAAGAAAAAATATATCAGTTCGGGTCAAATTTGAACAGTTGGTGTATAAAATTACCTCCTAAATCTCTGTTTTATAAAGCGTAGTATTAGTTTGTCGAATTTACAGTTTAGGATTGCCTCTGTGATGTCCAATACTATAAAATACACTTTCAATACCTACACTTGCTTTAGACAAAGACTTAAATTACTAGTTTAATAACGGGTGATTTTTTTGAGGTTAGGATTTTCATGCAGTAGTATTTGACAGATCACGTGGGATGTCAGACATGGTGTCAAAGAGAAAGATGCTCAGTATGCTTTGACATTTCATCATGAATAGACTTACTAACGAGCAACGCTTGCAAATCATTGAATTTTATTACCAAAATCAGTGTTCGGTTCGAAATGTGTTTCGCGTCCGTGTCCGATGAGCGATGAGGCTCATTTCTGGTTGAATGGCTACGTAAATAAGCAAAATTGCCGCATTTGGGGTGAAGAGCAACCAGAAGCCGTTCAAGAACTGCCCATGCATCCCGAAAAATGCACTGTTTGGTGTGGTTTGTACGCTGGTGGAATCATTGGACCGTATTTTTTCAAAGATGCTGTTGGACGCAACGTTACGGTGAATGGCGATCGCTATCGTTCGATGCTAACAAACTTTTTGTTGCCAAAAATGGAAGAACTGAACTTGGTTGACATGTGGTTTCAACAAGATGGCGCTACATGCCACACAGCTCGCGATTCTATGGCCATTTTGAGGGAAAACTTCGGACAACAATTCATCTCAAGAAATGGACCCGTAAGTTGGCCACCAAGATCATGCGATTTAACGCCTTTAGACTATTTTTTGTGGGGCTACGTCAAGTCTAAAGTCTACAGAAATAAGCCAGCAACTATTCCAGCTTTGGAAGACAACATTTCCGAAGAAATTCGGGCTATTCCGGCCGAAATGCTCGAAAAAGTTGCCCAAAATTGGACTTTCCGAATGGACCACCTAAGACGCAGCCGCGGTCAACATTTAAATGAAATTATCTTCAAAAAGTAAATGTCATGAACCAATCTAACGTTTCAAATAAAGAACCGATGAGATTTTGCAAATTTTATGCGTTTTTTTTTTTAAAAAGTTATCAAGCTCTTAAAAAATCACCCTATATAAAGAGCAGTTTAAATAAAAAAAGTCAGAATTTTGTTTCTTGCTTTAAATAAATTGAGCTAAATACAAATTTTTGTGAAACTAGAAGACTCCCATCTTTGTATTAAATATTTCATCGAGCGCATTTGAGACATTAAAAACGGCTGACGTTTTCCAAAAAAGATGATGTGAATTCTAAGTTTCGTTCGGCCATTTTTAATATGCCTTGATCTTTAATTTGCCTTTCATTGTATTCAGTAGAGTTTACAATTTCACTATGGACGGACATTACAAAAACAACATTGATCCATGTTTTTTCTAAGAAGAGATTCACTTTCATCTGAGTGGTTTATACAAATTATTCATGAACAAGCATTGATTTCACCTAAATTGACAGTTTTGTGTAGTTTTTGGTCTGGTGGAATCATCGGTCCGTACGTCTTTCGAAATGAAGCTGGTGCCACCGTTACAGCCAACGCAATTTGTAAGAGTCTATTATTTAAAAAACTTGTGACATTAAATGTCCTCCAAGAAGTTGTGACTTGACACTATTAGACCACTTCTTGTGGGGATTTTGAAGTCATTGCTCTGTAACAATAAAGCAGACCCTTTCTAGCTACGTGCTACTCATGACATCAGACTTGATTTTTTGAAAAAATTCGCAAAAAAGAGTTTAGTTCCTCACATTTCTACCTATGTATACTTTTCTCCTATACTAAACGTGATGAAAAGACCAACTGGACTAACTTCGCGGACACGGTAACCCAAGTAACAAGGAAGTCTACGGATGATTTCTGATGAATAAAATGAGGTACATAGTGTGCCTTATAGCGCTCCACCAAACTTCTTAACGACTGTAATTTTTGCCAGCGCTTTCTTACCAAAAAGAATCAACACAAGTTTATGATTCAAAATACACTTTATTATTCCGTATTAATCTCCCTAAACATTAATGCACTTGCTCCAGATCCTCCAATCTGTGGATCCCATCCCTGAAGTGAGGATCCGAAAGGTTTGCAAAAAATGCTTCAACAGCCGTCATGACCTTTTCATTTGATGAAGAACGCTTGCCACGCATAGATTTTCTAAGTTCTGGATTTTATGGAGTTCATGGATTTTAGACATTGTTAAAATGCTCTTGAGACACGATGCATTGTCCTGATGAAAAGTGTTTTTTCTTCTGCAAACCGGGTCTTTTTCAAGAATTTTTTCATTCAACTGTACCAAAAGATTTCAAAAATATTCAAAACTAATTGTTTTACCCGTTTTCAAGTTATCCATAAACAAAATTAATCTCGCATCCCAAAAACTGATGTCATAACCTTCTTGGCCGTTCACCACTCTTTAGCCTCTTGTTTTGATTCAGAATCATGGTGATAGACCCAAATCTTATCCATAGTGATGAATCGATGCACAAAATTCACTTTATACTTTTTAAGACGCTCCAAATGTTGCTGATAAAGTCGCATTCGAATGTATTTCTGTTTAATTGTCGAAGACCCTGTAAAATATGTAAATAAATATGTTTTTATTTGTTTTCTACCATTCCTCCGTATGGGAGAAATATTATGAAGCGTAACTCCTACCAGTTAAAATATGGCTCACACTGCCTAATACGAGTAAGATGTGTAGATGACGTACCTCTCCTAAATCTCTCTCAGTCAATCGACGATCTTCCAAAACCATATCCTATATTTTGGCTAAGATTTCTGGTGTTGATGCGCTTTTTGAACGTCTTTCACGTGGATCGACTTGAAGGCCTTTAGGGCCATGTTTAAATTTAGCATCCCATCTTTCTACTATTCGAATTGTAGGTGAACAATCATTCTACACTTTTAACATTATGTAATTCGTGAATTTCTTTTGGTGCTACACCTTCCAAAAATAAGAATTTATCACTGCACGATATTCAATTTTTTTCATTGTTAAAAAGTACTGTGACACGGCGACAATAAATGGTTGTAAACCAAGAATGAATTGACAGGCTGAAATGAAACTTCACATAGGTTCATATGAAGAGTGTACCAACAAAACAAACAAATTTTGGGCTAGTGGCAATGACCTCTCTTATCGAATGGCAAAGCTTATTGAACAACCTTGTATATCTATGTATAGTTTTTTCAAATAAAGCGAGAAAATATGGTTAGAGCTCTACGATTTTGGATAGATGCGATCTCTAATATCGGAAGGAATTCGAATAAAGATCGGTACACTTGGGATTTACATAAGTACCAATTGGATTTGAGTTATATTATAACCACATTTTTTGAATTGATTGGTTTAAACTGCAGCCGAATTGTCTATGAGTTAATTATCTGATTTTTTTTTTCTTCGCTTTCTTCTATATTTTTCTTTTCTAACATCCAAAAAGAAACATCGAAGACCCTGTAAAATATGTAAATACATATGTTTTTATTTGTTTTCTACCATTCCTCCGTATGGGAGAAATATTATGAAGCGTAACTTCTACCCCTGAACTTCACTGAAGAGTCATTTGCCGGCCAACAGTTTTACTAAGCTCTAATGTGTAGTAATTGGCACATAAAGGCAATGAAGTTTTTTTCTCTTTTTAAAAGAGGACAATAAATACTATACAACAATTATTCGTATCTGATTGAGGTTCTTTATTTTGGCTGAAATAAATTATTTTACTCAATTACGAGTAGAACTTAGAACGGATAATATTGTAGATAAGGGTGTCGTATCTTCAACTGTTCAAAAATCATAAAAAAGTTTTAAGAAAATATTAAATAGTATTAGAAGCCTCAAACTGTTACGGAAAGAAAATTTAGCTTAACTTCAGGACTTGTATTTTCTTCCCAATAATTGTAAACAAATTTAATATTATATCGATTTTAAGCTTCTTAGTATGTTTAGCAGACTCTTAAGAGATGCTGTTTTGTATATGATATATAAGTTTTGAAAATGGCGCTCTAATGTCTATAACATTCCAAGCCCTCTCATTTTCTCCTCTCTCTAGTCTAATGTATAATATTTCTCGCAATCTTTTGCTTACAAATGTAAAAAATACCAGTTCTACATACGTAGTCTTTTTTCCATACTTGTTACGCCCTTCGTAACCCAAATTAATGTGAATGTGCGATAAACGATGGTTAGTGAGGGTCATTCGCAATTTTATTTCTCTAATATCAGTTTTCCCATTTCAATCTTTACTAATTTCAACTTTGTGCCGTAGATATGAAAGCGTTTGTAAATATATTAATGTGTGGGTGTGGAAAAAAACGCATACACAGGTGCACAGATATTAAAATGCATTGCGTTGTTGTTGGAAAATATTAAAGAAAAAATCAGAAATTAAGAAAAATATGTGCAAGCGTGAAATGTAAACTGCGCACACATCGAAAGTGCACTAACAGAGACACACTCACATATCAACATACATACACATGGTACATACTCGTGCTCATTGTGAAAATTCTTGCTTTTAGCAATTTTCATGCTCATGGCATTGGAATTTTACACTTTCCGGCATTGTGCACCATTTAGTTGCATGCCAATGCCATAACACAACCAATGCCGCGAAATACAGTGTTTTATTCTAGTAACGGTAAAAATAAAAAGCTTAATAGAAAATAATGGCAATCATCGTAAGTTCGGCTTTTGTTAATAGCAAACGTAAAATTTTAGCGAGGTAATTTCTAATAGAGGAAAATATTCAAATTGAAGAATTTAGTGTCAGATTTTGTTTAATTTTTGGAAAATAAAACACTTTTGCGCACATTAAAAAATATCGAGAAAGCTCTTTACAAAACGCCATAGGTAACTCTAACATAATTTCTAATTATATAGTGTGTATTGTGAGAGAAAAACTTTGGGAGTTCCCTCTCCTCGGAACAGCGTCTACGTTAATAAACGAAAAAATTTGTGTACGCCTCTTCCGACTTTGACTTTGTGTAAAAAGATCCTGCAATTCAATACTTTCTTAAGCATCCTGATCTTTTTGGTCAAAATATCTCTCTCCATAATAGCTCTCTCAAACACTGTAGATGTTATATAAGTATAAAAAGCAGATGTTATACAAACTTAAGCGGTTACATAGGCTTCCTCAGGTAAAATATAGCCTTTTTTCAACAATTTTTTTTCTCATATAGAAAAATTAAATATTTTATTAAAATTTTTTATTTTTATAAACACACTCTATTAAGAACAAAATTCTGAAATTTTTAGAAATAAACACTTTAAATGCGGTCTCCTTACAGGATCATCTAATGTGAAAAAATGCATGTTTTCGATAAAACCTTAACATAGAACTTGGATAAAGGAGAACAACTGAAAATTGGATTTTTGGTAGACATTTTTACAGAAAAATTTAAATTTTTCAAGACACCTTTCATGAAGATTGGTTGAGTAGTTTTCGAAGAATCTTGTCAACCGACTTCAAGACATAGTTTCGAGAAAAAAGCGTTTAAAGACGGCGCACTTAGCCCAGCTAGCCTCGAGCGTACCAGTTCCCAAGGATGTATCTCCGAAACTATTACTCCGATCAACTTGAAAATTTAGGACAATATTCTATATTTTATTTTAGAATTTAATAAGTTAATAAAAAGAAATATGTAACCTTACCATCTTACCCCTCAAAGGCGACACTTTATGTTCGATTTTGAATTCGGGTACATTTTGTTTACTTAATAGGACTTCTTTGTATTCAATTGGTTTTAAGGTAACCACTTAAGACTAGTAGTCTCCATGATTAAAAAGATCAAAAGTCGTTGAAAATTTTAGAGTATTTGAAGTCATTTGCGAGATTACTCTAATTATAACACTCTAATACGTGATGGAATGTGAAAGATAATCCAGTATTGTACCGCTTTAATTAAGGAAAACCTCTCTTCAATTAAAATTAAAGTTTTTCTTTATGATTAAGCTTCCCTTATACTTATTTAAGATAACCCTTTAGTAAGATATAATATTATATATTACCTAATCACCTAACTACTTACCTGATCTACTGAACTGATAAGCTTTCGAAGCGACTTCCATTTCAAAAATGTCAAAAAGGTAATGGCTAGCTCAATACCATTTCCCCAGTAAAGGTACTTTTTATTTGATTTGATCACTGCAGCTTTCTTTTCGAAAATTTTGCTAATCAAAGTCTTGCGGTATTTTTATTGAATCAATTCGAGTGGCACCCATACATCCAGCTTCTTAGTGACTCCAAGCTTCTTCAAATGGTTTATCAGCGATTTTATCGCAATTTTCGACGACAGGCCTTCCGGAGCGTGGCGCATCTTCGACCACCTCTACACCAGAACGAAAGCGTTGAAACCATCGTTGTGCGGTGGAAATGGAAAATGTATCGGGTCCATAAACTGCACAAATTTTATTGGCGGCTTGATATGCATTTTTGCCTTTATCGTAGTAGTACTGTAAAATATGACGTATTTTCTCTTTATTTTGCTCCATGTTTGCGACGCTATAACTCACGAACGACTTAAAAGAAACGACAATCATTCAAACACGTGTTAGCGTGTGAAATGAGTTTTCTAAAAAGGTATAGCATGACACGACGAATAAAACTAGAACTACGCGCTTTCAGCGCCAACTAGCGAAAATACCGCAAGACTTTTTTGACAACCTAATATATACTTTCATTGTGTTGAAAATGTCAGGATACAATCAAAGTAAAGGGTGATTTTTTTGAGGTTAGGATTTTCATGCAGTAGTATTTGACAGATCACGTGGGATGTCAGACATGGTGTCAAAGAGAAAGATGCTCAGTATGCTTTGACATTTCATCATGAATAGACTTACTAACGAGCAACGCTTGCAAATCATTGAATTTTATTACCAAAATCAGTGTTCGGTTCGAAATGTGTTTCGCGTCCGTGTCCGATGAGCGATGAGGCTCATTTCTGGTTGAATGGCTACGTAAATAAGCAAAATTGCCGCATTTGGGGTGAAGAGCAACCAGAAGCCGTTCAAGAACTGCCCATGCATCCCGAAAAATGCACTGTTTGGTGTGGTTTGTACGCTGGTGGAATCATTGGACCGTATTTTTTCAAAGATGCTGTTGGACGCAACGTTACGGTGAATGGCGATCGCTATCGTTCGATGCTAACAAACTTTTTGTTGCCAAAAATGGAAGAACTGAACTTGGTTGACATGTGGTTTCAACAAGATGGCGCTACATGACACACAGCTCGCGATTCTATGGCCATTTTGAGGGAAAACTTCGGACAACAATTCATCTCAAGAAATGGACCCGTAAGTTGGCCACCAAGATCATGCGATTTAACGCCTTTAGACTATTTTTGTGGGGCTACGTCAAGTCTAAAGTCTACAGAAATAAGCCAGCAACTATTCCAGCTTTGGAAGACAACATTTCCGAAGAAATTCGGGCTATTCCGGCCGAAATGCTCGAAAAAGTTGCCCAAAATTGGACTTTCCGAATGGACCACCTAAGACGCAGCCGCGGTCAACATTTAAATGAAATTATCTTCAAAAAGTAAATGTCATGAACCAATCTAACGTTTCAAATAAAGAACCGATGAGATTTTGCAAATTTTATGCGTTTTTTTTTTTTTAAAAGTTATCAAGCTCTTAAAAAATCACCCTATATTTGTCTGGGAGCTGCTACCCCACCCACCGTATTCACCAGACTTGGCCTTACCATTTATTTACATCAATGGGATTTGTATTATCTGTGAAGCACTTTGCTTCCTACGCATAAGTCGAAAATTGAGTATCTGATTGGTTTGCTTCAAATTACGAACCCTCCTTTGGCATGGTATTCACAAATTGCCACGAAAATTGTCAAAAAGATCACTTCATATCGGTATACCTGGTATTTTGAAGACCTTACAATAGGTGCGTTTTGCAGTGAATCTGAGAGAAGTTTCATTGACAAAATACAAAATAAAAATAAAGAGCCCTTTTTCGTTTGATAAATTTTTTAGCGCAAAAACTGAAACTTCAGCGGTTAACTTGGGAAATAGTGGACAGCCTAACAAATATATTTCGAGATTCCCCTATTGATTCCATTTCCGCACCATAAAAGCACTTTCTATTACTGAAAGGATAAAAAATAGAGCCCTATAACGTAAGAGAGTTTTAAAACTCAAGCCTATGCTGTATGAGAAAGTTAAACACCGCGCACACATTACTGGCTTAGACTTGTTGTATGTTTTATCGAAGAAGAAAACACTACTCTTTGGTCCTTATTACAATTATGGATCAATGCTTTCTACGAAAACTTAAAAGTTTTTAAAACACCTAAATGCCACATTTTGTTGAAAGTTTTCCAGTTATACATATATAATACAGATTTGAAATCCCAAAGAGATCAGTAAAAGGTTCCTACAATTAAAGAAATTATCTCTATAGAGATTTGAACCCACAGTTCAGCCAACGGCAGACAGCGGCATGTCTTTTAAATGCAGTGACCTAAAATTTATACGGTTCAAACTTTTTGTTTCGCTTTTCCAACAAATTGAATCACTGAACTCCCCGAAATCAAGTGCAGCAATGCCATCAACGAAGTATGCTTCAGCCCCCCAGAACATAACACTTTAGCCCATAGCAAATTGCTGCACATTTCATGTTGCATATTTTCACAAATAGCTGCTATTGTAACATGTTGCAATTGTGCACTTGTTGCCCCACGAATATTACCCCCATTGTGGCCGGGCATGTCGTGCACCAACGCTGAGTGTTGCGAAATTTGTTGGAATTGTTTTTATTATTAAAATGCATAAAATTTAATTACGCTGTGAAGTCATTGTTGTTGCGGCGCTACCCTTCACTTCGCATGGGTACTTGGTGCCATTATCTTAGTTGCCACCAAAAAGCTGCACCGCCATAACCAACCTCATTTTACGTGCATTGTGTTGTTGCGCAATAAGTAAACGCCATCTTGTGCAATTGTTTTCATTTAATGTAAGACAATTCGAATGTGCCAGCAGTCAGTCGCACGGAATTCGCACTTTTTGTCGTGGCGATTTCCATAGTGCGCGCCCATCGTGGCGACAGCGCCGCGCACTTCTTTCAAAGGGCATTACCAGCGCGCAATCTAAGACCCAGCGCCGGCAATCTCAATGGCACGCGTCACCAACACTAATGCAATACTAATGTGAATAATAGGAAGTACGTAAGTAAGGCGTCCCAGCAGTGTGGCCGCACGCCGTACTCAAGACGGCCCGTTGCGGTTCAAGCCACAAGTGCGCTCTTAGGCGCCTCGCTGCCAAACAAAAAAAATCGTAAGAAAGACACAAGTAAATGGCATTTTAAGCGCATTGTCAGACATTTGGCCCACGCGCCATCAGCGCACAAATCGTACTGCTACCAACCGACCGCCTGGACACAATGGCTGACGCGCCAACTCGGCGTGAACAAAAACTAAGGACAGCAAGCTGTTCGCAAGCGTGCAGCAGGAGAGACAAATGGCGAGCGGGAACAACAGCGTTTGAACCTTTCAAACGGCCATACAAATGATTCATTTAAACTGCATTTAAAGTTTTAGTGGCTTTAGTTGTTCGGTAGCACAGTCGTATTTTCCGATTTGCGTCCTTTACGCCCGTTTACACCTCAGCTGCAGCCGACTTGGCCGCAAATGGAATCAAAGTCCGTGTGGCTGCGGTAACTCAAAATTATTTGCTTTTATTTTAACTTTTTCTATCGTGCGAACCCATAGCATGCAGCTTAAAAGTTTTGCGAATATTAAAATCGCTCACGGTGGCAAGATAGGCATTTGTGCTCAGCCGTGAAAAGGTAAAATGGCGTTCGTGTTGTTTACTTAGCAAGATAAAAGCTGGCTGATTTGCGGTTAAATCATTTGTAAGACAATTAGTTTTTTCCATTTCAAGTTTATTCTTTTACCTTCATCATCTGGTCAGCAGGAAAATACTTTTATTTTTTACTGCATGTGGTTTTTTTCTGTGAAACTTTTTCACTTGAAGTTGTTGGCTTAACTTTACCGGATATTCAGTTGCAATTTCGCTAGATATTTCTTTTGTGGTATGTGTCTAGATGGTAACCGTTAAATGAAAGACATATTAAGCCACCGCCAAGGACTGATGGTTTTAGAGGAGAAGTTTTCTTGCTAGAAATAGTTTTTTTGTTTAAAACAGCCTGTCGAAAAGTGACTGACATAAAAAAATCTCTTTCTATATGATCGACTTAAATAATGTTTTTGATGGATGTTTTCACTCACTGTTAAAAATTTTTTTTGAGAATCTGCACGTTATCTTTGGTTAATGGTAATGCTGGTTAAAGGATTCATTTTATTTAAATCTGCTATAGTTTTGCTAGCTTAGATTAGATTAAAATGTAGGAATTGTAGTAGAAGTAAAAAGCTCCAAGTTAAACTAAATACGTACAGACTAGATGGCCTCCCGAAGGCATTATTCAGATAGATAAATGACTGTCAATCGACTGATGTCAATTCTCCAATATCATATTGCCAAATTATTCTCCATGCTTTCATGTCAAATAGCCAATTCTGTAACGTCATATTATGAAATGGTTATAAAATTTTTCTTCTTAAATCGTCAAAAGGGTTTCAAACTCCTCCAGTTATATTGTCAAATAGTTATCAAATAGTTTATGTTCACAAGCCTTCTACGTCATTTTGCAAAATGGTTGTTAAACATCTCCCGTCTAATTGGCTATTAGTTGCATAACAATTCTCAAATCTCTCATCTCATGTTGTCATATCTCTAATGTCAAATTTTCAGCTGATTGTGTCTCCTACATTGTCAATTTGTCCGATCAAATGACTGATCAGATAACTGCCGTAAATCTTGGTAGCACTGAAGAAATCGAATACGCCATTTTTAACTTGGTAACTCAACAATTTCTTGTGGTGATTCTAAAACGAAAACTTTGTATCATTTTTGACAAGAAATCAATACTCGGAAGACAAAATAGTACAGAGTATTGAAGAATAGCATGTACATATGTATCACTAATAACTAATGAAGTTATAACATCATTATATGTGACCTGGTCTACAAAAAGGGGGCTGGTGTCAAAAAATCAATTTTATGTATATACATGCAGCTTAATATATGTATATATATATATATATATATATATATTTTTTTTTTTTTTTTTGACACCTAAGCCCCCTTTTCGTAGACCAGGTCACACATAGGAATTAATGACGCTTAAAGCCCAGGAGAGCAATCGAGCTACATATGTACTTAACGTAAAAAATATCCATTTGGTTTTTAATGAAAATATAAATAGTTCAAATATAAGTGTCCTAAGAAAATTTTAAATATGTAAGAAACCAAAACCTAAATCAGAGTTTAATGGTCTCAAAATCCAGGATATTATTTTTTATATAGTCAAACTTCTACTATTAAGTTGCATGTTAACTGAACCGATTTTTCCGGTATCACAATACAGGACTTAAAACCAAATGAACGATTTTGAGATTTCTTAATATTATTCTACCCCATCCAAATATAACAATTGTTTACCCATTGATTGATCTCGCCGACAACCTTTAGAAGACTTTGCTCTCCTGATCACTACAGAGAATCATATTATCTTCAAAACTACTTATTATCAGTTTTCCATTAAGATAAGAAATTGTAGAAGCGTACTAAGTTCACTCGAAATTAACTGAAATGAAAATCCTATATCCTAAGCTGATACCAACAAAGAATAGACTTCAGAATGTACCCTACTGCAATAACAGTAATCTACTTTCACTTTTATTTAACTACAATAAAAATATAAATATTTAAGCATGTGAGTATTTCTATATAAATGTACGCTACTTCTTAGTAAGGATTTGCCGATACAAACATACATATAACACAATGGCGGTACAACTTGAAGGCCAAAGGCGAGTAGAAACCGACTAATGCAACGAAAATCGAAAAAGAAAATCCCAACAAAAATGTTTTCAGTTTAAAAACACAAATAAAATGCAACAGAAAATAATAACAAAAGCAACAATGGTAAGAAATATCAAACTAACTCGGCAATAGCCACAATTTAATGCGGGTTCTCTTGGCACAATACTCCATTTGTGGCGGGAGGCAAAACGAGGCAATGGCAAAAGCAAGACAATCCATAGAATTTTCAGCAAAAATTGCATTGAGTGAAAGCCAAGGCAACACTATGCAACGGACTGTTGATTCTTTTTTTTTCTCCTAACCGATATGCTCCAGCAATGCCCGGATATCTACTGCTTGTGCTTGTTATTTCACTTCTTTACTCAATGCGGTCTTCTACCAAGCAGTGTAGAGATAGCCTTCAAGGGTACAAGTTGGTAAATAACATCGTGCAAAATGTCTGAGGTATGTTCAGTGTAGAATCGAGCGGAGCGGAAGAGTTACTATATGAAATGAAAAGCGGTAAACGAGTACTGTTAGTTCGTGAGGAATTATATAAATAAACTTGACCGAAAGTCATTATTATTGCATATTCGTCTTCGCCTTTGCCTCCAGCATTTTCTTTACCTCAGCCCGCAAAATTGTTTGCTTGCACTGATGTGTGGAAATGGTGAGCAAATATTTATAAATATTAGTCCGGATCGGTGCCCAAGCGGTAGGAAATTTTAAATGAATAAGTAGTCTGAGGAATCTGAGGTAAAAAAGCTAAATTCCGAAGTGGAAAAAAATTTAGTTATTGAACTTTCGATTTGGTATAGAAAGTATGGTTTCTTCATAACTCTTTAGTTTTTAACTCTACTCTAAAATAGATCAGATTGAATTACAGTACCTTCAATCTATAATATTTTCATCTAAGTATTTGGAACGAAACCATTGAAGACTTTAGTTAAGAACTTCGCAGTGTTTACATGTTAAAAGTAGCGAAACGAAAGACTTTTGGTATTTTAGAGGCTGAAAATAAGATAATCTTATAGCCGGAACTCTCTTTTCGAACGGACTAGAAGAAGCTTGAAGAAATTGATTAACAATTTTTCCAACACTTTACGAAATTTCCTTAGAGGTTTAAAGGAAAATTTTATCGAATAACTTGTAAGCTCTGCATTTTCAACAATGTTTAAGTAGTTTTTACATCTCTTGTTGTTGTCATAGCGTTCTTGGAAATACCATACCATAAATCCCAAATCAAAAATTTCTTTCAACGATGAAGCTCACTTTTCCTATAATTGATGTGTTAGTAAAAAATTCTTCATTTGGAGTGACTAGCTGTGGTTGAGACGTGGTTACATTCTCAGTGAGTCAAAAGTGACTGTTTGTTGTACGCTTTGCACAGAGGGAATCATTGGTCTATACATCTCCAAAAATGGAGTCGGCCTTAAAGTTACCGTCAGTGAAGAACGCTTTAGAAATTTTATTAATCAATTTCGTACCTTAGTTGAAGGATGTTGTTGTGGAACTATGGTTCCAACAGGACGTCGCTACATGCCACACATTCATCAAACAATCAATTTATTGCAGGAAACTTTTGGTGAGCGCATAATCTAGCATTGTGGGTCTATGGCCTCGTTGGTTAATTTTTTGTAAGGTACTGTGAAGTAACTTTTTTTAACCAGGAAAAATTATTCGCGCGTTATTTGCTACCACGACCACTTTTAGATCGAAAATAGTACCGCTCGACTGGAATTCATAGGAATAGGTGCAGCTGTCCCTTTATTATTCAAAACATTATGACCAACTTTTATCTTTGAAAGAAAGCAGAGTTCTTAGTCATAACAATTAATTATTTTATATTTGTTTTTTCATCTTTACAACTAAATGTCTAAGCCTTTATTATAATGTGTTATTTCGAGGTTTTCAAAATCTCAGATATACTACATATATATGATGCTTACGCGGTTACCATATGATACTTAAATGAAGAAGTAAGTATTTATATGTGGTGACTGGTTATCATAGACCATCTAACTCTAGACTAACGCGACTAAGCTAAGATCAGCTTCGGTTTACATTTTAAGTACGCCGCGTTCGTCATGCGCAACTTGAGTACGAGGTAATACAATAATAATGTATTTTTGAAAACTCACTGAAGTAAGCCTGATATCTTGGAGGAAGACTGGAAATCAGAATGTTTAGCAATTCTCTTCACTCTTTCTGAAGACCCAGAGAATGATGGAATAAGCTGACAGGTATAACTTTAAGGCTTGGCACAACCCAGCACACAAATCTGAGCATTCTTAATGCACAATGTGCTCGTACACCACGTACGAATAGGTATACAAAGTCGAATGTGGTAGCGAGTTGTGTTGCACCATAGTGTGGCGAAAATCCCCAAAGGCCAATTGCGGCTACATTGTTGGTTGACTGCATACATTGTATTTGTTGACTTTTATATGTATTTATTTACTTGATTTTACACCGTTACTGTTGCCATGAACACGGTATATTACTTGGCTTATAGTTGCTGTTGTTGTTGCCACAGTTATTTGTGTCTATTTAATTTTTAGTTCAACAAAGGTGCATGCCAACGCCAAATTCGACTTGAAAGGCCACAAAGTTCATGGCGGAGCTGGTTGTGTGTTTTATTATCTGCCGGCGAGTTGCCTTGTCGTGCTTGTGCAACTTGCGTGTGTGCGGGCACTTGTTGGCGATTATCCATAGAGGCGTTGTGTTGTCGTTCTCACCACCTACTTCCTGCTGCACTTATCCTTATTCACTTAATTGCTCCACAACTCATTTCCGCTTTGGCTCTGCATGTAATTATTTTGCGGAAAACATTAATTTCATTATTTTAAATCACTAAGTGATATCTAATTATTCTACATTGTTGTTTTAATTATACACACACACATATATATATATATATATATATATATTTATGTGTATGTGTACAAAAGTGGGATGAATATTTGTTATTGTAATTACGTAAGTACACATTATTTGAGTTTCAATATAAAAACTACATATTTCCGATTGCCCTGAAGCGCATAGGAAGCTAGGTAGATACTAAGTGACCTCGCTACTATAAAGGCAAGTGGAGGATCTGATATGCTTGCCAGAAATGCAGAAAATTTTACTATTCTTTGATATAAGCAGTACTAACTAAGGATAATTATAACCCTCTTATTTCATAGAACAGGAGTAAAAAAGTGGCAGAAGAATAAAACTAGCAAGAAAGTGCTAAATTTTGACGCAACTTGCAATTTTAAATCAAATGAAATTAAATTATAGAGATGTGCTTCAAGCTTATAAAAATAATTGTGATAAAACCGGAGAAAATTTTTGAACCTACAGGACTAGTAAGATGTATGGACTGATGGGATATTTTGCTAACAAAATATGATTGTAATTGTGTTGATATACAGTTATGTGAAAAATAATAAAAACAAGAATAAGATTATAGAGAGTTATGAAAATTTCCGCCAGTTAACGGCATTTTTTATCACTCCTTATTTATAAAAACAGATTCCTTTAGACAAATGCAAAGCATTTGCACACATTTCGTAAATAGCCATTTTGTTCTTAACAAAGTCCGCAAACAATTTAAATCTGGTTTTTCATTTTATTCGAATCGATTCGAAAACTTATTAAATATTTAGTGAAACAAGAAAATTCGTATAGAAAAGTAGCGAATTTACTGAATCCTTCCAAAACACTGGTGGTTTTACAAGCAGTAAAATGGGTTCCCCAGATTGAAACACGCGCCAGGAAGTCAAAAAAAGCATTGTTTGTCAAAAAATATAGTTTGCTGTGTTAAGATTCATCCATTTATTTCGTCAAAACTTATAAAATGTGATTTGAATATTGATGTTGACCCATCAATAACCCTCCAGCTGAACATAGTTACTCAGAGCTACCCCTTTTAACTAACTATCTAATATGGCAGACAAGTGCAATGGATTTAAGCTCCATATATAAAGTATTTTATTTTTATTAGAAACTAATGACAACATGAGCTGCCCTTGGCCTTCAAGATAGAGCCTCCCCTCTATCAATTAACCGCAAAGTGCTTATAAAGGAAAATCTGAAGAGTCGAAGCACGAGTAAGTCATGTTCTTTGCCCTAAAGAACAATAACGTAATATTCTCTGGTTTGACGAAATAAAAGTCAACTTATTTAATTCTCATCGAGATATTCATTATGTAAGACGACCGAATAATGCTGGCTATAACCCTAAACATGTTGACGGAAACATTATGGTTTGGGTATCGTTATCATACAATGGTCTGGGTCGCTGCAGAGGATACAGGGGACTATGAAGGCAACCGATTATGTGGCAATACTATAAGAATTTATACAGTACGCTGAAGACAATATGCCACTTAGGTGGATATTTATGCAGGACAACGATCCTAAAAACACGACTAAGTTTACAAAAGAGTGTTTAGGGTCAATAATGGAGTAACCACCGCAGTCCATAGATCTAAAATCCATTGAAAATTTGTGGAACACAGTAAAATCGTCGTTAATAGAAAAGTGCCAAAGTAATAATGAAGAGCTTTTTCAACTTATTCAAAATTCGTGGAATGCAATTCCAGTTTCCATCAGCCAAAACCTAGTCGATACTATCCCAAAGCGGTGTTGATCAATTTTAAATAACGAGGGATTTTCAAAATAATATTGAACTAATAAGTAATTAATATTATCATATCTGAATGAAAACTACAGTCCAGTCGCGATAATTCATACCCCGCTAATTCTAAACTCTCAGTAATTTGTAAAAATGTCTGTCCCCTTGAACAAAATTCGCTAGTTCGTAAAAATTTCGTACATTTTGATCCCCACGTTAATTCGTTATATTTTCCGCAACGCAAAGACTATTAAACCTCTTATAATTCGTAATGTAATGTGAAATTTTTGGCAGTTAAGTCACCGTTAGGTTTTGCAGACAGTTATGCCGCCTTTATGTCGCTATACATGCTGAATTTTGTGCTGTCTCTCATTATTTTTGTTCAGTTTGCTGATTTTTTCTCAAGCGTAACAACGAGGCGTAAAAATGTCGAAAGAACGTACGAATAACCCATTATCAATCGCAAAAAAAAAACAAGATATTATTTCAGCCATTGATAATGGAACAAAAAAAATTTAAGTGGCAAAACAATTTAATATCGCTTCATTAACTAACATTAACATCAATTCATCACAGTGCAAAAGAATTTATATGCAAACATCATCTCATAGTGAGCAGAAACGTCAGAAACAAGCTGAATACCCGAATATAGAAATATCTCTGTTCTTGTGGCTTACACAATGTCGTCAAAGTAATATTCCTATTGGAGGCGAGTTATTAAAAGAAAAAGCTTTGTTTTTTGCCAAAGCTATGAGCATAATGGATTTTAAGGCAAGCATTGGTTGGCAAGATCAATTTAAAAAGCGGCGCGATATCACATTTAAAACAATGTGCGGCGAAAGTTCTTTTCTCAGTGAAGGCATATGCTGTGAATGGAAGGAAAAATTGAGTGATCTGATAAAAAATTACGAACCTAAGGATATACTATATTTAATGCTGTTTAAACTGGGTTGTTTTATAAATGTTTGCCAGACGGAACCTTTTGCTTTAAAAATGAAAAATGTCATGGGGGTAAGCACAGTAAAGATCGAATGATCATTTTATTTGCTGTAAAAGTGGATGACACCGAAAAAGTTAAGCCTCTATTAATCGAAAAGTCAGCAAAGCCAAGGTGCTTAAAAAATATATGTAGTTTTTCAGTGCATTATCGGCACAATAAGAAAGCGTGGATGACAACAACATTATTCAACGAACTTAAAAATTGAGTTTTTGCCACCCAACACTACGTCTAAGCTGCAACCCCTTCATATGGGTATTACAAAATATTTTAAGTCATTATAACATAAAGAAATGGTAATTAAACTGGTTAATAGCATTAATGAAAAGAAAAAGTTTAATTGCACAATTTTAACACCTATGGAAATTTCTTATAAAGCTTGGAAAAATATTAACACATTGTGTATACAAAACTGCTTCCATGCTTGCGATTTCATTAAAGCATTAAACAATAATTTATTGGAATATAGTCAATAGAAAATTAACTATCTTTGGGAAACTATTCCTTTGAGCTCTGAAAATGCTATCACTTTCGATGAATACGTAAATGCTTACATTGACGTTGCTGTGGCCGCTATTTTGACAGATAACGATATTCTCGAAGAAGTTTCGCCTAACAATAATGAAAGTGACGAAGATGATAGCGCTGAAGAAGAAGATATTTTAACGAACTTACAAATCAGAGCGTTAAAAGCACAACTAAGACGTTATTTTTCAACCCATGATGTCCCAAATAATGTCTTCGACAACCTAATTTGTTTAGAAAACTCAGTAGAAAAAATAAGAGAAAAAAACATAAAGCAATCCCAAATTACAAATTACTTTAAAACTTAAATTTTTGTTATTTTACTTTTATGTTTCTAATCATTAGGTTTATTTTATTTTATTTTTTTTTTTTTTTTTTTTGTTATTATACTTTTATGTTACTGTTTAATTCGTATTTAGTACATAAAATGTACGAATGAATGTATGTACTTATGTTGATTTTGTTGAGTCCAACAATGAAGAAATATGTAAACATTATCTATGTAAAAGACCCGTTAATTCGAATTTTTCTTTGTTGAGCCTCGTTAAATGGAAATCTCGGTAAGTCAAAATCCCGCGTAATTCGTAAAAAATGTGATTCCCGTGCCATGACAAATAATCGCGACTCGACTGTAGTTACTTCTTTTATTTAATATTGTATTTTTTAAATAAATCACGAAGTGTCCTTATTTTTTTCGCAGGTTAATATCGTGAATTTGAAAACAAATGCAAATAAAATATATCACTTTGCAAAATATGGTTTAAAAAACTTATTTTTTATTTTTTCTCATTAAATTTGATTAGTTCCACACATTTCTAGATGTATGGACATTAACTTCATTAACTGCAGGCCACTCTCCTTATTATTTTTCACATATTCACGATATACTTGTATAGTCAATTGGGAGTACGGAAGTTATTACATACGGTATATAGGGTTAGGAGAACATAGTTACTGATTTTATTAATTTTTGGCAACACAATACAGTCTCGGCTGAAAAATACAATTGCACACGGTTTTGTATACATATTGTCTGACTTATGTACATATATGGAATCAAGTCATACTGAAAGATCTCAACGTGAAGGAAGGCTCACTCAAATAATGCACACTCGAATTGGCAGGTAGACAGTCAAACATCCGGAATGCAATTTCTAATAATATATAACTCTATAGATCTCACGATTAATTTTAGTCAATATCTCAAAGAAAATCCTCAGGAAGCTCTCTGATTCTTGTAACAACGGCTATAATTTGATATTGCTAAATGAGAGTTTATAGGTTCTAGTTTTGGACAACAGTGTTAATAACAGATTGATATTTTACAAAACTTCTTCGTTAGTCAAAACGATAGAAGTTCTGTTGAATCATTTATGCTATTGCTACATACTACGGATTATATTTTAAAACATTATAAAGGCTCCTAATATTAGGTTGTCAAAAAAGTCTTGCGGTATTTTTAATGAATGATTTATTGAATTTATTGAAATGGTTTATAACGGTTTGAAGACTCATGCCCAGCTCTTGAACGATGCTACGGCTGCTACTATGCCGGTCTCTTTCGACCGATTCAGCGATCTTATTGCAATTTTCGACGACAGGCCCTCCGGAGCGTGGCGCATCTTCAAATACCTCTACACCAGAACGAAAACGTTGAAACCATGGTTGTGCGGTGGAAATGGAAACTGTATCGGGTTCATAAACTGCACACATTTTATTGGCGGCTTGAGATGCATTTTTGCCTTTATCGTAGTAGTACTGTAAAATATGCCGTATTTTCTCTTTATTTTGCTCCATGTTTGCGACGCTATAACTCACGAACGACCTAAAAGAAACGACAATCAATCAAACACGTGTTAGCGCGTGAAATGAGCTTTTCAAAAAGGTAAAGCATGACCCGATGGCGCTTTCAGCGCCAGCTAGCGAAAATACCGCAAGACTTTTTTGACAACCTAATATTTTGTACCATAAAATGGTAAAGGGTGATTTTTTAAGAGCTTGATAACTTTTTTAAAAAAAAAAACGCATAAAATTTGCAAAATCTCATCGGTTCTTTATTTGAAACGTTAGATTGGTTCATGACATTTACTTTTTGAAGATAATTTCATTTAAATGTTGACCGCGGCTGCGTCTTAGGTGGTCCATTCGGAAAGTCCAATTTTGGGCAACTTTTTCGAGCATTTCGGCCGGAATAGCCCGAATTTCTTCGGAAATGTTGTCTTCCAAAGCTGGAATAGTTGCTGGCTTATTTCTGTAGACTTTAGACTTGACGTAGCCCCACAAAAAATAGTCTAAAGGCGTTAAATCGCATGATCTTGGTGGCCAACTTACGGGTCCATTTCTTGAGATGAATTGTTGTCCGAAGTTTTCCCTCAAAATGGCCATAGAATCGCGAGCTGTGTGGCATGTAGCGCCATCTTGTTGAAACCACATGTCAACCAAGTTCAGTTCTTCCATTTTTGGCAACAAAAAGTTTGTTAGCATCGAACGATAGCGATCGCCATTCACCGTAACGTTGCGTCCAACAGCATCTTTGAAAAAATACGGTCCAATGATTCCACCAGCGTACAAACCACACCAAACAGTGCATTTTTCGGGATGCATGGGCAGTTCTTGAACGGCTTCTGGTTGCTCTTCACCCCAAATGCGGCAATTTTGCTTATTTACGTAGCCATTCAACCAGAAATGAGCCTCATCGCTCATCGGACACGGACGCGAAACACATTTCGAACCGAACACTGATTTTGGTAATAAAATTCAATGATTTGCAAGCGTTGCTCGTTAGTAAGTCTATTCATGATGAAATGTCAAAGCATACTGAGCATCTTTCTCTTTGACACCATGTCTGACATCCCACGTGATCTGTCAAATACTACTGCATGAAAATCCTAACCTCAAAAAAATCACCCGTTATTATTATTTTTTATCTACTAAATAAGATAAAGCAATTATAATGTTCATAGTACTTATCTGTACTATGATTGGTCTTTATCCCATTACAGTGAGCGTTCCTCAGCAGGCAATGGTATAGAGTACTTATAAAATTAGTAGCCATTGGCAGTTGCAACATACGTTTTTAGATCCACAAAAAATTATAGATGAAAAAGTAGTGGGTATACAGAATACACCTCTTTAAAGTATATGAATATGTGCGATTGAGTCACCTCTACATAATCCTTTTTCTCCATTCCATTAATTGAAAAATAAACATAACTTTGACAGTTATAGAAAGAACAGTTAATGTGTTCGGAAGTTTATTCAATTTTGGGCGAAATCAAACCAAGTTTCAAGTGATATACCGCTATTAAACGTTCTTTAACCACAAATCTTGGCATAGGTTTAAATAATGCTCCGTTCTCATGGCAGCTTCTTCTAAGTGATGTGTATAGAGTAGCTGTCAACTCGAAAATATTTTACAAAAATGTTTGTGAGATTTTATGTCACTAACAACGAAAATCGAGATATTGCTTTCTGATGAAAATCTTTAAAAATATAAATCTGGATATTGAAATTATCTTATAGTAGAGAAACCTGTTTAGTATGGATTTGAATGATATGGCATCATTGGTTTCCCTTTAGACTCAAAGTGACAGCATATTTTGTCGTAAGCAATTCAATGATGAAAAATACGAAAAAACAAACATCTAGCACTTTTAGGACTGGGTCGTGTTGGATGAATGAATGGAGAAGGCTAGCTGGATAAAAAAGAACTGAAAATTTGTATTGTAATCTGTTGATCCATAACGTAGCAGAGTTAGTTTTCCTTATTTTGAAGCCCCACGACAAATTGTGAACAATCGCTCAATAGAATGTATTTTTTTGGTTTCTTAACATTAGAAAGAATTCTGAATTCTCTGCTGGGCTCAAATCTGTGCTGAAATAATGAGTGGCTGAGTTATTTTTGAAGTACCTCTAATACTCAGTTTGTCTCAAAATTGTTCGATTCGTATCCGCGAAATATCAAAGCGCTCTAAATATCTGTTAGCCAAGTCTATATGAACTTCAGATTTAACTTAGCACACGCTTACTCTCCTACAATATACTAAGTTTTAGGCATGTGTCAGTAAATTGAACTCCTGCATTAGTTCCAAATATATTGAATTTATATAAATATATATTTTTTTTTTTTGCAGTCCAAACTTTTTTTGTGTAGTCAAATTTGTTAGCAATCATTAATAGCCATCAATTTGTTGACACACGTTTGTTTGTTTTGTCTCTTAATGATGCCGCCGCCCACAAGTAGCGAACGCTCGCATGCGCGCAAAGACGAAGGCCGCACACCGCACCAACAACAGCAATTCATGGTTCCACAACATTGCGGCCGGCAATAAATTGTACGTCAAACTACATAACACTCTTGTTGCCCCAAATACATATATGTATGTAAGTGTATGTGTAAATGTGCAAGCGTTGCTTTGTAAAGTATGTAAAAGTTTATAATTCTCTTTTTTCTGAAAAATTCTCCCGAATTCTCGCCTGCTGGCAGATTTTTTACATATTTTTTGAAATTTTTCTGCAATTTTTTTTTACTTTTCTGCAGCAAACTTCCTTTGTTTAAATGATTTGGTAATTTGTTTGTACGCATGTAACTGTGTTGCACAGTGTAAATGTGGTACTATATGGATGAGTGGTTATAAGTGCTTGGCGCATGAAAAGTTTTCGCTTTTATATGCTAGCTGTTGTTGTTGTCTGTGCTTTTTTCCCACTGCCTTCTGGTGAAAAGTTATAAAAACATGCCGAAAGTTTTCACATAAAATTTACAGTTTACATTCATAAGCATAATAAATACCTATTTGTACGGCGGCTATTATGCTCATATATACTTATACGTGATGGCTGTTATGGCTGCCACAGAGATATAACACAAATTTAGTGAAATTGCGCGCGACATACAAACGGCGCTAGTGGTCAGCAAGTAGTTGTGCTGAATGTGGGTAAGAATAAATTTTTACCTACAAATGAATTGAAATGAAATTGAAAAGTCGAAGTTGGAATTTCGAAATTTAAATTAAATTCGAACAAACTTTAATTGGTATTTTTAGACAAATCTGCAGTAAGAATGAGGTATGAAATCGAAATACTCTGAATCACATCACAGGTATGGTTCAATATCGAATGATAAAGCTAAAAATTTGAGTCTGATTTTGAATACACTTGCAGACGTTTTAGAATCAACAGAGCTGTTTTTTTTTTGTAATTTTTTTACAGAGACATTTTAATAATTAAATAAATAACAAGTTAGGAAGGGCTAAGTTCAGGTGCAACCACACAATTTATACTTCTGCAATTTGGCGGACCAGAGGATCGATTTTATCTATACTATTATCATGGCACATAATAAAAAATTTTCCCAGGGTTTCACTGAGGTCTATTCATATAGTACATATCAACGTTTTAAATTTGAATTATTTATATTTCGACATTGGAAACGTCAAATACCATTCGGAAAGTGACAGATATTCAGTAAAAAGTCTAAAATTTACGAAATGGGTCGCTATTCATAAGAAGAAAACTGGGAAATATTGAAAACTTTTTTCCAAAGTTCGTTTGACCGAGGGTGGTCAATTTTACCGAAAAATCATCTTTACGGACGAGGCTCATTTCCACTTCGATGGTTAGGTTAACAAGCAGAATTGTCGCATTTGGGGCACAGAAAACCCACTCGTAATCGAGAAGCCAATGCTCCCAGCACGAATCACTGTATGATGCGGATTGTGGTCTGGTGGAATCATCGGCCCATTCTTCTTCGAAAATGAAGAAGTAACCGCCGTAACCATCAATGAGCGATATCGCGCAATGTTAACCGAATTTTTCTTCAAGCAAATTGAAGAGGAAGACTTCGACAACATCTGGTTCCAGCAGGACGGCGCTACGTGCCATACAGCAAACGCTAGACTCAATCTTTTACGCCCTATCTTCGAATTTAAAATTTTATATGGCCCACCCATATATGGAGTAAAGTCAATCAGATGTTCAAGAACCCTGATGTTAGTTATATAAGGGCTAGGTCAAATTTTCGCGAAATTTTATCTATTTTCGGGAAAAGGATACACTGTTATGAGTAAAACATGCTCTTTCATTTTCATTGAGATAACTCACATATTGGCCGATATATGCGGTCAAAGTCACCCGGAGGTTCGAAAATATTTATATTAGGTATATGGGGGCTAAGGGAAGTGTTGGTCCGATTCAACTCATTTTTGATTTACAAACGTACTATTATAAGAGAAGAACTCTTCCTTAATTTCAGTTATATAAATATATCACACTTTGACCGACATTTTCGATAAAAAGTCAGCTATAGGTACCGTGGTCTAAATATTTGGTACCTAGAGGCTTGTACAGTTTTCATTCTACTTAAACCATTTTTGGTGATAAGGTGACACCTACTTAAGACATTATTCGTGCAAAGTCTTATCCCGCTATATCAATTTCTTCTTGATTTGTGTACTGGATTCTGAACGAAGCAAGTGGAATTTAAAATTGTGCTCCATAGGAAGTAGGCGTGCTTATTTCGCTCATTTCCACAATATGACATAAGAATATGAAAAAAATGCCACCTAGCAAATTTTGTCGAAATTGGTCAGTTAAGTCCCGAGATATAGGATTTCACCAAAATGTGGGCGGTGCCACACCCATCGTCAAATTTTCACACCAGCTCTCATAAGGCTCGGTCATACCATCTCGGTGGTAAAATTCAATGTCTCTGGCGTATTTAGTTATCGATTTATCGCGCTGTTAGTAGTTTTTACAATACCGTTATATAGGGAGCGAGCCAGGTTATTCTCCGATTTCATCTGTCGGTAGAAGTTTTCATAAGATTTGTACTCAGCATATTTGGTTGTTGTAGCTTAGAGCGTTTATCAGATATGTAAATTAAACTTGCTAGAGGGCGAGCCACGCCCACTTTTTCAAAAAATTTCGCCCAAAGGAGCTCTTTGATATTGGAATCCTCTTTATCAAATAACAGCTTTATATCTTAATGGAGTGTATATTTATGGCACTTGTGGGCATGGCAGTGGTCCAATTACAGCCATCAACGAACTCGAAAGTCTTTTTGTACAAAGGAATATGTGTACTATGTTTCATCGAGATATCTCAAGACAGATAGTCAACCAGATTTTAATTTTTCCTGCTATCCTGATTATTTATATTTATATATAAACCCATATCTATCTCGCTTAGTTTTAGGTGATATGCGCAACCGTTAGGTGAACAAAACTATAATACTCTGTAGCAATGTAAAAATAATGCATATTTACCAAATTTATGATACCCTTAATTATGATGGACAATTAATGTTGGAAAACCTGGAATTTCCTTAATCGCCTAGCCGATCTTCAGGAGGATCTCGCAAAAAATTGTGTGACGTTGAGGAATCTTTATCTAAATATTTTTGGTATCTGAAAAATTGTTTGCAAATTTCAAGTCAATATCTCTCTAGCTTCTTTGGAGAAATTTTCGTCACCGACTCTAAAAAACAACAGTTCGAAAAACATATACATATACCATTGCATAGAATTTAAATTTTTTGGGGAATATCAAGTCAATTGAAAAGTATCTGGCCTACGATAGCAAAACACTTTCTTTTTGTTGTTTTATTCAACAGAGTTCCTTTCAAGGGTTATTTTCGCGTTACGATTACCCCTTTGCTTCCAAATAGGACTCCGTTTCGGCGACCATCATTATACGAAAATTTATTCCCACCAAGGATTCTTTTGAAATCTGAGAACAGGAAATAGTCGTTGTTGCAATAACTGGAGAATACTGTAGATTGAAAGGCAACTCAAAGTCCAATTCGTGGATTTTTTGCCATTTTTTGACTTGTGACACGATGTATTGTCTTGGTGAAACAACACTTTCTGTTTCTTTAAATGCCGCCGTTACCATTACGTAATAGTCGCTGTAAATGGTCCTTCTTTTTCAAGGTAGTTAACAAAAACTACTTCATGTGCATTCCAAAATATAGGACCTTAACCTTGCCAGCCGACTGTTGCTTTTTTATACGCTTCGGAGTGGTTTCATCGTGAAGAGTCCACTCGGATGTCTGTCGATTGACTTTCGAAGTGAAACGATGGAGCCATGTTTCATCCATTGCCTTATATCGACGCAAAAACTCGGGCTTACTATATTCGAGCATACGTATTCAAACACTGATCCGAATTATCAGCTCAACGTTGCTTTTAGTCAAAAATGTGTTCGCGCTTTACCCACTTTACACAGATCTTTCTCGTACCTAAATACTTATGAATGATACAATGTATACGTTCAGTTGACATTTCTAGAGTACCTGCGATCTCGAGCAACTTCACTTTACGATCATCCAAAATAATTATTATTGATGTTTTCGTTGGTAATAAAGTTTTTTGGGCGTCCACAGCGCTCGCAGTCTTCGGAGCTTATTTCAACAGGTCTAAACATAACACACCAAACCTCCATGAATTATTTTCTTGGGGCAATGTCTGAAAGCTTGTCATTTACCTAATATTTTGCTTCATCTATATTTTTTTATTCAAAAACTATATTTTATCAGCATATAAAATTCACTTTTATCCATTTTTCACAGTAACAAATGTTGCATCACTCAAAATGACATAATTAACAAACTAATGATCCGACAAAAGTCATGTTCACACATGCTCCTTTTGAATGTTAGGGTTAACTAAAACTCATATAGATTTATTTCTAATAGAGCCATCTATCTGTCAGTTTGAAAAAAATTCTGTAACTGGTTCTGTACCTCAAAAAACCGTTGAATATTGATATTGAAAATATTTATTCAACACAATTTCGAAATTTAATTACACCAGCAAACTCAAAGAAAACGCATTCAGGCAATCCACTCGACTGCGCAATATTTCTTCAGATTCACGATCTGTATACATATGCTTAATAAATTACTTTTATTCCTAAACTCTGCTGAGAAGCTTAGACCATACAAGAGCCAACTATTTTACGAAATAGTTCTGAATCGCGACTCTTAATTTAGTTAGTAGTTTAGCACATTTTAAAATTATCTACAAAATTTGTAAGAACTCTAGTGCTAAAAGCTACAGCAGTCAATCTACTTCAAAATGCAGATAACAACCTTCAGTTAGCATTTTTGGAAAGTACTGTTCATTGTGTTTGGCAGTATTGCTCAAATTTTTTATAGAAATCGTAAAATGAAACGAAAAGAAATGGAAAAAATAAATCTTCTGGTATTTTAAAAGAGTTATATTAAGTCAAACTGATATATTTTCTGCCTTTATATACAATTTCTGTGCATTCACCCAGTTGTTCAAATTAATTGCTTGATTTTAGCCACTTTAAAAAATCTTAAAATTATTATCTAACTATCAGCCCAACGAACGTAGTAATTATTTACTGCAATAAGATGTACCATAGAACCAAGAAGTGTTAAAAAATTTATAAAATGTACAAATAGCAAACAGTTTTTAGACCAATTTTGGTAATTGTTCATACAAAATTGTAACAGAATTTCTATAACTTAATTTAAGCAACCGAAACAGACATCCGAATTAACCGTACTTTTAAAAAGGTGATTTAATAAATAATACAATCAATCCCTAATTGGAAAAAATGATTCAAGAAAATACCTAACAAAGCTGCAAATGTGTATTTTTATTAATCACATATGTGAACGCAGAGGTCCATTTTCCAAAATCATTAAAAAAGATGCAAGGAAGATTTGCAATAAAAATTTTGAGTGTCTTTCACCTTTTTTGATAAAAAAATCTTCAACCACATAAGAAACTTCTTACATACATAATGTGCTTGTATTTAGTTTTTTCGCATTGAACGAAATCTAATTTTTTTTCTCTGCCCTTATTTCGAATTAAGTAACTATGGTCTTATTCCGCTTACTATCCTCTTTATTAAGATTGTTTGCCCATAATTTCCTCTTCTATTTACTTCTTCGATGCCATTAAGTTTTATTCTCGCGCAGCTGTCTCGATTGCAAGTTCATACCCAGCCATCAAAGTGCTCCACACAACTAGTTTCTGAGAACCACCGCTGTGGCATTCATTGCCTGTTTACTTTATTAGCTGAAATAAATAGCCAAAGTATCGCATTAATCTTTTTTCGCTTTGAGCGCGCCGTGTGGCGTTCAGTTAATGTTGTTGTGCAAGTTTCTCTGAAAGCATTTGTTTATACAATTGTACAGATGAACATATATAAACTATATACTATACATTATTAATCGATGGCTAACAAGTTTGTGTATATTTATGTGTGTGTTATTGTTGTTGTGGCTGTTGAATTGTTTGCCTTCATGATTGGTGTGAATAAAACTGTGTAAATATTAGCAATTAATGTAATGTAATCCGTGCGATTACTGTCACTGAATGAATACATAAGTTCATAAGTAATATACTTACAGTATAATGGGGGTGTTTACAATGGCCTCTTGAATGGCTGTAATGCTTTTTTGTTGTTGCTTATTTTTGTAGTAGAGTGTATGCAATATTTCTACTATTTCGTTCCGAAAATAATAGAAGTTAAGAGGAAATATTTAGATATCACTCATTTATATGTGCATAGGACTTCTTTTGGGGAGTAGAAACGGGATCTGCTATTAACTATTAACAAATTTCCAAATTTTCTGCAGTGTATTTGACCAAAATGGTATATGCAAGTATAATAAATGTTTATGTTCGTTGAAAATTATAAAAATCTCTAAAATTACTACCAGTATAGCAATAATACAAGTAACGTATACGCCATGTCAACCAATAAATTGTCGCTGAATAATTCTACTAGTCAACTTTAGTCATAGTTAATCGCAATTAATAACTAACCTGGTTCACGAAATAAGACCGCGCAAAGCAAGTTACTAAATCACTTGTATTGCATCAATTGAAGCCATGTTACGTATACGCCCTTGCAACAAAAAATGCATAATAAATGATGATCTTACAAAGTGTTCAATTAAGAGTCATCAAAAAGAATCATCAATAAGTGAAAATGATCTCATTAACAATTATTTTTAAAATCTTTGCATTAAAAAATTTTTATTATAAAATGAGGAAAAATATTTCAAATATTTTGCTCTATAATATCGAAAAACGTTTAAAATAAATTAAAAATAAATTCTGTCGTAGTTTTGTCTCCATATACTTATTTCTAATGAAAGTAGAAACTACAACGCTAACAGAATTTTTACGGAAAAACTTTTCACAAAGGAATTTCTTAGCAAAAGCTTTGATGGAGGTTGTTTGTGTCATAAAACTCATTCATCAAAAATGAAATTTAGGCCAAATATTTCCGTAGAACTTTCTCCGTATAAACACCTTGACATGTCATAGGATACTTTTATACACAACTATACTATCTTGATGAGCCACTTATAAGGTACTAAGCACATTTCGGTAGTATTCCATTTGTTATATAGTTTTCAATCATGTAGAATTTAAAACACTCTTTACGACTATACCAAAAATGCTTTCAAATAGTATTATTTTCGTGGTAGAGCGATATCGCGCAATGTTAACCGAATTTTTCTTCAAGCAAATTGAAGAGGAAGACTTCGACAACATCTGGTTCCAGCAGGACGGCGCTACGTGCCATACAGCAAACGCTAGACTCAATCTTTTACGCCCTATCTTCGAATTTAAAATTTTATATGGCCCACCCATATATGGAGTAAAGTCAATCAGATGTTCAAGAACCCTGATGTTAGTTATATAAGGGCTAGGTCAAATTTTCGCGAAATTTTATCTATTTTCGGGAAAAGGATACACTGTTATGAGTAAAACATGCTCTTTCATTTTCATTGAGATAACTCACATATTGGCCGATATATGCGGTCAAAGTCACCCGGAGGTTCGAAAATATTTATATTAGGTATATGGGGGCTAAGGGAAGTGTTGGTCCGATTCAACTCATTTTTGATTTACAAACGTACTATTATAAGAGAAGAACTCTTCCTTAATTTCAGTTATATAAATATATCACACTTTGACCGACATTTTCGATAAAAAGTCAGCTATAGGTACCGTGGTCTAAATATTTGGTACCTAGAGGCTTGTACAGTTTTCATTCTACTTAAACCATTTTTGGTGATAAGGTGACACCTACTTAAGACATTATTCGTGCAAAGTCTTATCCCGCTATATCAATTTCTTCTTGATTTGTGTACTGGATTCTGAACGAAGCAAGTGGAATTTAAAATTGTGCTCCATAGGAAGTAGGCGTGCTTATTTCGCTCATTTCCACAATATGACATAAGAATATGAAAAAAATGCCACCTAGCAAATTTTGTCGAAATTGGTCAGTTAAGTCCCGAGATATAGGATTTCACCAAAATGTGGGCGGTGCCACACCCATCGTCAAATTTTCACACCAGCTCTCATAAGGCTCGGTCATACCATCTCGGTGGTAAAATTCAATGTCTCTGGCGTATTTAGTTATCGATTTATCGCGCTGTTAGTAGTTTTTACAATACCGTTATATAGGGAGCGAGCCAGGTTATTCTCCGATTTCATCTGTCGGTAGAAGTTTTCATAAGATTTGTACTCAGCATATTTGGTTGTTGTAGCTTAGAGCGTTTATCAGATATGTAAATTAAACTTGCTAGAGGGCGAGCCACGCCCACTTTTTCAAAAAATTTCGCCCAAAGGAGCTCTTTGATATTGGAATCCTCTTTATCAAATAACAGCTTTATATCTTAATGGAGTGTATATTTATGGCACTTGTGGGCATGGCAGTGGTCCAATTACAGCCATCAACGAACTCGAAAGTCTTTTTGTACAAAGGAATATGTGTACTATGTTTCATCGAGATATCTCAAGACAGATAGTCAACCAGATTTTAATTTTTCCTGCTATCCTGATTATTTATATTTATATATAAACCCATATCTATCTCGCTTAGTTTTAGGTGATATGCGCAACCGTTAGGTGAACAAAACTATAATACTCTGTAGCAATGTAAAAATAATGCATATTTACCAAATTTATGATACCCTTAATTATGATGGACAATTAATGTTGGAAAACCTGGAATTTCCTTAATCGCCTAGCCGATCTTCAGGAGGATCTCGCAAAAAATTGTGTGACGTTGAGGAATCTTTATCTAAATATTTTTGGTATCTGAAAAATTGTTTGCAAATTTCAAGTCAATATCTCTCTAGCTTCTTTGGAGAAATTTTCGTCACCGACTCTAAAAAACAACAGTTCGAAAAACATATACATATACCATTGCATAGAATTTAAATTTTTTGGGGAATATCAAGTCAATTGAAAAGTATCTGGCCTACGATAGCAAAACACTTTCTTTTTGTTGTTTTATTCAACAGAGTTCCTTTCAAGGGTTATTTTCGCGTTACGATTACCCCTTTGCTTCCAAATAGGACTCCGTTTCGGCGACCATCATTATACGAAAATTTATTCCCACCAAGGATTCTTTTGAAATCTGAGAACAGGAAATAGTCGTTGTTGCAATAACTGGAGAATACTGTAGATTGAAAGGCAACTCAAAGTCCAATTCGTGGATTTTTTGCCATTTTTTGACTTGTGACACGATGTATTGTCTTGGTGAAACAACACTTTCTGTTTCTTTAAATGCCGCCGTTACCATTACGTAATAGTCGCTGTAAATGGTCCTTCTTTTTCAAGGTAGTTAACAAAAACTACTTCATGTGCATTCCAAAATATAGGACCTTAACCTTGCCAGCCGACTGTTGCTTTTTTATACGCTTCGGAGTGGTTTCATCGTGAAGAGTCCACTCGGATGTCTGTCGATTGACTTTCGAAGTGAAACGATGGAGCCATGTTTCATCCATTGCCTTATATCGACGCAAAAACTCGGGCTTACTATATTCGAGCATACGTATTCAAACACTGATCCGAATTATCAGCTCAACGTTGCTTTTAGTCAAAAATGTGTTCGCGCTTTACCCACTTTACACAGATCTTTCTCGTACCTAAATACTTATGAATGATACAATGTATACGTTCAGTTGACATTTCTAGAGTACCTGCGATCTCGAGCAACTTCACTTTACGATCATCCAAAATAATTATTATTGATGTTTTCGTTGGTAATAAAGTTTTTGGGCGTCCACAGCGCTCGCAGTCTTCGGAGCTTATTTCAACAGGTCTAAACATAACACACCAAACCTCCATGAATTATTTTCTTGGGGCAATGTCTGAAAGCTTGTCATTTACCTAATATTTTGCTTCATCTATATTTTTTTATTCAAAAACTATATTTTATCAGCATATAAAATTCACTTTTATCCATTTTTCACAGTAACAAATGTTGCATCACTCAAAATGACATAATTAACAAACTAATGATCCGACAAAAGTCATGTTCACACATGCTCCTTTTGAATGTTAGGGTTAACTAAAACTCATATAGATTTATTTCTAATAGAGCCATCTATCTGTCAGTTTGAAAAAAATTCTGTAACTGGTTCTGTACCTCAAAAAACCGTTGAATATTGATATTGAAAATATTTATTCAACACAATTTCGAAATTTAATTACACCAGCAAACTCAAAGAAAACGCATTCAGGCAATCCACTCGACTGCGCAATATTTCTTCAGATTCACGATCTGTATACATATGCTTAATAAATTACTTTTATTCCTAAACTCTGCTGAGAAGCTTAGACCATACAAGAGCCAACTATTTTACGAAATAGTTCTGAATCGCGACTCTTAATTTAGTTAGTAGTTTAGCACATTTTAAAATTATCTACAAAATTTGTAAGAACTCTAGTGCTAAAAGCTACAGCAGTCAATCTACTTCAAAATGCAGATAACAACCTTCAGTTAGCATTTTTGGAAAGTACTGTTCATTGTGTTTGGCAGTATTGCTCAAATTTTTTATAGAAATCGTAAAATGAAACGAAAAGAAATGGAAAAAATAAATCTTCTGGTATTTTAAAAGAGTTATATTAAGTCAAACTGATATATTTTCTGCCTTTATATACAATTTCTGTGCATTCACCCAGTTGTTCAAATTAATTGCTTGATTTTAGCCACTTTAAAAAATCTTAAAATTATTATCTAACTATCAGCCCAACGAACGTAGTAATTATTTACTGCAATAAGATGTACCATAGAACCAAGAAGTGTTAAAAAATTTATAAAATGTACAAATAGCAAACAGTTTTTAGACCAATTTTGGTAATTGTTCATACAAAATTGTAACAGAATTTCTATAACTTAATTTAAGCAACCGAAACAGACATCCGAATTAACCGTACTTTTAAAAAGGTGATTTAATAAATAATACAATCAATCCCTAATTGGAAAAAATGATTCAAGAAAATACCTAACAAAGCTGCAAATGTGTATTTTTATTAATCACATATGTGAACGCAGAGGTCCATTTTCCAAAATCATTAAAAAAGATGCAAGGAAGATTTGCAATAAAAATTTTGAGTGTCTTTCACCTTTTTTGATAAAAAAATCTTCAACCACATAAGAAACTTCTTACATACATAATGTGCTTGTATTTAGTTTTTTCGCATTGAACGAAATCTAATTTTTTTTCTCTGCCCTTATTTCGAATTAAGTAACTATGGTCTTATTCCGCTTACTATCCTCTTTATTAAGATTGTTTGCCCATAATTTCCTCTTCTATTTACTTCTTCGATGCCATTAAGTTTTATTCTCGCGCAGCTGTCTCGATTGCAAGTTCATACCCAGCCATCAAAGTGCTCCACACAACTAGTTTCTGAGAACCACCGCTGTGGCATTCATTGCCTGTTTACTTTATTAGCTGAAATAAATAGCCAAAGTATCGCATTAATCTTTTTTCGCTTTGAGCGCGCCGTGTGGCGTTCAGTTAATGTTGTTGTGCAAGTTTCTCTGAAAGCATTTGTTTATACAATTGTACAGATGAACATATATAAACTATATACTATACATTATTAATCGATGGCTAACAAGTTTGTGTATATTTATGTGTGTGTTATTGTTGTTGTGGCTGTTGAATTGTTTGCCTTCATGATTGGTGTGAATAAAACTGTGTAAATATTAGCAATTAATGTAATGTAATCCGTGCGATTACTGTCACTGAATGAATACATAAGTTCATAAGTAATATACTTACAGTATAATGGGGGTGTTTACAATGGCCTCTTGAATGGCTGTAATGCTTTTTTGTTGTTGCTTATTTTTGTAGTAGAGTGTATGCAATATTTCTACTATTTCGTTCCGAAAATAATAGAAGTTAAGAGGAAATATTTAGATATCACTCATTTATATGTGCATAGGACTTCTTTTGGGGAGTAGAAACGGGATCTGCTATTAACTATTAACAAATTTCCAAATTTTCTGCAGTGTATTTGACCAAAATGGTATATGCAAGTATAATAAATGTTTATGTTCGTTGAAAATTATAAAAATCTCTAAAATTACTACCAGTATAGCAATAATACAAGTAACGTATACGCCATGTCAACCAATAAATTGTCGCTGAATAATTCTACTAGTCAACTTTAGTCATAGTTAATCGCAATTAATAACTAACCTGGTTCACGAAATAAGACCGCGCAAAGCAAGTTACTAAATCACTTGTATTGCATCAATTGAAGCCATGTTACGTATACGCCCTTGCAACAAAAAATGCATAATAAATGATGATCTTACAAAGTGTTCAATTAAGAGTCATCAAAAAGAATCATCAATAAGTGAAAATGATCTCATTAACAATTATTTTTAAAATCTTTGCATTAAAAAATTTTTATTATAAAATGAGGAAAAATATTTCAAATATTTTGCTCTATAATATCGAAAAACGTTTAAAATAAATTAAAAATAAATTCTGTCGTAGTTTTGTCTCCATATACTTATTTCTAATGAAAGTAGAAACTACAACGCTAACAGAATTTTTACGGAAAAACTTTTCACAAAGGAATTTCTTAGCAAAAGCTTTGATGGAGGTTGTTTGTGTCATAAAACTCATTCATCAAAAATGAAATTTAGGCCAAATATTTCCGTAGAACTTTCTCCGTATAAACACCTTGACATGTCATAGGATACTTTTATACACAACTATACTATCTTGATGAGCCACTTATAAGGTACTAAGCACATTTCGGTAGTATTCCATTTGTTATATAGTTTTCAATCATGTAGAATTTAAAACACTCTTTACGACTATACCAAAAATGCTTTCAAATAGTATTATTTTCGTGGTTGGAACAGATTCACCTGTTTAAACTAATTATTCTAAGTACCGAGCATTGGAAAGTAATAAATATTACAAGAAAAATGTTGATAGTGGAAACCTTATACTTTATTTATCATCGATCAGCAGCCTAGCTGAGTCAACTGAACATTTACCGAACTACCGATATCCAACCCTTATACTCGTAGGGTACAGCTATCGCCAGTTGCTGCAAAGTCCGTCCAGTTTTTTCCATATCTCGGAACCCGACCAATTTCAACTTAATTTAGTACGTATTATTTTTCTAACATTCCCATATTACAGTATGAAAATAGGCAAAGACGGAATAAAGCCACGCTTACTTCCCATATACCACAATTTAAAGTTCCATTTGATTATTTCACTTTCCACTACACAAATCAAAAATTAATTAATATAACGGAATAAAATTTTGCAGTATTGATTATCCAAATCCAACCAAAACTTTTCAAGACCCTAGGTACCGAATATGTGGACCCTAGTGTCAATAGTGTACTTTTGATCGAAATTTCGGACAATGTGTAATATACATAAATATGTAATTGATATTCAGTGGTAATTCTTCTCTGGCAATGGTATGGCTGTATGCCAAAAATTGGTCGAAATGGGGCAATGCTTTTCTGAGCCCCCATTAACCTAATATGAAGATTTTTGAACATCTTTGTGACTTTATTCTGGCTATATCAGCCAATAGTTGAATTATCTCAATGAAATTGGGAGAGCGTGTTTCAACCATGACAGTGTATCTTTATGCCTATACTGGATAAATTTGATCGAAAACTTGACCTAGCCCGCTTACAACCATTAGCAGGATTTTCGAACAACCGGCTGACTTTGCTCCATATGACCGGCTGTCATTTCCAAGCATTGAAGGCATCACAGAAGGCATTCCCAGAATAGGCTTGAGACCCGAGGTGCATGCTGCTGGGATCCCTTCTTTCATTTCAAAATGCTTGCCATTTTTCCGCCTTTTCAGGCAAAGAAACAAAAAAAAAAGGCTCGAAGCCAGCTGCGGGAGCGGTGGGATGCCGGCTTGGTTAGGTAGCTGTTCACAAGAAAGGCGGTGTGAGCCGGAACGTTCTTGTGGGGCAACTTCCAATCGGCATCCGCATGTTTAAGTGCTCCGTCACAATGTCATGAACTAAAATTAAACAAATACTTAGTCGACGGTCTGAGTTCAAAACTTTGCGCACATGAGTCACTTTGTCGGTGTTTGTCGAAGTCGCAGGTCTCTCAGCACGGTCTTCATCAGCGACTTCTTCTTGGCAATATAAAAAGGACTGGTGCAACCTTAACAAACGACTTCTTGCTAAAGCAACATCTGGGTAAGCCTGCCTGATCATATCAAACGTCTCTGGCGCAGATTTACTGAGTTTCACAAAGAATTTTATCGCGTACCTCTGCTCTACCGATCGCTGCATTTCGCCTTGCACCACTCACAGAAACACGTCGCGTGAAAATGTTTGTCCTGACTCTACAGGTGATCGGAGAAAACTCTTCTTCGTTCCGCTCTTTCGTTAGCTAGGAATGCGCTCTACCGAATCCATTCGGTGCGCGCACGCTCTGAAGTCCAGTTGCGGCGGAAGAAAATCATACCTATTACTTTCCGGACAAACCCTATATGTTAGTAAAACGTGCGTACCTTCATCAAAAAAATTTCCTCATCCATGTCTAATCCATGGATATTGTATATTATAATAAAATATCAACAAAAGAATCGTCTATGAAGATTATTTGAAACTTTTCCCTTTTTAAGATAAAAGTGACAAAGTTAAAGAAAGAAATTATTTATGAAGATACTTTAAGTATAAAAATTAAATTTTTATTTTCAACATTTCAGAGATCAAGCTGTTTGAATACTAACTTTAAATTTGCAGCTTTGCAAGCAGATTTATCGCACGTGGAAAGTGTATAATTAAAATGCACACACTCCCACACACAAGGAAATAAACAAGAACTAATATGGAAAGGTGCAAAGAAACACATACGCACACCTCCAAGTACACATATTAGAAAATACGTCTCTTTAACCTTTCGTACACACACAGCTGCTTGCGGTTGGCGACGTGCAAACTTGTCAAACGACAAATCAATTTATTGCCATCTTTTCAAAGCGAATGCAGCAAAGCAAAGCGCTGTTAAACGGTAACAATGCGATTGCCGAGAAAACTGTCGTGCTAATGTCACAGTCTAATGTGAGCGCAATGCTCCACGTATGTGTATGTATGTCTGATGTCGTAAATATTCACTCACATGCAGCCCCGTTGCCACCATTTCATTTGCAAGGCGCTATTTTGACACCCAAGTGCAGATTCGGTGTCACCGTGAGAATATGCCAGCACACACATACATACATGAAGAGCACCAGGACACAGTGCAACCCAGGAACCAAAGCAGCAGCATGAAAACTTCAAAACTTGAAACTCTGGGAACAACGCAGCAAATGTTTGAGTACATGCATATATACGTAAGGATGTATAGTATATGTATTCGGTTGCAGGCACCTGCTGCGCTTTATCTCCAACGGAAATGGGGGAGCATACATCGCACTCATAATCGCACCTCAATTGGCTGCCAATGTCTAGAGCATTGACAATTTCAGCTCACAGATTTCTGCTTTTCAACTAGCAAATTGAACTACTCAATATGCGAAATAGACGGATGCGAGATCAGTGATTGGGCACATATGTGTATTGTGTGATTGTTGCGGCGCTGCTGTGCCATTGAAAATGTAAAAGTCAAACACATAACCATTCTTCACAGGCAAAAGTTCGAAATGTTTCCGGTTTACTTGCGGCTGGAGAGGTAACCAATGTGAGTGGTGTTATTGAAAGGCATTAAGCGTATAAAAAGATTACAAGATTATATTAGAATTATACTTTGCTTTGTGAGTTTTGGAAGAGTTTTGTAAAAAAGTGAAACTTTGTCTTACCAAGTAGCTTCACATTCATTTTTAAGCCACAAATACACATTTATCTTTAATAATAAATATCCAAATCAAGTTCATTTATGAAGTTATTTACTTTTCTTGCTCTTCAGCGACACTTGTACGAAATATTGTTATTGATTTGGGACGCTTCGTTTTCTTCAGCACTGTAAGTGACCTATAATCAGAGGTATAAAAACATATCTTAGGCCTAGACAATGGCTAACCATTGTATCAACACTTTACTGGCATTTTCTTTAGAATATCATAAATTGCGCTCCATCCACCGCCTCAGTTTTTATTTCGCTTCCCTTGATAAATAATTTTCGTTACGATTATCATCATAGATATCGCTCTAAAAGAGATCACATAACTTATACATATTTGTTCATCAGAAAGAATTTTAATTTTTTTTCTCACATACACAAAAAACAAAATTTAAGGAATGCCTTATATACACAGGGGTTTTGCGTTCGAAACACAATTACTTTTTTAATTAAGACTTTTTTATTTAGTTCGTTATAATTTACTTGCACTATTCATGAATGTTATAATAATAATTATTACCCTAAGCTTTTTCATTACGTTTTTTATAACCCTTCAGTACCTACATCAGTATAAATATTGGCATGAGGTCTCCAATAGTCCTCTGACTACTATGCTATACTTCGTTGATTAAATAACGTTACTAAAGGAAGTCAATCATCAGGATATGGATGATAACAGAAGTCAATGGTATCCCTTCTTCACTTTGAAATGGCTAATGAGCAAAGATACATAATGGTCCAGCCAGTGGCGGATCCAGAAAAATTTTTAGGAAAAGTTTTATTACTCAACGTATTTTTAATATTTTAAATAAATACTTCATAATGTAATCCGTACATGCAGTCGTTCTACCAATTAGCCGGCAATTACAATCGTTTGATGAATGAAAAATGCGACAAAATGCCGAAAAAAAACTTTTTTTGATTTTTAAGAACGTTGAAGAAGTATGCACCGAACTAGGTACAGAAATAAAGGTACCACGCTACAGTAGTCGCCAAATGAAGTACTTCAATTTGAAAACGAACGACACTGAGGCATACTATCGCATTGCTTTTTATATTTCCTTTCTTGATACTTACATTGCTCATTTGAAAAGCCTCTTTCTTGACCACAGATCAGTGTTAGAAAATTTTTGTGTATTTTTCCCGAATTTGACGCTAAAAAAGCTCGAGAAGTATTTTCTTTTTATGACAGGGTGATCAACTGTTCACAACAAAACTTTCTTGCAGAGGTGAAAATGTGGAAACAGCGAACTTCAGGCAAGCATTTTCGGAATGCTCTCGAGGCTGTAGAAACAGTGAACAAAACATCTTTTGGGAATGTTTTCAAGATTTTACACATATTGGCGTTATTGCCTGTTTCAATATCATCACCGGAAAGAAGTTTTTCAAGTTTAAAGAGAATTAAAACCTATTTACGAAATACGGCAGGTCAAGAAAGGCTTAATGGTCTAGCATCAATGAATATTCATGGGGATATTGATCTGTCAGTTGATGAAATACTAGAAGAATTCTTTCAAAAACCAAGGAAAATATAACATGGAATGTGAGATCCCGTGTAATCCTCAATTAATCACTGAGCTTCAGCGATACTGCTTTTACAAATCTAGAGAAAGTTCGAATTATATGAATAAGAACAAAAATCTTGTAACTTTTTATAATTGCTTATAATTTGATGTGATTTTTTTGATCAATAACCTCATTCCAAACCCATATCAACAAACATGTATTTGTCTCTGAGTTTAGAGGATGTTTTAACACCAAAAACCCACATATCATGTTAATTAATATATTGTAATTTAATTTTGAATGAACTCATGGTTCGATACCTGTCTATCTTAAGCATACCTAACAGTTTATTTTGTTTTCAGTGTTTTGACTCAAAACATTATCACATAAAAGTTCAAAATTTACTGAATGTTACATATACGCCGTGACAAATCATTTTTAATAATATATCTTTGTATAAATAAAATTATTACATCAGTCTTGCAATGTCATAAAATAATGAGAATTTTGTATCGAGGACTTATTGCTTTCAGTCAAATCGATTGAAATAGTTAAGTATACACCGTGGTACCCTTATTACAAGCAGCTCAATAAGTTGTTATCAAAACCGGTGTATGCCGCTTTTCGTTTAGAATTTTTAACAACTAGGTAAAAAAAAAAGGTTAAAAATTATACGGAGGTTTAGAAAAAAATACTTTTATATATATTTTTGAAATTATTGATAGTATAAGTTTCACTTTCAACACACTCTGTTGTGTGAATATAGACTTAAATCAAATGTGATTCAGTAACAAATGTGCCCGCGAGAAAATAGATAAATTTCTAAAACTCTAGGATTCACTTGCTATTAGCATCACAGGTAGATAAGGAAGAGTGCCGCCACTCAATTAACGCTGGATGCGCCATTTTGTTGCACTGTCGTAGGACCTTATACCCTTCCCATTCCGTTTCATTGTTGCGCTCAAACCATTTAGTGCTCTGAATGGAACTACTTTTATCCTTCTCGCTTTTTGTGGAAAACCATTCAAGGTTTTTGCGCCTGATGGTTTCAGAGTATTTTGTTTTGGGTTTTCTAATAAAGCTGCGCAATCGCTTAGGAAGTGGAAAACCATTTCGTTATTCTGTTCTTGCTTGCAGCTGCGGCAACTGTTATAAGGCAGGCATATTTTTAGCGCATGTTCTCCAAAATCCCAGCGTCCCGTGGAAGTAGCTTTAAGTGCTATTTCAGGACCTAGATGCCAGGTCCTTTGTTCTATTCCTGTCATATTTGTGTAGTTATTTTGCAGCTTGTTTTTGTGTTCACAAACATCGATCGTGTCCATCTAGACACCATGTCGCCTATGCCGCCATGTGTCAGGGGATGAATAATCGTGCTTTTTTCTATATTTTTGAAAGTCCGCTAATTTTTGAATTACATTAATCACTTCGCGCTGAGCAGTTTCGGTTGACTGACCCTTTATGTAAGTATGTTGTAAAATCGATAAGGTATCACCCAGGATTTATCGTAGGTGTACTATATCAAATAGCCTTTCTAGAAGTCTGAAGTCTCTTGCATGTTCATGTGTTCTTCTCTCTGGTTTTGGTAGGATACTTTGACTCTTTTACAGCTTCTCGGCTCCATATATCTTTTTCAGTCTTGAAACCATTGATTGCTTTGGCTTCTCCATCATTATAGGAATAATCCCTTCCACGCCAGCCGATTTAGGTAGCAAAAAGCAGTTTACGCACATATAATATTTTTCTTCCAGACTTTGTGGTCGGATTGGTCAGCTGTATTGGCAAGTCGCATTGCAGTGTTTTGTTTGGTAGGGAAGTGCGTTTTCATGAGTTCCCCTGGGGGTTTATGTTGTAAGAGGGACTCATCTCTGGTCCTACTCTATATGGTGTGTCTCCCTGCTCACACCCTATTAGAATGTTTTCCTTTCTAGTGGCACATCCCCGTCGTGGGCCATCTAGGAAGAGACCAGAAAGAAGTTACCTCCTTCTTCCTTCTTTCTACCACTGTGGTATCTGCTGTGCTGTAGTAAGAACAAGGAAATGCGTGTGTACCTTTTTACGATACTACATGCCCTTCGTTTAGTTTGTAAAACATGCTGCAGTAACTGATATTTAACCCTTTGATTGTGCTTTGTTTCACCAAGGGTTCTTGAATTAAGGTGATATCGATGCTACTTTCATATAAGAAGATCCCTTTGCAGCTGGCTGGCATCGTCGATTTCTTCTGTATTGTCTTCGTCAGCCACCATGTCGCCTTAGAAAGTTTGTAACTTTAGCTTCCGGATACCGAAGCTGGTTTTGTTGTTAGCTTTCGACAGAACCCTATCGACTCCTCTCATATGGCTTTATTGAGATTCTCCTTCTTTATCAGCTGTCATTCGTCTATACCAGGTATAGATTTATTTTGCAGCTAGATGCACCGCATGAACTTTTTGCCATATCTCAACAAATATTCCATTAGTGCCCTCATATCTGAAACTTTCAAGCAGAATATAATTTTTAAAATATCTCTCACAAAACCAGCTTACAATTTTCACCTAATATTTTATCACTTTGGAAACACTGCATATTAAAAGAAGAATACTATTTTATACTGAAATATTATTTTACAACTTCCTGGCGCAATTCTTACCCAATGATCTGTCACATTTTTACGAACTTATAGCGTAGAACGAGTAACTATTCAATACGCGTCAATTTCTAGTCATTGAAAATATTTCAATTTCAAACCGAACTGCAAAGCTATGCACAATGATGTGTGTTATTGCGACTATCTCGACTTTGTAATTGAATTGACAACTCCATTTCCACACACACACAAGCACGTTGTCAATTTCTGCTTTCTTGTTTTTGTGTTTTGGATTTGTTATCGAATATTTTCGGACAATCTAGCCAGCTAGTCAATGTGAGCATATGCTGGAATATATATAGTACACACGTAAAGGATCACACATACATATGTGTGCAGTGCGCCGATGACTTTAAATGCTTGTATGCACATTCCTATCTCCATATATTTATGTTGTGGCAATGGATGTCTGCATTCATGCACTCATACAGTTATACAATCATTTAGACGAAAGCTATGAGCTCAAACCACTTATGAAAATCAAAAGCATGTCAATCAAAAAATTTTTGCACCAACCGAAAATCGTGAATATTCATTCGGCGACTGCAACGAGTTCGTCCGTTCACATAAATTAGGGTTACCCATAAAAATCTGTCTTTTAAATACACGAATATATTAGGTTGTCAAATATCTCCCTTCCGCTTTTTTGCTCTTTATTCAATGCTTTATAAAAAATGTTACAGTGATCGCATTTAATTCAAATATGCACCGTTTCGTTCGTTAAACTGTTTCCATCTAGACGGCAACTTCAGAATACCCCCACGTAGAAGCCCCCTCCTTATTTGCGAAGAACTGGGACAGCCAATTTTCACAAGCCTCTTTAGAGTTCAACTTTACACTAACAAGGGCGTTCGCCGTGGACAGGAACAGGTGGTAATCACGTGGGGCTATCTCCGGGCTATATGGTGGATGCGATAGAACTTCCCATCTGAGCTCCCGTTGCTTCTGACGAGTCATCAACGAAGTGTGGGGTCTGGCGTTGTCCTGGTGGAACACTACACCCTTCCTGTTGGCCAATACTGGACGCTTCTGATCGATCGCCTGCTTCACGCGGTCCAGTTGTTCGCAGTAGACAGTTGAATTAAGCGTCTGGCCATACGGAAGCTCATAGTGGATGATTCCCTTCCAATCCCACCAAACACACAGTAAAACCATTAACCACTGTTTGGAACGATTCATCGGCCTCCGACTACGACCGTTTTCGCTTGATATTGTCGTATGTGATCCTTTTATCATCGGCAGTCACCATACGCTTCAGAAATGAGTCGAGTTCATTCCGTTTCAGCAACATAACTGTTGGACACAATATCCTAACTAATCATGCATAGCGTCGTTTTGTAGATTATGTCATGACCTTTTAGAGATGTATAGTATTGCCAGATACGAGCTCTGTAACGCTTTATACATAGCCGCGAAATTCAAAAAACAAAAAGGCGGAAGGGAGATATTTGACAACCTAATATACTGAAATTAGAAAAATCCACTTAGACTACTAAACCTTTTGATATCATAAAAACATAACTCCTGTATTCGATTTTATGCGATCAATATAGTTTTGCTAATGCGTTTAGTTTCTATTCCCACCAACTCTGTGGGATATCTGAAAGTGAAAGCTCACAAGTATTTAAGTCTTGACCTCGAAAACTGGGCATAATCACGAAGGTGATTTCCAACTCTCCTTCTTCTAAGCAACTACTGCAGCTGGTGTCCGGTATAATTTTCAACCTTGTATCATTGCCGTCGATAAGGCAATAGTCTGTTAAAACTCGTACTAGGAGAAACAAGCGTTACTAAATTCAAATAGCTCACTGTATATCTTACGACTGATCTTGGAACAAAAGGATATTGCGTCAGTACATGAACTGATCTCAAACCGGCGGATTATTGGTCATCTCATCGGGCTCAGTCTAAATGGAGAATGTTCGCATAGAAAGTCTTACAGAACTTGTAGAAATACAAATTGGGACTTGTATCGTAGACAGCTCTGAATAGCTCTTCCTTGCACCGACGAGTCGATATCTTCACATCGGCTTACAAACGAGCACCGGACAGTTCCTGTCCACGAAAAACAATTATAAAGGACTGGTAGACCATAGAACACTCGGAAATCAGGGTATCTTAAGAATGTGGGCCTTGAGCAGGGAAAGTACGCCTAAGATACTCCTGGATGCTTGTTCTTCGAGCAGTTTATCATGTAGAGAGGATAACTCTCGGAGCGCTGTAAAAAAATTGCACAGCCTGTGCAGAGATTCTAGATTAGCTGCAAATAAATTTGCGATCACCACGTTCAAACAAGCCATTCAAGTTTCCGTTGCTGGTGAGCATCTTAATTTTCAATCTTCTCTGTGACAGATTAATCTTGACGAAATGGCGTAGGGAAAGCGATTGGCGAAATGTGAATAAGAGCACTCTACAAGGTGGAGAGTTTTCTCCTTATCTTTGGATCATGGTCATCATGGACCTGTTGAAAAAATTTAAGGAACCTGGTTGCCGAGTCATTCAGGCGATTTAGGTCTTATGGTCAAGAGAGTTCCTGTTACTACAAGCTGCCAGTTGAAGCAAGAATACCTCAGCATCGTAACTAATTGGGCCACTGGAATAAAACTGGGGTGGTTTTATTTACTACGAGATAGCAAAGCACGGATGTACCTTTGCTGCGGATTTTTAAGAGGTGAGGTCTGTCACCGAAACTAGTTCTTTGGCTCTAATCCAGCCAATTGTGTTTTCTGGGGCTTTTGTGTGACGGAGAGGACTAGAAAATGTTTCGAGAAGCGCTCATCTACACCAACCAAGTTAACAATTCGCCTTGCAGAGATATATATTTTCTCTATATATAATTTCATTGTAATCCATAAAGTTGATAATTTATTTTTATTTTATTTTTTTTTTTTCTTTATTCACCCTAATAAACGTACACATATACACCCATGCGGTAATATTTACCAACGTATAGCAGCGATAAGGCTTTTCCGCCTGCCAAACAAGCCAAACACCCACCACTCGCTCGCTCGGTAGCGGCGTAAATAGTATTTGTTGCTGTTGTTGCATTTTCCTTTGCCACTGCAGCGAAATCGAATCATATCCGCAACACTTGAACTGTTGTCGTTTATTTCTACAGCGCTTGTTGTGTTGCCATCCTTCCATGCGGTGCTCTCTTCACAGTTATCCGTACTTTCCTCTTTGTTCTTTGCCTCTTTCGACTTCCTCCCGCTACTCTACACGTCGTCGGCTTTTGCCTTTGTGGCATATTGCTTGTGAGTGTGTGCGCGGTTTTATCTTGTGTATGCAGTCGTTCAGTCGAAGGGATGTACTGCCCTCCACGGCGTTCACTTTCGTTCGTTCGCTTGTCTACATGTGGCTCAATGCATTTTCTTTGTATGATATTCGGTTGCATGCGCATATCTCGCGTCAGCCGCTTTTTGCGCAGATACAGAGCAGATTGCTTGCGAACCAACAATTCAACCAAATCGTTCGACCGATTGACTGGGTGTACATTTGTCTATTTATTCGGTCTTCTGACTGCAATCGGGACTAGCGTAGACTGGATGGAGGGTTTTGGTTCCTATTTTAACACGCAGGGGCTGTTCTGCCAATGGTAACTGATTTATGTGGGTGAAGATAGGCATACATACACGTATATAATATACACATCATACGTACGAAGGTAACATCAGTTGAAATACATAATTTTTTTAATGATAAAAAAGGGTATATTACGAACTGAAAGCCATTTCCAACCCTTCCTAGTGATGTTAAAAGTATAACTAAAAGTCTAATACATACTGAAGACAGTAGAAAAATGCAAAATTTCGCCAGAACTGATCGTTGCACATTAAGCGAATGCCATGAAATACACTTCGGATCGCTTGACGTTTTTTTCAGCGAACATGTTATTCTGGTGATTGATTTGTTAAATGCAGAAGCCATTTTTACCTTATACAAGTCCATCATCGTTTTTGTTGATCTTGAAGATGTTGCATTATCTTAATTGTGAACTCACGTGGCTTCCGATCTTTACATAGCTTTTGCATACCCAAATATTCCAAGGCATGTTAAGCAAGCAAGCTTCCTCGATATCTTTAGTGTATCATGGAAGCCGATACACTTCAACATGTTACCTCTTTTAGAATTACACCGCTGCCTCAAGGTACTTTCTTATATCATCAGCATTCTTTTAACTAAAAACTTACATTTCTTTAAGACACATCTTCAGCATATTCATGTAACTTTTGCACACTTTGTTTCAGTATCAGGACCATAACACTTTCCTGCTTGCACATTCAAGTCTTTTAGCTTTGCTGATGTCCTTTTTTAATGAGTCCAGTAATTAATAAGCTATATGAACTTTTTTCGATTATTAGATCTAACCACACTTGTCAAAGACATTCTTTAAAACTAAAAATAAACCTAGCTTAATGCTAATTATGTGGCCAATCTGCAACAAATATTATGGGTGGGCTTTTGAATTCTAAAAGCCATCCATAGCGAGCCGCTGGCGATGACAACCCTCTACTTAAAAGAGCTTTACAATGACTTGAGTTGATGTGTTTCACATTTACTAACACTTCTAAGCCTCTATTCATATATAAGTCTGTTATAGTATTGTTTATTAGTGTTTGAATGCTAGTGCAACCATCACTGGTTCAAAACACAAATGCAAAAATTAAAGTTTAAAATATTTAAATTGTCGTCGCTACTTTTGGCTGCTGATCACAACCAGTACAAAAACCGTTCTGAGAGAGCCTAAAACTTATAGTGCGCACAATATACAGGGTAGGCCATTTAAAGTTGACCCATCTGGCAACGCTGTAACTTTTAACAGCGCTGACAAATCGGCTATTGTCATACCGCGTTAGAAGCGTCATTCGAAGACAATTTATACCATGGAACAGTACACTCCAAAAGAACGCGCTGAAATTGTTCAGCTTTATATTCAAAATAACTTTTCAATTGTGTTAACTCAACGTGCGTTTCGCAAAAAAAATAAAGTGAAAAGTGCTCCAGTTAAGAACACAATTAAGTCTTTATACGCAAAATTTGTGAACACCGGTAATCTCAGTAATGCCAGTCATGCATCCAGACAACGCACAAGACGTTCTGATGAAAATATCGAAGCTGTACGAGCCAGTATTGAGGAGACTCCATCGACATCGAGTTATCGCCGCTCTCAGGAATTAGACATCTCTCGCACCACTCTCCGACGCATAATTCATAAAGATTTGAAGATGTTTCCACATAAAATTCAAATGGCACAAAAACTAAACCCAGCTGATTATCCGCGACGCCTTAATTTTGCAGCGTTGCCAGATGGGTCAACTTTAAATGGCCTACCCTGTACATATAGCAAATATCACGATGAGCGCCCCCAATTACGCGAGCTGCTCGGCCACTTATTTGTAACAAGTTGTTGGGCAATATTATTATTATTATTATATACACATAAATATATATATACAAACATATATATACATAATTAACTGCACGTATTTATAACATATACGAACTAAATTGAGTTCAGCGCAGTGCACCACAAGCCAACCCACAAATCAGTATTCATTTGCAGCTTCCGCTTTTGCATCTTTACTAGCCAACGCACACAAAGTATTCAGATAAAACAGAGAGTATAATAAAGTTTTAAAATTAAAAAAAAAAAAAAAATTATATAAATTGACTTCCTGTTGCGTGGCTGGTGCAATGGCAAGTAAATTATGCGCTTAAAAAAAATGTTTTAGAAAATTATATGAGTATTAAACAAGAAAAAACGTTAACTTCGGTTGCACCGAAGCTAAATACCCTTCACAGGTGCATTTCTGTTAGTAACTATGTGTCCAGTTTGTATGGAAGCTATATGCTATAGTAACCCGTTCTAAACAAGTTTTTTAGAGATTACATTGTTTCCTTAAAAAATAATATATACCAAATTTCGTGAATATATCTTGTCAAATGTGAAAGTTTTCCATATGAGAACTTGATTCCGATCGTTCAGTTTGTATGGCAGCTATATGCTATAGTTAACCGATCTGAACAATTTCTTCGGAGATTACATTGTTGCCTTAGGAAATAATATATACCAAATTTCGTGAATATATCTTGTCAAATGTGAAAGTTTTCCATATGAGAACTTGATTCCGATCGTTCAGTTTATATGGCACCTATATGTTATAGTGGTCCGATATCGGCCGTTCCGACAAATGAGCAGCTTCTTGAAGAGAAAATGACGTTTGCAAAATTTCAAAAGGATATCTTAAAAACTGAGGGACAAGTTCGTATATATACAGACAGACGGACAGACGGACAGACGGACGGACGGACAGACGGACAGACGGACAGACAGACGGACATGGCTAAATCGACTCAGCTCAACATACTGATCATTTATATATACACTTTATAGGGTCTCCGACGCTTCCTTCTGGGTGTTACAAACATCGTGACAAACTTAATATACCCTGTTCAGGGTATAAAAAGAAAATATTGTGGGCGAAGTAAAAAGTTCGTGGAGGTAAGAGTAGGGGAAGAAGTTGCAAAGTAAAAGCCTTATGCTCTTCCTGTTGCATGCAACAACCACCACGTGGACAAGTGACACAGCTGCAAGGCAATTGAAACATTTTAGCAGCCATAATGGAGGAAGTGGGTGCTTAGCAGAAATAAAACTTAATTTGAAAAAAAAAAAAACGAAAAAATAAAGCAAAATAAAATAAGAGAAAAAAGTAAAACAAAAACAGAAAAAAAATACAAATAAACACTAAAAAATGAAGAATGAAAAAGAGAATTAAAACTTTTTATTTCCAACAACAACCGCAAAAGAAATTACAGCAAAGTATTAATAGTAGATTTAAAGTATAGCAAATAAATGTGGAAAATGTGAAAATAACTGTAAAAGCGTTATAAAAGTAAGTGTTTTGTTTGTTGCACTCTCGCTCATGCTCTTCTTTCTCTTTCTCTCTCTCTCTTTTGAATGTCTTTGCAGAACTTATTTTGGTTTTTATGGCAGAAGTTTGGATTGCTGCAGTTAATGTGCAACAGCACAGCCAGCAGTACTAAAGAGCGGTACAACAACAACAACAATAGCAAAAACTACTACAACAACAACGGCAACGGCTATGAAAAAGACTAACCAAACGAACAATAAAAGCGCCGAGTTGCCAAAGAAATAAAGGAAGTATAACAACAACAACCACAAGCAAACGTAGCGAAATCGAAAGAAACAACAACAACAAGGAACAAAACAAAAAATGCCATACAAAAGAGTATAATACTGTATAAGTAGCAATAGTAAATGCAAATAAAGCGACCATAAGCGCATGCAACAACAGCAACAAACATACACAAAGTACTTAAATCGTACAACAACAGCAAACCAAGTAGTAAAGTCGCTCAACAAAATATCAACAACAACAACAACAAAACGCAAAGTAGTAAATTCGTGCAACAACAACAAAGTCTGCGAATGCGTACAACAAAATAGAAAGAGCTTACGCTTGGACACCTGCAACTCGCTGGATTCAAGCGTCGCATGCAGCACCAACCGCCACAGCTGCAAAGCTAAACAAATAAAGAAAGAGGAGATAAAAAAGTTGAACAAAAATCCGCAGCAACTGCACAGCGCAGCAGCGAAGTGGCATTAGTATTCCACATATACTCATATACACTCATACATGCGCACCCATACATATGCGTGCAATTACAGTTAGCATAAAACGCGCAACTTTTTTCACTTTCGCGCGCCTCCTCGCCCATCTGTCTAACGCTCATTGCATTGCTCCTACTCGCTGGCCATAAACGCAACGTCTCACTAGCACTAACCACCACCACCAGCGCCACCGCCACCATCATGGGTCAGTTTAAATGTTGCTGCGTAGGCACTTTGTGGAGTAATGTTTTTCTACTACTCATCACAATCGGCTACCGGAGCGGAAGCGGCAGTGGTACGCTCGTGTTTGCACAAGGTAGGAGTCAAAAAGTACACAAACACACATACACGCATATGCATTCATTACAAAATGTTAACGCCATCGCCGCCATGTGTGGCCTTTTATATGCTTACGCGCGCAAAATGGAAAATGCAAGCAATTACTACACACACACACACTATTTACTATATACTATATATATACGTACATACATATATATCTTTGTATACACATAAGCGTGTTTTGATACATATTCACGCGCTTGGAAAATTTCATTTGAAAATTGTAGACAAATATTTGAGGCACTTTTTTTCAATATTGTGTGCAAATGAAATTAAATAGTACAGGCCAGCGACAGCAGTGAGAAAGCCTGTGAGAAATATTTAGCGAGAGTACTCGTGGATCACTTTCTATATAGTTTTTTTTTATTAGTAGTATCAGCTTATCCCTTATTAATATATAAAATAATTTCACTACACGAACTTGATCCGATCTCAACTACTTCTCCGGAGATTGTAGAACATCATCCATGCCAAATTATTTAATTTTCAGATTAATATCTCCAAAAATCCGGGTATATAAAGACGGACATGACTAAATCGACTCATCTCGTCATACTGGTTTTGTACATACATATATGTACATTTTATATGATCCTTATGAGCTCTACAAACATCTTAGCAAACTTAATACACATATACTCTTCTGGATATGAACTCCTAGTACTAGTTGCAATGTAAACAACGTCTTTACGTTCATACTCATTTAAGTAAAATAGTACATACATAAATTCAATTCAAAAAGTTTGCGTTTCTGCTTTGACCAGGAATGTAATTAAAATCACAAAACGACTTGTCAATAAGAGCCTTACAAAATTTTTTAAATAAAACATCAATGAAATTTTTTACTCCTGTGGAAGTACATTCGATGCCATTATGTATGGAACTCGATGCCTTTTCCATGACCACCACGGGTACGCTCGCAGAACTCCAAACGCTGAACCTCATTCAGTTATTATTGCGTATTAGCGATTCCCATTCACAGTAACGTGCCGGTCTTAATCATCACGAAATAAATACGGCCTAATGAAGCCGCCGGTCCATAAACCTCACCAAACGTAATTTTTCAAGATGCAATGTTGGCTCATGGAGTACGTATGAATGTACTTTCACAGGAATAAAGAATTCCATTGATATCCCATTTTTATTTTATAAGGTTTACAACTTTGCTTCCGCCCTTTTATTGTAAATTTAAGGCTTTATTGTATAAAAACGGTACAAAAGTGTTTTCCCTTATTCCTTCAAAAAGCAATGCTAAATTAACACACGAAATGCTTTATGATCCATTTTTTTGTAAACTAATAAAAGTTGCTTTACAAAAATTCTAGAAATCATATAGATGGTAGTAGTAGAGTAATAGTATTATCTATGTATGTGTCAGCCCCAGTTAAGCGTGAACGGGTCCTCAGCCGCATTTTTCTTGGAATTAAAAAAACAAAGCAAAATTTCCCGCAAATGTCGAGAATTCGGCTCAAAAAGCGACATTTTCAGTTGAGAATAAGTTTGAGATACAAACAGATCTCTATGATCGATATAAAACGATTTAATCGACCAGTGCTTGACTCTAGAGACATCTATTGAAAAACTCGCTTTTAAAGTTTACGCTATTGACTCCGAATTTCCAGGGTAAATTTTAGTAATTTTGGCTCGTTGTTGGATTGTATATCATTCCATGATGAAATAATAACTGAAGAGAAATGTCAAAAGAGCGGGAAAAAATATCGCGGCGTTTGGTGTCCCTATTGGTCTATTTTAAAGCGTTCTTATTGAAAAAACCATTAATAAACTTTGATTACTAGAATACGGTATCAATCAACTTCATTTTGTCGTTTATTTAATAATAAATTGTGTACATACTTGTAAAATGGATAAGAACTGATACTAAACCATTCAATCTTGAGATAACTTAAGGAGTTAGGGGCAGTCAGAGGCACGAAAAAATGAGAATTTTCAGTATTTTTTTTTTTTTTTTTTTGCTATTAAAACGTGTTATTTTACAAAAGTAGTAATATGACATTATTATAGAATGTGTTGACTTAAAGTCACGAAAATTTAAAAAGAAATATTTAATTTCCAAAGTTATAGTTGTTTGTGTTGACCCAGTTCCAAAAAAAGGTACTTGCGCTGACAACTATAAGTCCTTGGAGATTCATCTAAAATCAATCGGAGAAAAAAATTAGTTATATAAATATATAATTCTGGGCCTGATCGAAGGATTTTTTTTTTTCAAAATTTTCTCGAAATTTTTTTCAAAAATTTTTTCGATATTTTTTTTTTCAAACATTTTTGGGAAAAAATTAACAGTTAATTGGTCTTAATCGAAATTTTTGAAAAATAAAAATTCTTTGATCAGACCCGAGTTCATTATGTATTCTAAAAGCTGTTTAAATTTCATTAAAATCTACTGAGCGGGTTTCGAGTTGCAGTTGCCACCAGTTCAAAAGGCATAGTTTTGAGGAAACCGCGTTTAAAGTTTCACACTAGCGCTTTGAATTGCACAAGCTCTCTTTGTTATTTGTCAAATAACTCAAAAACGAATTATCGGATTAACGTGAAAATTTCAAAGAATATTTTTAAGGTATTACACTTAACGAAAATGCAAAAACAAAAATAATTTTTTGAAAATTCTGACTACCCATAACCCTTCAAGGGGGAGCCTGCTTTAGAAGCTTCACACAATCGATTTTTTATTATTATTTTTTTTTTTTTGCTTAAATCTCTTTAAAAATTATCTATGAATATGTGCCCAAAGTTATAGATGGGAATTCGAAATATTGGCGAAGCTAAAGAGGAATAGTGACCCAACGTCTAGAGTTAGGGAGGGTCATCTAACGTTTTAAATTTGAATTATCTATATTTCGACATTGGAAACGTCAAATACCATTCGGAAAGTGACAAATATTCAGTGAAAAGTCTAAAATTTTCGAAATGGGTCCCTATTCACAAGAAGAAAACTGGGAAATATTAAAAGCTTTTTTCCAAAGTTCCGAGTTTGACCGAGGATGGTCAATTTTACCGAAAAATCATCTTTTTGGACGAGGCTCATTTCCACCTCGATGGTTTCGTAAACAAGCAGAATTGTCGCAATTGGGGCACAGAAAACCCGCACTTAATCGTCGAGAAGCCAATGCACCCAGCACGAATCACTGTATGGTGCGAATTTCGGTCTGGTGGAATCATCGGCCCATTTTTCTTCGAAAATGAAAAAGGAACCGCCGTAACCATCAATGAACGATATCGCGCAATGTTAACCGAATTTTTCTTCAAGCAAATTGAAGAGGAAGACTTGGACAACATTTGGTTCCAGCAGGACGGCGCTACGTTCCATACCGCAAACGCTACACTCAATCTTTTACGCCCTATCTTCGAATTTAAAATTTTATATGGCCCACCCGTTATATGAGCACTTGAGCAGAAAGAGAAAACTTCCACGCGCGATTTCTCCGTTTTTCATTGTTACGATTTTTCCTAATAGCGGACAGAATTGAAAAAAACTAAGCGTTGTATGGAATTGGGACAAAATTTATTATCTTTAAAATTGTGTTCTATTTAAACTAAAAAAACTAAGAAAAGGCAAATTTGAACATATTTTTAAACAGCATAAAGTAAAAATTGTTGAGTCAAAAACCACTTTTTTCAATTTTTAAAAAATTGTAGAATTTTACACTATTTTTGTCTACTTAGTTCAACTAAAAAATAAGTTATTAAGAAAATATTTTAACTAAGCGACTAATAAGTACTCGTAGTACAGAAAGGATTAAAATAGCTTAAGAAATGGACGGGTCCAGTCCCCTAATAAGTTTAATGTATAAATATCACAAATTACTAATGCTATATTCACAAAGCTTTCTGAGAACGAATGCCACCAGCACCTTCTGAGGTAATGTTAAAATCTCAAAAAGCAAACAGTGCGTCGCAGGTTTTCCGCCGGCTGGCTTTTCCATGGTATCGTTTTCACCCGCTCTGAATCGTCGAAACTATTCCTCTGCAGCTCGAATTTACAGATTACCACCCTCCAAAACACCATTAATCTCACGGAACGTGTCTCTGGCGAATTTGCCTTTAACGAAGAAAACTTTAAAATAGCGCGAATTTCGGCGTTAGTGTTTACACGTCTATACCTGTTGAACGCAATATCCAAACTAATCATGCATAGCGTCGTTTTGTTGGTTATGTCAAGACCTTTCAAAGATGTACATATAGTATTGCCAGATACGAGCTCTGTAGCGCTTTATACATAGCCGCGAAATTCAAAAAACGAAATGGCAGGAGATATTTGAAAATCTAATATAAATCAGGCATCAATTCTTCATTGAACAAAACTTTGCAGAAATAGAGGCTTTAAGATATTTTTTTAGGATATTTTTGATCCAAAACCAGTGTAAATCGACTTTTCACGCCCTCAGATATCGAACATGTGGACCACAGTGTACATGGTTGACTTCATAACGAAAATATCGATAATTTTGTGATATATCTGAAAGAAATTCGAAGAGCATCTTATCCTTATAATAATGTGTGTGTCAAAAATTGGTCAAAGAGAGTCAATAATTCTCCTAGCCGCACATGTGGTGATTTCCCACAGTCCATCTAGTTTTAAACCATTTTGAGCAATTATGTGAAATTTTCATGGAATTAAGTGAACATGTATTACTTATCATAAAAAAATTATATAATTTTTTTAGCGCAAAAAAATAATATAATTAGTACAGATCTTGATCTAGAACCACATTTCGGTTATTTTCAACGTGTTTGCTGTAGATTAGGTTGATTTAGAAGTACTATATATATAAATATATCGAACTAAGGCAAAATGTAGCAGTGAAACTATATGAGTGAACGACTCAAAATATAAGGTAATTGAAACTGAATTGAATATCAAGACCTTCTAAATTATTTAGTATCATTTCCGCAAAAAAGAAAAATCAAAAATTTCCTGCCTTTTTGGCATTGGTTAGAAAAGGTAATCATCGCAATATTCAATATCGAATTTCGGAAATTACTTATGACCACACTAGAGGAGCAAATTTCCATCGCTTTAGCAATACTCAATAAACAAGACTTTAACATAGGATCTCCTTACGAATAGTATGGACTTATAGAAAAAATAATAGCGATTAACAAAATTTATAGTAGTGAGTAAAGGTCTTAGCTTTTAGCTTTAAAGTGGCGACTAGAAGAAGCAACTGCGAACTCCTGGGCTTAAGAGATTTGTGAGATTTGATCTTCACGAAATTCGGCAATAATTATTGTCCTCGACAATGAGGATCCGTATCTCCATTAGGATGTGTCATTCTAAGGCAACCTTTTTTTTTCAACTGAAAAACAGGCTAAAAACTTTCGAAAATGTGAAAAAAAGTCACTCAAAAGATGAGCTCTTAATATTAATATTAAGAGGTGCCTGTTTCAAATTTTCTATTTTCCATTTAAATAGCATAGTTACGAGGAGATATCTGAGTGTAAATATTCATTTATTTTTCAATCAATTCAAAATATGATAGTAATCGAAAAATAACTCCGCCACCTGTGAGTTCATCGATCGTTCGCTTGTCTGTTTAGTAAGCGATTATCTTCTCGCTATTTTCTTGAGATACATGTAAAAGTGCGTGAAGAAGGTATACATATGTCAATTTTCAAGAAAATTGCATGAGAAAAGTGCACTCACTAGTCGAACAAGGACATTTAATGCGAAATATTTCCACTTTAAAGCTTCAACGCTTGAATGCAGCGTAATTGAGCGCTTGCAAAGTGCATTAGATATGAGAATTATGCAGCCATTGTTGTTGTAGTTTATCATCCACTGTTGTCAGCAAATTTATTTGTGCCACACATGTGCTTTGCGCACTTAACCCTCCATTTTCACTTGACACCACGAAACACACACACACATATACATATGTATATACTCATACATATACACATTTGAATGCATTTAACATACAATGCTCCATATAATTCTCACGTTCACAATCCATTCAACCAAGCAACTAACCAAACGGGCTGTCGTCACTTCCATTTGCAGGCCATAATCAACCAGATGAGCCGGAGCCGGAGTTCTTGGCGCAATTGACCAACTTTTCAGTGCCGCAAGGGCGCGATGTCTCATTCACGTGCGTGGTCAACAACTTGGGCCAGTATCGGGTAAGTAGCTGCATTGGCCATACATTCTAAGCTTTATAAGTAAAACGGACGGTGTGAGGCTCCAGCAGATAAGAGTGTATGCTACATTTATATAATATATACATATATGTCTGTACCAAAGTGTGGAGCATCTGCTGTCAGAGCACATTACTACATGTGTATGTTGTTAGTGTGAGTATTGCATGTCGGTATGTGTGCCTGCTGAGGGGCCAGCGTTGCAATAAATTATTTTGCACTCTCAAGTGCAGAGCACGTCCACTCCCGTTCGGTGGGTGGTAATATTTATGTATGCGATTGTAGCAGTAAGTGAAGAAGCGAACGCAACTGACCTTAGCGTAGTCTTTTGAGTGCAATAGTAGTCGTCGCAGATATTGGAAGCTCACGTACCATGGCTGCATATACTTAATGAAATATACTTGTATGTATTGTGCACGAATTTGTAGTGTATTGATGAAATGAAGTGTATGAACATACTACGTTTCTATGGAATATTTTTAACCATTTTAATGCGAGAAAATTGAATTAGAGATGCCAAGAAATAACTGTATTTTCTTCCTCTCCAGCTTAACCGTTAGCTGATGAGTGTAGTTCGGAACATTGAGTCTGTTACCTATTTTGCCAGTAAAGACTTCGGACCTTTACAAAAAAATATTTTACTTTCAACTTTAAACAATAATTTACTTCAATTCTCCATACTCTATTATGTATTTTGACCCATCGGTGTTAGTATAGTAAATTATATAAGTCAATTATGAAATGATGAGAAATGACGAATATGCCGTTTATTCTAGTATAACTGGAGCATAAAAATCACTAATATTTGATGAGTCGAGGCATAAACTCCACAAATACTTTGCGACTAGAAGTCATGTCTTTATAGGCATTTCAAGTATTCGAGTTTGTTTTCTAAATGAAAAAAATGGGTCTTGAAACTCAATTAGTTTTCATGGGTGACTTAAAAATGTTGAACCTCGTATCTAAAGCAAAACATGACCTCTGACTGCGGTATCCTACACTAACCTATTTAGCTGAGTATTTAAGAAATTATCGTTCATTTTAGTGTTCAGAATTAGATCCGTGGAATTATACTTTTTGTTATGACCTTATAGAACCCACGTTTTATTCACTTCAACAACCTTTCTTTAGTATATCTACATTGGTGATTTCTTACCTGTTTTACCATCAAGAGTTGCTAAAAGGCTAACTTATTCATATGTCACTTCTACAATATAAAACCTTAACTATTTGAAACCCATTGTCTCATTTAGATCATTTTGAAAAGCCACACGAATTATGATGTAGAGGATGAGTAAGCTTATATACTCGTACATACTTGTAGATTATGGATATATTGGGAGACTAGGTGAGGAAGTACTTTATTTGGTTGGTATTGCAATTTACTTAAATCTGTTCAAACTTAAATAACTAAGCTGCTAATAACTTCGTGTTTTAACAACAAATCGAGCTTTATAAATTATTTAAACGATCTTCAACAATAGAGAACACATAACTATGCACCCCTATTTAATTCAACAATTTTTCCTTATTATTCATACTTACCATTTAAAAAAATGGATTGCCCTAAACATATGTGTGTTAAAGTATTTTATATAGTATATTTAGATATATAGAAGAAATAAAATGCACATAATTAATGTTATGGCCAAGAATAAACTTGCTATAAAAATAAATTTTAAATTATCTGCATAGACAAGCGATTTCCAATAATTTTATAAAAAATATTCAAGCGGTGCAAATCGCACGATTTCAAAGGTCACACCACAGCCCAACGTCACGAGATAATGCGCTCTCTAAAACGTTTCTTCAATGAAATGATGGTTTCATTGGCTGCAAACCACGTAGTGTCGTTTTATTGGACCCACAGAACATCCACACAAACATCCACCAATTAGCTCTACAGCGTTCTCAATTGATTGTAACATTGTAACCGGTTTGATTTTAGAAGAAAGCTGGATGGATACTCGTAATTCCTCTGCCTACCGATCGGTGACTAGAGGAAGGACTCCTTCGGGTCTTTCTCGACACTTTGTTATTCAACAGCAATAGAGCCTTCGGTGTGCACTGTATGGCATCTCTGAGGATGCGCATTATCCTGACAAGAGTAAACCTGCTAAATCGATCCATGTTTGGTGGAATTACTAACTCTGCTAAGCGATTCTTTTTCGACCGCATATTGGATGCAGAGCGAGATGAGTCATGCAATCCGAACCATTATTTCGGTAATAAATTTACACGATTTGCAAATGTTGTTCCGAAGAAAGTTTGTTCATTATGAAATGGCATACCAAATTGAATATAAATAAAGTAACATTTGTAAAAAAAGCAACAACGAAAAAAGTACTGTCTGACCTTAGGTCTAAAAACAACTTCATACTTTCGTCCAAGTGCTCTAAGTAGTCTATCAAACATAACTTCCTTGTTACAACGGGATTGATATAAACGAATTAGAAGCTTTATGAGGCAAGCGTCACAATGAGCAGATATGTAATTCAGAAGACTCACTTGCCAGTAAAACCCACGATCTATCGCAGTTTTTGTCCTCTAACGTGCTAGGATGTAGATTTTTCCCCTTATTTTATATTTCTGTCTAGAACAATTACTTCATTTCTAATGGATGGATAAGCAGATCGAAATTGGGTGAATTCGTAGTATGGTTATTTACGTTAACTATCCATAAGCACACCTTTTAATCATCATATTTTTACGTTTTTAACAAATGGATTTTTTTTTATACAAAAAGCAATTTAATTTAATCCATAACAGCTACATATTACACATATTAACTAATAGACAGAAATCTAAAGTGAAAGTGATATGGAATTACACTACTTCTTATCGAAGATCGAAGAAAATACAAAACCCTACGGAGCATATTGAAGTTCATGGGAAGTAAATTAATAGTGGTGAAGTAGGTTTATTATATTTTACAAGTATGTCAATATCATACTTGTTTGGTGGTACAATCCGGTACTCACGAAAGAGTTCTCAAAGCAGTTATAAGAGGTGTATTTTAGTTGAAAAACTGATAGCCTCATCTGAGTAAAAAGTATTATATAACAACAGTATGTTACAAGGTAATGGATAGAAGTGGTGGAATTCCACTTTGTGACTCTGCAAACTCTTGATAAAAGCTACATAATTTATTCCCGTTCCGAACATAATTACTTCGGAATCACTTTCAAAATTGTTAAGATGAATATCAGATATAAAAAGATAGTTGTTGTTCTAAAAATGAGGTACTGTGGCTTTACACCTGCATAGGGTCTATAAATTTGGCACGAGGCTTGTAACATCTAGCAATAAATGTCAGAAATCTTATAAAGTATATACATGAATGATCTGCGATTTCTCGTCTATATGTGCGTCTCGTATACTCATATATGCGAATTACTCCCTCAGTTTTTGAGAAATCGATAAGATATTTGCACACATCCTTTTCTCTTTAGGAAGCTGCTCACTTATCGGAACCACTGATTGATCCACTACAACATACTGCTGCCATACAAACTGACCAAACGAAATCAAGTTCTTCAAGATCACCGATTAAAATAAAGTTCCTTACGAAATTTGTCATATTGTCCAAGTCAATAATGCAAATTTAGAAAAAATGATTCAAATCGAAACACTGTCGGATACGTATTGCTGTCATTTACGGTGACCAATAATGCTACGAGAAATACAACTGGGAAAAGTATTACAGCTTCAACGCTACCGAAGTTAACGGGGTTTATTATTTTTTTCTAAAGTATTGAAGAATAATCTCCAAGCTACAACAAGCTTGTAGTGCATACAGTTGCGTAAAATTCTTAGTAGTGCTTTAGTCATTTAATATATGTGATCATACTTTTTTATTACAACTTTTTTGTTGGGATGCACTTCAAACTCAGTTAACTTCAGATGTTGACATCAAAACATGCAACAACTTGTTTCGCTTGGCTTGTTGTTTTTGTTACAATTTCGGAACTTTTTATTTGCAATGCGTTTTCGGTCAGTCAAACTCTTAGTAGTGCGTGAAAGAAGTGTTTGAAAAATTAAAATCACCTGAAATTTTTTGTGAAAATTTTAAAATAACGGAGACAGTAAATGAATTTACGTAATTGAGGTTTTTGGTTTTAATGTTAAAATTTCACATTTATTCATTAAGAAATGTGGAAAATAAGAATTGTACGCCTGAGAAACGCGCTCTGATAAAAAAAAATTGCTTTCTGATATTCTTAGTTGCTCACCCATAATGGTACGTAGTGCTATCAAGTACCAAACAAGTAAAACGTGAGAACAAGCCAGAAATGTCAGTAACAGAAGTCAACTCCATTGTCAGATACCCAAGCCGATGCCATCTGCGGCTGCTACAGAGGTTAAAAGCACCTATAGTGTACCCAAAAATTATATGCGGGTCATGACTTGGGTGCCCACGATCCATAAAAAGTGCCGTTATTGCCTTAACACACGTTGACCAAAGACATTGATTCGTTAAAGGAAATTTGAATTGGTCTTCGAAAAAATGGCGGAACATTTTATGGTCGGATGAATCGAAAATTGTTAAGTATAAGGATCGCGTCAATATGTAAGACGTCCTCCCAATACCGAATGCCGAAATATACAATAAAAACGGTAAAACATAAAGGTGCGAGTATGATGGTTTGGGCATGCTTTTCTTAGCAAGATGTAGGACCCATTTATTAGATCAAAGAACACATGACTGATAAACCGTATGTCAAAATACTCCAGAAACCATGCTGCCGTATGCCAGTGAAGAAATTCCGCTTGTTTGGACGTTCCAGCAGGACAATGTTCCCAAGCACAAAAATAAAGTTGCTAAAAGTGGTTCGAGGAAACGAATGACAAGGTAATGGAATGGCCGCCGCAGTCCACTGACATTAACCACATAGGAAGTTTGAGGACTGATGTCAAAGAGATAGTAATTCGATGTAAGTCTACATCGATCACGCAACTATGGGAGGCTGTGAAGATGCCAAAAACTCTTTGACTCAATGCCACCACGTTGTGCTTAAGTACTAAAAAATGAAGGTCACGCAACATAATACTAATTTCATAAAAGGCAAAATCCAAATTTGAAAAAAAAAAATAAAAAACCAAAATGTTCCACCTTTTTCTGAAAATTTCAGGTTTAATTTGTTACACTACTAAGTTTTTGTCCGCCGAAATTCCTTATAATTTTTTCCATGCATTTATAATCCATTGAAATTAGTTAAACAATGTGTTTTTTGAGATTTGTTTTTCCTACTGTTAGGGCTTTTATTGTAAAAAAAATATTTTTTTTTATAAAAGCGATATTTTACAGTTTTTTATTTTTCCTCTTCTACTTTGGCACACTACTAAGAATTTGACCGCAGCTGTATTAGATGCTGTTGTACTATCGTACATTCCTTAAAACACTAGCGGTAAAGATTTTCAATAAAAGAAAGATATCATTGCTGAAACTTAAGTTTTTTTTGTTTTGAAACCAGTTTCTTACTAGAAGTGGTGAAACAGAGATTAAGCCTGGAGGAATTTCTTATTTGAGAGCATCAAAGGGGTTCAGAAAAGTTTTCAAATAAATTCTTGAAGTGGGTAGGAGTTCATATTAAACCACAATAAAACTTACTCTTCACTCCGATCTGGTTGTGTCTGAAAAGTTGGCCAGACACCAAACAAAATTCTCACTGCTATAGAATGCAACACATTTGGCTCGAAAATCTTTTTTGTTGGGTTTGTAGATATCATACATACTTCAAACTACGTACATATATTAGATATTGCAATGAATTTGTTTTAAACAATATTTTAAGTCTTGAATATTTATTGTTAAATATCAATTAATTAATTATGTATATTGTCAAATAGCCAGCATTGGCAATCATTCAAATACAAATAGTTTCTCACACCATCATCATCATTTTGTGATTTATGTAAACGGAAATTATAGCTGGACTTTAATATGCTCAATTCTAGCTTTGCATACTTCAAAAAGTGCTTTTCTTTAATTAAAAGCAATAATTTTTCAACAACGGATTTTGTGGTGAATGCAATTATAAGAATGTATGATTTAAAGTGACTTCGTCAACAGCTTCTAGCAAATGATTTTATTTGCAAACATGAAATATAACTTAGTTGTGGTTGACTTTTGTGCTTATAAATGCCTTAAATTGAATGCTTATACCGTTTTCTTAATTGTCCTTGCAGCTTAAGATTCGCAAACAAACAGACATCGCATCTGCACAAATCAACTTGAATTACAAATTTCTTTTTTATTGCTGCAGTTGTTTATACGGCGTAAGAAGATTTGTGCAATATATAGTTGCAAAGTGACCTATAAAACACTTTCTGACAGCTGCGTAATACTATTGTAAATAAAACTATAAATTTAATCATTTAATGCACCAGAACACCGAATGAAAAGGATATTCACCGTGACTTGTGCGTACCATGTAAGAGTATGTGTGTGTGTTTATGTAAAATAATACCTTTTAATGTGCATAGACACACATGTGCAATTATGCTGTGTGTAAGTATTTGTCTAAATTGTGTGTGTAAATATGCTCAGATATTTTATGTACACTTACAGTTATGTAAGGATCTGCTAATGAATACATCTACTAATTCACATAACCACAACCACTGAGGCAGATAGTATACACAGTAACTGTGAATAATATGCTTGAACTGATATAAATATTAATAAACAAAATAAATTTAGATTCAAATTATTGTATAACTATCTCAGAGGCTTTACATATGTACGCACACATACTCATTTCCTCAATGTTTTTGCTCCAAAAAGATCCTTACTGTTTTTTATAATTTTTTTTTTTATTTTTTTTTTTATTTTTATTTTTTTTTTTATTTTTATTTTTTTTTTTTTTGTTTCGTTTACATTAAAGGTTTCATGCAAGCACTTAATTCCAATCGTTCAGTTTGTCTGACAGTTATATACTATAATGATCCGATCTGAACACATTCCTCGGAAATTGCTTTATTTCCTTAAAAAATAACCCAACCAAATTTGTCAAAATATCTCGTCAAATTAAACATTTTTCATAAAAGCTCTTGATTCCGATCGTTCAATTTGTATGGCATCTATATGCTATAGCAATCCGTTCTAAATCATTTTTTTGGAGGCAAGGTTGCACCATTGCTTCAGGCAATAACCCATACCAAATTTTTTGAAGATAAAAAATCGTATTAAAAATGCCTTCATATATGCACTTTATTCGCTTATCAGCTTTTGAGGAGAAAATTAGGAGTACAAAATTTCAAATCGCTTTCTCAATCGCTGAGAGACTAGTTCGCAGCTGTCTGTATACAGATAGACTGACAGATGAACATAGCTAAATCGACTCAGATCTTAATTTTGATCGTCTATATAAATATACATATTATAGGCTCAACGGCGTTTCCTTTAAGCTGTTACAAACTTCGTGGAAAACTTATTATGCCTTGTTCAGGGTAAAAAAATGTTTCACTACTTTCTGACATGAAAATTTAATTTAATGATTTACCGCCTAAAATAAAAAAAAAACTAAGAAAAGTACTTAGACAACTTACTCATGCTTTTATGAAAACCGAAAAATATTTTTTAAAGAATAACAAGTATTTATCTTGTCTTCGATTTCCATACTTAACATTATTTTTATTGAAAAGAGATTGTGAATAATGTAGCCAATTCGTCTTCTTCCTGCAAGTTCAAAAGTTAGTTAGCTAGAGTTTTCGTATTGAAATTATTCTAGTTTCAATAGAAAAGAGTTCGTAAAAACATAGCCAATGAAGAATAATATGTTTCTTGTATCTAGTTTAATGAAATTTTGCGATTTTACTCAAAACCCCATTACTTAATTGTTAATTGTTCATATTCACTAAAATAAGTTTTGCAATAAATATTAATTTCGAATCTGTACTCACAGCTCTTTTGATTTCTTTTAAAACATATCTCTATATATAAAAATTTCCTGCCACTTTGTTTGTCCGCGATGGAGTCTTAAACTACTGAACCGATTTTAGCAAAATTTGGCACACTGTATCCAGTTCGAACTAACTTAGAAGATAAGATAATAAAAATAATTCATAAATGAAAAATACATTGAAACCTCTCTGAAATGGATGTTCTATTAAGAGGACATCGCCAATAACCATGCACAATGGCCGGTCACACAAATTGTTGATGTTTATATAGTACAATCTATTAAACGGACACTCTATTAGATCTAAATTTATTATTTTTTCCAACGATCTTTATTTGTTTGCCGACAAATGATGACAAAAACGTTTTCGTCTTTATTCGTAAATAAACTTTTCACTGCACTGAATAGCTTATTATATGAATAATAGTATAAAATATGTACCACAGCAACACGCAGCCGGTTCCACTATATAAATACATAATAGTATATATATTTTTATTACCAAATGCCACTAATTTAGTTTTGGGACTAAGTGATTCACCTGAAGTATTACTTTTAAAAATACGTTCCAGCTTGTTTTGATTTTCGCTTAAAATTCTCTATACACTTAATATACGGAACACATTCCATGAAGGGAATAAAGCCAATAAGTAACTAAAGTCTCACAAAATAGCAATAAGATGCAAACCAAAGCGCAAAAAGCGGGTTTTCTAAATTTCAATACCATTATACATGTATAATATGTAGAATGTGTAATACCTCAACTCTTAATGCTTGTACACGAACAATTCTCGGAGTGAATGTATCCTTATGCTCTTTTAAGCTGTTGATTTAATGGAGTTATTTATGCGACTCCAGGCTATGCTTCGTCTAATTTATATGTCAGCATAAATATGTTTCGTGTGCACAAACAAATGAATATATGGTGGCAGAGATAAATAGGTATTTATGTATATAAATACATTGCTAATGGGGTGACAGAGAAAACGTGCCAAGTGCATTTTTAACGAAAATAAGATCTAAATAAATATGATTGTATATATATATTATATAATAAATAATTATTTTTTAAAATAACTTCATAAGAAAACTTTTTTTTTATTAAAAACTTTTTTTATATTAAAAATATAATGGTATTATATTAGGAACTCAAAAAACTATTTTTTGTTCATCACAGAATTTTTTATCATCCTTTAATCGCTTCTTAAAGCTTGAGAGACACTTTCAAAGACCTATTAGGCCGAAAATTAAAATCTCCTAGCTCTTAGTGGCTAGTTAGTGCCTGTATGCCTCTTCTTAGTAACAAACCACTTTCCAAATATTAACAACTTTAATAACTGAGCGAAATCGACTTATTTGCTTTTATTTATCAGCTCATAATATGCATACTTACATATGTTTATCTTAAATTACCTTAAGGATAGATATAAGTAATACTAAGTATAAGTGCTACATATGTGCAGCAATGTGGTAAATTCCTATGTTTATGCGCTTCTCTAACGCAACAAGCCATAAAATCTTAACTTGTACTTAAGTAAGCTTCTCTGTGTGAATTTCTCTTGGCTTTATACCAGCAAGTGTAAGTGTTTTGGTGCGTTTTAAGCATTATTAATATTATTTAGCGCGTTATAACTTTGTAGATAACTAGTAAAGCTAGCACTAACTATTAAACTAACTAGTTGACCATATTTCAGTTAGCTTTTAAATCTCAACTCAACTGAAAAGAAGTACACTTCATCTATCTTCATTTGGTACAACGCCAATTGCTCGGCGAAAATTGTTAACGTGTTTTGAGAAACAGTGACAAATAGCAATTGATATTTTATAAGACTTCTAATATGTATAAAGTGATTTTGAAGTAAAGGGTTTGTCCGGAAAGTAATAGTCGATTTAAATATAGGCTCCTTCTGCGTCGCTGCAGCGCTGCCAGCGCGATTTCCAAGCACTGAAGTGACGCCGGTATACCCCGGAATAGCCTTGAAAGCCGAAATGCATGCTACTTCGATCCCCTCTGTTGTCTCAAAAGAAGAGGAAGATTGCCTATTTGTCTCGGGATAATTCATGACCGTCACCTGTGATTACGTTATACAAAAATTGGGTGTCACATTCACACATGTTCAAATTTCCTTGGCACACTTTCCACAACCACAGATTTTGATAAATTTAACATCTGGATAATTAAGTGAATACTTGTCGATGGTCTGAACTTTGCGCACTCAAGTCACATTGCCGGTGTCTGCCGAAGTTGCAGGTCTCCCAGCACGGTCTTCATCAGCGACCTCTTTCCAGCCCTCCAAAAAGGACTGGTACCACCGAAACACACCACTTCTTGCTAAAGCAACATCTGGATAAGCCTGTTTGATCATATTAAACGTCCCTGTCGCAGATTTACCGAGTTTCACAAAGAATTTAATCGCGTACCTCTGCTCTAACGAACGATACATTTTCAGCTTGAACAACTCACAGAAACATGTCGAGCGAAAATGTTTATCCTGACTCTCAAGGTGCTTGGAGACAACTGACCAGCCACTAGAAACCCCCTCTAGCGAATTCATTCGGTGCGCGCATGCTCCGAAATATAGTCGCAGTGGAAGAAGATCAGTCCTATTACTTTCCGGATAAACCCTGTATAGTCCTAACTATTACAAATATTTTTGTTCCTATTTCTAGGGAATCAATTCAAAATTCTATAATTTGTATCTGAGATACTCATGTCTAAAAATTATCGACGTCGAACTAAACCCTTTCAAGGCCGCACCAACCGAAAATGTATACCCCAGTGCTTACGGCTGAGTTTGAAAATATCAGCAATCTGTAGGGCCAGTAGTGTAATAGTGTGAAATTCAAAAGAATATTTTTTCATTAACCCTTGGGTCAAGAACGGGTACAATCGGGGCAATGCGCCCCTTAAGTTCATGTACCTCATACAAAAATTTTCAAATATGCGGTTAGTTTTGTAACGCATATATCGGTCAATACACTATATAAGATCTTATCCGAGTCCGGAGTGAATCTCGTTCTAATAGCAGTGTATCCTTCTGCCTAAAATTGATCATAGTCAATCTGTAAGGTATCTTAAGGAAATTCTGAAAGCATCGACTTCTGGCATTGATATGTCGGAAATGTATAGTCGGGTCAATACTGCTTTTTACCCCCATACACCTAATATGAATAGTTTCGAGCTTCTACATTAATACCAAGTCTAGATAAAGTCGGATGACAATATTCCCAGCTGTTTTACATAAGATAACTTAGATATCTGAGCAACTTGAAGTCAACGCAGAATATTGGGTTTTAATTTAATCTATTGAATAATACCGATAATTTATGAAATCAGCGCTCGATCCAATCCAGTTCTTACCTAGCACACATGAAAACTTTCGTAATTCTAGCAGAATTAAAACAATAAGACGGTACTTTTATAAATTGTAGGAAAATATGTTTCCGATTATTATAGAGTACGCGATGTAGTTTATGGGTCGTCCTTATATCGAAAGTTGACCGGGTTCTATCCAGTCTTATGAAGAAAAAGTTTCATTTCAATAAATGCTACGATTAAATACCTTTTAGCTATCTCGCTGGCAGTCCAGGACGTTGAGCGTTTCTTCCAATCGAGTCTGATGTTTTAGCTACAGTGTCCACCATTTTGTGAGTCATTAAGCCGGTACCTCTGTTTAGCTTTCAGGTTCTCTTTTTACTACAGTTTCCTTCCCGATCCGATTCACGAATCTCGGTTCCATCTCGGTTCCACGGGCCGCGACTCATTTTATGCTCGGATTTCGTCTATTTTTTTCGTAAGCAACCTTTCCTCTTTTTTCTTCGTCTGGTTTAACTTGAAGCTAAGTCTTTCGAGGATTTTGACCGCGGCTTTACATTTCGCTTTTGCCTTCAAGCCTACTTACTAGGGTTTGTCATCGGTCTAGTCTTTATCGCCGGCATAGTACTTTTGGAATTCTTTAGAGAGCGTAGGAATGCTTGCTTTACCGTAGTATTGACGCTTTCAAGGTCTGAGTCTTCATAGACAGCACCTGTACGCGTACGTTGCAAAGTGGGCTTGATAGTAGCACCTCCAACTACTTCTGTAAATTTAGATAATTTTACTAAACGACCAAAATTAATTTTATGACAAGATATCTTCACAAAATTTGGCATGGATTATTGTCCAAGATAACGCTAGAACGTCTGAACAAATTATGAAGATCGCACCAGTATAGCCTATAGATACATCAAATTCTCTACGATCTCAATATTAAGCTAACGTTGACAACAAGACCTGTGAAAACAATAAAAATAACTTAAATTTTCATATAATTTTAACATACCATCATAAGTAAGCACCACCCTAACGCTTTCCAATAACACACACATGCATACGTGACTATTCTTTTATCGTTTATTGTGTATTTGTGGTCACTTTTACGTGGTCTTTTGTTTTTATTTATGCAACAGACTACTACTAAACGCACTTATGCGCCCACAAGCACACCTAAGCATATATATGTGTATATGTATGTGTGAGAAGACAACCTTTTCTGCAATAACAGCTGCGCTACACACATTTTTATGCCACTTGCTGTTTGCTTTTGCCTTCATTTTGTAGAAGTTAAGCGTATTTATATGTACTTATTTGTTTGCTTATATATTATATATTGTATATGTGTGTATTTTCTCTCAACTTATGTATACTTTTCAGGTTGCATGGATTAAATCCGACTCGAAAGCAATACTCGGTATTCACACCCATATGGTGTCACTTAATCCCAGATTATCAGTGACACACAATGGGCACAACACCTGGAAACTTCACATATCCCACGTGCAGCTCAACGATTCAGGCAGCTACATGTGCCAGGTGAACACAGATCCCATGAAGAGTCTGGTAAGTAAACTCACCTAAAACCTTCACCTTAACTAAATGAAACTGACCGGTAGTGAACCAAGTAAATGGGTAGATAATAAAGGTATTACTTTGTGTGGAATGAAGGACTTAGTTGGTGGCAGGACACTGCAGCATGCAGCCGGACCAACTGGACACAACTAAGTCAGCGGCTGAGACAGCGTGCAGCTACGCTTTGGGAGTTGAGTAACTTAAGCCGTTAAGTCACACATACCTGAGTATGTATGTATGTGGTAGAGCATATGCTCAGATGCTCAGCTGCCGGCTGCTCGCAATCCCAAACACGTTTTTATTAAATATACATGTGTGTGGATATGTATATGTGTGCGCATAATTCGAGGTGTGACCTGTAATTTAAAGTGTAAGCCATCTCTGCTCTCTCCACTGAACTTTAACATTTCGTTACACGAACCAATGTTATTTCAGCTTAGCTGGTAGCTGATAAACAATAGCAACAAGCTCAACGCAATTCACACACCAACCAACTTTGGTAGCTTTACAGCAATCTTTGCAACGAAGATACCATGAGCATTCTTCCATTTGTTATACGAAAAGCTTCAATATACGCCACTAAGTAGCTCATGCCCACTTAAACGATTGCTAGGCGTCCGAATGCTGTTATACTACTCTAAGCCTTGAGGGCTCTCAGTGACGCCATGGCGTATGAGCAACAATATTTGTGCTAAGAGAAAAAAATAGTTCAAGCATGGCACGTGTCGCTATCTACGAATACTCAACTAATCCATAAATATACATTAATATGATATGTTTATAATAATCCCTAAGAATCACCAGGCACACACCTGCATACACACAAATGGATATACATTCATATGTAATATATGTATGTTCATATGCATGTGTGATATGTTTTAGCTCAACTATGCAAGTGCGAATGCCGCTTCTGGTCAACCCTATCGCATAATTCTACATTTATGCTTCCGTAATCGGTCTCGGAAGCCATGCCTAAGCCATGCTGACTGAAATAATAATACAGTTAGTGATAATATTTTGCGGTCATTTGTACTTATAGATGATCAAAAGGTGTGCACATATCAGCGCACATATGCATTGCTTTACAGTACATATAAAATAATATATACACATATGTAGTAAATACACGTACATGCATGAATTTATACCCACTTACAAACTCATGCGCATATATGTACATAACTACAGCATATGAATGTCAGGCGTTAAAGCCATACATGAGTTATCTAATAGCTCAAAGCATACGCTTAAGTGTAGATAAAGGGTTGAAGTGTGCCAGAGACACAATGCGATATATAAACTTCTTCAAAGCACATACACTTGCATACGCCATACATTTGTCCTCTTCACACACACTCGCCCGAAAGCATGCTACAATAATAATAACGCAGCTGTTGGCCCCACATTATGGCTATCTCATGAAAATTTTTCTCATGCCTGCCGCTCGGCCACTCATCGATGCCTTAGATTATTCCAATCAAATATGTGTGTTTGGCTATGTGTGCATTTATATGCACACTTCCGTGCAATTCATGTGGTTATTTGCCTGTGAGTGTACGCAGAATTCAATTATCTATTGATATGGCGGCCAAATGTTTGTTTGCCATGTATTTGAAATGAATTTTTACTATCGCATATACATAAATTTGCCTTTGCCCAGCTTTTGTGGAGTAATAAAATAATAATTGAAAATTTCATGCGGAAATAAATTATCAATGTATTAGTAATTTGTAATCATAAATTTGCTTTGAAAGAAAACACTAAGCAGTTGTGGGAGTGTGAGGATAAAATGTGGGCATATATTTACTGTGAAGCAAGAAAATTATTACTTTGACCTTTGTCTACAAAAAAGAGAACGTGTCAACTTCGGGTCCTTCGATGTCATAATACCCTTCACAAACACAAACAGTTTTTTACAAAAAGTTGATTTGGATAATTTAGCTCGTATGGCAGCTATGTGCTATAGTAATCCGATATAAATAATTTTTTTAGCGATTGTATTATTCCCTTGAGCAATACTCCATACCAAAATTCTTGAAGACATTATGTTAAATGAACAAGTTTTCCATACAAGCACTAGATTCCGGTCGTTCAGATTGTATGGCAGTTATATACTACAGTGATATCGGCGGATCCGACAAAGGAGCAGCTTTGTGAGGAGAAAGAAATGTGTGCAAATTATCAGAATGAAATCTGTAAAATTGAGGGATATATATACATAGAGACGGATATAACTAAATCGGCTCAACTGATCAAGCTGATTATTTTTATAAACATACATATAAATTTTTTTTGTAGCTTCTCCTACTTGTCCGTCCGGGTGTTACAAACTTAATATATCCTGTTCAGGGCATAAAAGTAGTTTAGAATGTCTGCTATATGCGTAACACAAGGAAACTCCGCCATCCTCACGGTTTACAGACTAAGAAAATTTTCCCTGAGTTTTATTAAGGTACCTCTAATACAATCAGCAAACATGTGGGGTAAAGTCAGCCGGATGTTCCAAGTAGTTATATTGAGGTTAGGTCAAGTTTTCATTCACTTCTATCTACTTTACGCACAAATATATATATACAAAGATATACCGTTATGACTAAAACATGATCTGCAATTTTCATTAAGAAAACTCAAATATTGGCCGATTTATCCAGTATAAAGACACCTCGAAAACATTTATATTAGGTATATAGGGGCTCTGAGAAGTATTGGCCCGATTCAACCCACTTTTGATACACAGAATTACTATTGTCAGGAAAGGATTCCGTTTAAATGTCTACTGCATATCCCACACATTGACCGATATTTTCGATCCAAAGTTAACTATAGGTATTGGGGTCCAGGCCGGTACCTACGGACTTGAATAGCTTTATTTGGATTTGGAGAATTTATGGTCATAAGGTGGCATACTTTAAAGGAATTACTAGTGCAATTTTTTTTTTTTTTTTGTTATGTTAATGACTTCTTGAAAGAATCAAATGGAATCTAAATTTATGTTATATGGGTAGTAGTCCAATTTCGCCTACTTTAACACTGTGACATAGGAATTTGAGAATAATGCACGTGCTGAACATAGTCCAAATCGGTTGGTCGGGTTACGAAATATGTGATTCCACCAAAAAGCTAGTGGTGCCACGCCCATCGATCAATTGAAACCACGGCTCAACTAAAGACTTATCATACCATTTTGGGGGTAAAATTTAATGTCTATGGATTATTTCATTATTGATTTATTGCGCTTTTAGTAGTTTTGAACAGTACCATTATATGGACAGTGAGCAGGAGGACCCACGCCCGATTTTCACTAAATGACGATTTTGGTAAGTTGTACAGTCACACGATCTTTGTAATTGTCAGCTTTAACATTTCCAAGAAAATTTTTAACAATGCTTTTAGAAACACTTCAGGCTTGTGTTTCAGTTTCATTGAGCCATTACCTCAACAAACTTCTTCATTAAACCCAATTTAATATGCAAAGGCGGTAATAATACATTTTTGGGATCAACTAGAGGTCCACTTCTAACGTTCTTATGTCGGGGAGTAAGTGCCTGACGTATTAGCAACTGCTTCTGTACACAATGACAGTCTCTAACACTCCTGTCCCATTCGCAAAAGAAGCAATAATATTTCGTATGTCCTAGTTGCATTCTAAGAAAAAGGGCTATTACTTTTAAGTTTCCACATACAAGGAGTAAAACAGGACATAAAAAACAACAAAAAAAAAGAACAAATGTTTTATTCGGTAAAATCAATTTATTTTATTCGAACTAGTCTCCTCCTACTTAAATACAGCTTTTTGCATAATCCAAAAGTACGTCTAACGAGTGTTTTAGCTCGATTGTCGGTATGACTGCCAGTATGCCGGTGCAAGCCTTTTGAATGACTTCTACGTCTGCATAAGGTTTTTTTCCCGAAAAGGAAGAAGTTGCATGGTGCCATACCAGGTTAATCCGGGGAGTGGTTAATGGTTAAAATGTGATTTTTGGTCAAATAATCGGTCCTTCGAATGTTGGATTCTGAACAATTTTTGGTCGTCAGTCAATTTGTGCGGAACAAACAGTGCACACACCTTTCTTAAGCCCAAATGTTCAGACAAAATGCGTTAAATCGATGTTTTGGAGATGTTTAAATCCATTTCCATGAATTTCAACGATGACTTCGTCTGATCTTTTTATGAATTCATGCACAGTTGCAATGGAATTTTCGATGATCACGGAATTTGATTGGCTCACATGTTGATCGTCATTTATGTCCTCACGACCATTTTGAAAACGTTGAAACCACTCATGCACTCCGCTACGGGAAAATCAACCATCGGCATAAACTTGTTTCATCAATTGAAACATTTCGATAAAAGCTTTACCAATTTTAAAACAAAATTTTATGCTGGCTCCTTGTTTGAAGCTCATTTTCCCACAGATAACACAAACATACTGACACTTAAAACGCAATAACTTCACTTCTAATCTATGAAATATCATGAAATTCTCACAGAACAATCGATAAAGATAACAGATTCTAACCAGTCAGTATATAGATGGCGCCAAAAAGTGCTGTTTACTTTGGAAAGCACCTTGTAGAACACGTTATCGATTCGGACACCGTTAGTCTACTGAGAAATATTGTAAAAGAAAATGATCGTAAAAACACTGTTTTCTTCAAAACAAGCAGGCAGAACCGGTCTAAACCGGATAAATCCCTGATCGTATGAAAATATGAGATAATGCGTTATAATGAAATTTTAGTAACTATTGTAAAATCTAAAACCGTAAGTTACAGAATATCTGTGGGTGATAGGAAAATTCTGTTTTCAGATTTGACTTCAGGGTATCTAACTGCATTAGAAACACCTAAGAATTTTCATGTCATAAGTTTTGTGTCTGCCAGTGTAATTGAAGAACAATGTTTTGTGGAGGGAGTGGCTCTTCAATGAATACCTCTACCTCCGCTCTTTAATTATTGCAACGCGGACACAAGAAGAATACGTAATATTTTTTGCTCGAGGAGATGTGTTCGATTTCAGATATACTATATCACCGGATCCAAATGAAAACTACTAGTGAAGGATTCGATCTTTGTGGTGTGTGAGTTACAATATCTTATACAGGTGGATGGTTACCACTTAACCTACAGTGGATCGAACATATACGTATATTGAAGGCATATAATTAGAGAAATTTGCAAGGCATTATGAGAGGCAAACTGAACTCTACTAGTTATTCTATGTAAAATTATCAATTTCAAAACTTTCAGAAAAACCTGCTAGTAACTTAACTCCAACCTAACTTTAACATAAAAGTGATTAATAGTATTCGTCGTATGACTATTTCCTATTTGATATTTACATAAAATTATTCATATCTCTTTTATGTTCATTCTTCAACTGCACCAACCATGTAATGCTTAGTATACTTACGTGTTTATGTGTATGTGTTTTTATTCCACATTCGTTCACATTTTGCACCAATCCTTGCACTTGCCACCATCACCACCACCTGCAGTCTGGCTATTTGGATGTTGTAGTGCCGCCGGATATTCTAAATCATCCGGAACAAAATCCCGAAGAGGGTATCTGCAATGAAGGTGGCACAATTGTGCTCATCTGTAGTGCTACTGGCGTCCCTGAACCGACTGTGCAATGGCGACGTGAGGGCGCTAAGGATATAGTTCTACGAACGGAGACAAGAGAGAAACAAGGTAAGACTATGCATGAGTATAAGAATTGAAGGAAATAGTTAAAAAAAAAAATTTGTCGAGTTGCTACAATTTGTATGTGTTTTAACACATTACATATATAAAAAACATGAATGATTGTATATTTGTGTACCTTGTGTAGTTTTTTTTCCTACAGAATTGAGAAAATTATTGTTACATGAAAAAAGCATTACGTAAGTCATTATTTATCATTCAAGATCGCTTTAAAAGTCAACAACCATATTTTATATCCAACCACATATAAAATGTTAATAGATTTTCAATCGCTAAAATGGCTTACGCTGATGGTGTGGCAGTTTCAGTCAGAGGTAAATACCAGAATATCCCCACTAAACTAATTTTAAATATGTATAAAGATTTGAAACCAAACTTAGACTCCAGGGTACCAAAAGCAGCTTCAACGCTTTACACTTGGTTAAAGATAGTGGGGCCCAAATGGCCCAATGGCTCTGATTTACGATATATTCGTATGGTAGCCAATAACAGAAAATGATTATGCGGTAAAACATATGGAAAGCTTACAAAACAAAGTTAGTATTTGAATCAGTTGAGTTGTCAAAAGAACGACAAGTCTAGCACTGAACGTCTCTTTAAACTCACTGCCAACAGACTTTTCCTATAGATGGAATTTAAACGGACTCCAATATTACTTTCCTTTTCATAGAACAGAGGGAAAGAGGCGAGGTGGGCAAGGGCGCAACGATAAGCATCATCAATGGTATTCAAAAAAAGCTTCGATCTCTAGTGGATCTAATACCCCATTTCGCGATGAACCTGCATGGGCTTCCAGGGCCCAGTGATATCCATCGTAATTATGAAGTAGCTTAACTAGCCATAACAGGCCCTACACCACAATTAGACTTCGAAATAGAGAAAATGTATATGCCTCTGGCTACTTGCAAATATTTAATCAACAAATAGGTTACAAATGTACCTTTGTCACGGGGAATTCAATCCCTGACTTGCTTAACAAGCAGAAAAACGTGACAAGAAATGTCAAATATGCTAGTAAACTAGAAACGCCAAATAACGACTATTGCAGAAGCTGTCAGGAAGTAGATGAAAAGGAGACTATAAAGCATCTTATGTGCGAATGTAAGGCCTTACATTATGTATAAAAGAATCGCAACTACCGGACAATGGTTTTTTGATGACGTCTCAGAGTGTGCATAGATAAAATTTTTGGTACCCATGACTTTCATCAGAAACACGGCATATTTCAAAGAAGAGATATGAATGAGAGAACTTTAGTTTTGGTGGTGGAGCCTCCAAAAAGCCTAGTTGCTTCTTTAAGCGACCACTCTATGTAGGTTGCATTTTATATTTCGGGATTTGGCAACATTTGTGCTGCATTTTGAAAATCACAAGTATTTTTCCAAAAATTCGACATTTTTGATGGTTTGCATATCCAGAACGTTTGACATACATTGTTTAAAGTAACTTAAAATATTCTTCAAGACCAAAAAATGGAATTAAATCTAGAACATTTTCGAGCGATTAATTTTTAAAACTTTCGTCGAAGATTAACTTATCAAGAAAGAATAAATGAACTAAATTCAATTTTTGACGATGAAGCAACATCAAGGGTGAGTTTTTTATCGATGGTATGGTGAACTCAATCGAGGTTGTAGATCACTCAAAGACAAATTTCGAGAAAGTCGTTCATAATCAATTGTTGCTCCGGTAACTATTGATGATGTGCGGAAACTGACATTGCAAGACCGTCATCGTGAGGCATAAGTGAACTAGCATACCATACATTCAATATTGCATAAACATTTGACTGTAAAAAAATGGGTTCAGGTTGGATCGCACACAATTTATGAAACGCTTATAAAAAGCATCATGTCGATTGGTCGAGAGAAATGTTAACAAAATACGAGAGTGCTGCTCGAAACACGTCCATGGAATGGTGAAATGAAAAGTGATGAGTTATGCCCGAAAGTAAACAGCTGTTTACTGTATGGGTGTTTCAAGCTGAGTCGAATCTAAAAAAAAACTTTCGAAGCACTTCCAAGCAAATAGCTACCTGTTTATCGAAAAACTTGACATGTGGCAACCATGCCACTAGAACAATGCAAAGCACTATATTCTGAGTGGTATACAACTATTTGTTTGCCAGTTGTCTTTCAAAAAATAAGAAAAATAGCCGCCGAAGACGGATCACTCGTCACCACGACAATGCCAGCTCTCACACATCGATTGAAACAACTACATTTTTGAGCACTCAAAACATCGATTTAACGAGTCGACCTCCAACGTTTTTCGACATCTGAAGAGGCGGTTAATGCTTTCAAAGGGCATGTTTTGGAGATACCTCAATCAAAGTAGTAAGTGTGCCTCGACCAATGGTTCAAACGCTTGCAATAGTGTATAGATCTTAACAGAGATTCATTAATTAAAATATGCTTTTGCTCTCGAATCCCGAAATATAAAAGGAATCCTACATACCTGCTCTAAAATCGCTAATCTTGAGTTAAAGAGACAATAATTAGTAAAAATCAATGGTAATTCAAATCTTTGCCGATTGTATCCAACAATGGTATGTACTTTAAGACAATGTACATAGTATTCTTTGCAGGTTTCTGGTTTTTACGCAGAAATTTTCGCTTTTTGTTTGTTGGCCGCAGATTCTTGGTTTTTGTTCGTAAATTTTTAATTCTTCCGCCATTTTTTTGTATCTAAATAAATGGATCAATCATGTTCCGTAGCGTTTTGTCTTCGATTTCGGAACTTTACAAGCAGCGTATCTATCATATTTGAAGTCTTTGTCAGATCGATCGATTCGATCACGCTGAGTGAAAGAGACGGAATATCACATAGGCAAAAAGTTCCAAATTATAAATTGAAATTTGCACACGGCTACGATGAGCTTTTCCCGCTGTTTCCTTATTTTCTAGTTACTAATATTTCTATGTTGGAAAACTTGAAGGATAAACCAAGGAGAATGTATCAATCGAACATGTCACAGATGGAGCTGAATGCATGAGTGCTGAATCTATTTCAATTTCAGTTACGGATCTGATTGGATTTATTAACAATTTATTCTGCATACGTTGCTACACTTTGTTACTTCAGTGGTACCTAGCATTATTTATTATATTCAAAAATAGAGACAGTCTTTAATTATGTTTCTGAAAAAAGGCAAATTACTGGATTATATTTATGTTTATAATTTTTTCAGAGTAGTAAAATTAGTATGGCTTATTACTAGGCTTTGGGAGGACAAAATTTCCCCCTTTGAAATCCCCGCTGAATTTAAAACCACCGTTACTAAGTACATTACTTTATGGCAGAACAATGATGAAAAGGATTCATAAAGGATTAATAAACATTTTAAATAAGTAAGCCTTTAAACTTTTTAAAGTAACGAACTCATAATATCATAAACTTCAAGTAGATTCACAAAAATTTTCGATTTTTATTGGTAGCTATTAGCTTACTGGGAGATTCACTTTAACCTCAGATTTTTTTGTTAACTAAAAAGACAGTACGTTTCCTTAAATCTGTAATATCTGTCCAACAAACCTGTGATTAACGAGCACTAACAAATTTCGAAATGTCGGACATATTGTATAGCGACTCCTAAAAACATATTAACTGTTTAAATGTTACTGCCTCAAATAGTCTGAACCATCTGGTCTCATTATTATAAGAACTTGTATTAAATATATATATGTAGTATATATTTTTATCTCAATTCATATTAGAAATATGTAGAGCAATACCAAGTTAGGCTTTGCTTGTTTCAAAGATAAATATAACAGTTAAGCTCAGAAAATCATAGTGATAAGAGATATGCCATACTGACTCTGTTTTCTGAGAATGAAATTCAGTTTTAAGATAATTTCTATTTTTCTTTAGAGACATTCAGCTCTTTTAAATCCGAAATGTCAATAGCATAAACGAATTTTACAAAAAATTTAATACTATTTCACCCCGAAATTTCCGAGAAGGCCAATATTTAACAAGAGATTTTTCAACGGCTTTCTAAAAACTTTACATGTATACAAAGGGCAAACGATCAAGAAGTGTTTCTCCAGGTATCTTGTGGAGATAGCAACAGTTATACAAAGTACTAGAGGTCAGAATGTCAGGAATTTTCAAACAATATATGTTGGCTTAAAGTACACTTTGTGGTTTTTTACAACTTTGCCAAAAGCTTAAGAGTTAGCTAAACGCTAGAATAATCACACCGTAGAGCTCTTTTCCAGAACAAATTGACAAATTTAGACTTTTTTTGTCCTAGTGCCCCTTAACATATATTCTTAAACATTATCTCACTTCTTCTCACATGAGATGGCTATACAAGTACAAACAGTATTGTACACTGTAGATATATACAAGCCCAAGTAGGTAGGTAGGAGTGCAGCCCTATCGGGCTCAATTAGCACTTGATGTGTCATTTTGATACACTGTTCGTAGAATCTCCTGTATCTGCTATTACGTTTCACTTTCTCTCTCAAACCATTTTGAGGTTTCGACGAAACTACTTATGTCCGATATGCTTTTAGTGGAGATCCATTCAAGGTTTGGTGCTTGATGGATTCCAAGTGTTTTGTGTCGGATATGTGCTCGAGCTGGGCATTCGCAGAGAAAGTGGAAGATTGTTTCCTTGTTCCCTGCTACTCCGCAGCCACGGCAGATGTCGTTGTGGGGCAAACCCATTTTGGATGCGTGTTCCCCAAATGGCCAGTGCCCCGTTGTGGTAACTGTTACTCTGTAAATACTTTTTGTTGACCTATTTAACAAGTCGTTGGTTCTTTTCCTGTCATATGTTGGCCATAATTGTTTAGTTATGACGCATTTTGTAATGGTTTTCCACCTGTTATTTGCAACTTGTTGAAACTGTCTATTGATCTCTCCTTTGATCGATCCTAGCGGGCTTGGTATTAGCTCCGCCTCGGATTCGTTGAGGAAAGATCCTGCCTTTGCCAATTCGTCTGCTTTTTCGTTACCGAAAATGTTCCTGTGGCCGGGAACCCAGATCAAGTTTAGTTGGAGCTTGCCTTTTATTGAGCTTAGTGCTCTCTTACAGTTGGGAACTACGATGAACATGAGTGAAAACATGGCCAGAAGCGCCGCCTGGCTATCCGTAAATATAGTTGCTTTATTTATGTTGCCGTGGTTTTCTAGTAGAGCTTCGCAGGCTTTTTCTATGCCTAGTACTTCCGCTTGGAAGATGCCAAGCCCAAGTACTAAAACTTCATAGGTTTCCTCACCATCAAATAAGTTTCGAACAGTTATGGTAGTATATAGATCGTTTCTGATTAACTTTAATGACAATAGAAATAGCTGCTAAGGAGTAAAAAAATAAATACTAGAGAGAGAGAATGGTTTTGAAAAATGTGGTGAAGGAGATATTATCGTTTGCTTGATTTTTAAAGTTTTTAAAAACCTTTACTGCAAATCTACGAAATTGTAGAATATGTGTCATTATTAATTCATTTTACTATACGAAAATCACCAATACCATACATAGTTAAAGCAACAATCCAGTAAATGTCTGACACCACTTTAAGATCTTCAAACGTTTGCTCTCACCACCCAAACACAAATTGCTACCGTGTATTCCCCTGAATATTTTGTATGCTGCGATTAAATGGTAAGTAAAACGATACTCATTTACCCGTTGCCGCCCTAATTGAGCGCGAGAGTGCAACTTATGCGGGACAAAGGTGGGGCAACAATCCACTCAAACACTTCAACTTTGCCTGAGTGTGCTTAGCCTGCTTTGAAAAGGTTGGATCTACTCACACACACATACACTTAAGCCTTAATGTGTTGGGGCCAGCGATTAGGTGTTGAGAACGTATGTACATTGTGTGCACATACTCCGGATGACATGTTGGTGTTGTTATTGTTTTTTGTATGTTACAAATTGCGGTGTATGTCTTTTGTGCACAAGCGCAAGTGTTTGGCATGCCACATAATGACTGTTTAGCAAAGTCGGTGTCTCCACACTAATGGCTGCTATGAGTACTACTCCTTTTTTCTTTTATTTTTGCCTTATTATTTGCATGCGATTCTTTTTTTTTTCTATGAATTATATGAAGTTCAAGGGGATGGAAGAAACTTGTGGAGTCTTTGAAAGCACATTTGAATATTTGTTCGTGTATACTTACAGTATATATAACATACAGTACAGAAGTCACATTATATTACTTCCATACGTACGTGAGCAAAGAAATGTTCAGTCACGCATAAAGGGTGGTCCATATAGTAGTTGAGATCTCTGACATACATTTATTTGACTACCATTCGATCTTCGCTGGCTCAAGGTACAAATTCAAGAAAAATTAGCCGGCTGAGTGAAACTGTAATCGGCTGTTCGGCTCGCTGTCAAGAACAGCATTTCAAAATTTTACACTTTCATACAAAGTCCTGGTCACACGACCTTTTTTAAATCATCTATGTCAGAATAATTTTGAAGTTTGAACATTGGAACATTACGAAACTCGCAAAGATTTTATTTAGTTTAGACGTACTCATTTTTCTCTCGGAAATATTATCACCTAAAGTATTTGTGGATCGAAATGATTATTCAGAAGCCACCAAATCCTCGGACAAGGAGAGCTCAGAGCGAATATTGTAAACTTTACCCGGAGGGCTCAGAACAAATATTGAAGAAGGACCCCTACAGATAGACGATAATTGATATTGCCAATATCATCTATAGCTTCTTACCTATGTATGTCTAAGCGGTTCGTTCTTTCGTTGATTGTTGTAGATACTTGAATCATTAGTATATACTTCATCTTAGCGGGTGATTACCAAAACAATATATCTCGACAAAAGAGCTGCTACTTCTATTTTTATAAAATCTTGCTCCGTCATCCTAAAAGCTCCTAATACTTCTATTAACAGAAAGCTGAATCGATTATAACGAATCGACCGCGTTTACCGTTACACATTTTCATCATACATTGATATTTTTCCTGGAATGCAATAAAGGTTCCACATTATGCGTATTGTTCGCAACAACGTATGGACGGTTCAACTCATCTGTTGGTTGGTTTGAACACTGATAAGTCAGCTAATTTCAACGAATGCATTTAAGCCGTAAATTAACTCATTGTGTCGCTTACGAAATGCCAATTTAACACTAATAAGAGACTGAATTGATTTAACAGAAGGCTTCATTTCCTAGAAATAATCACTCAATTTCGGTATCATTCAAACAATCAGCGCTTTAAAGTGGATTTCCTCTCGAACTGTACCAGAAATAATCGCATGGAAAACGCTTGACCGTTTTATTTCTCCTGCCCTGGATTAAATTATTTAGAACCTACTTGTCAGTGGGACTCTTTAAGACCTTTTGTCGTTTTCGAGATGCAACCCACATTGAAAAATCTGTTGCACACCATAGATCAATGCTTCAAGCGATATTTACGATCACTGGAAGAGATTGTTAACTTTCAAGGCATTCAAGAGAGATATTAACATTCATGTCAAAATAAAGATGGATGAGTTTTAGTACGTTTCGACGAAATTATCTACGACTTCGAGTGTCAACTGTGACGTGGGAGCCAAGTCAGGAGTGTGACGACTTTCTGTTTGATGATTGGAGATATTTCGTCTTACATTGATCACAACTAGACCATATGCTTAGCTTCCTTATCCACTCTAAAGAAAGCAAAACTAACGGCACGGTTGTTGCGCCGAATGATATCTTATAGAAAATTTTACCTTCTCTATTTAGCTCTACAGTTTCAGTCTTTCACACAGTACGCTCGATAGAACCTTACATGCAATGTGAGGAGGCTTATCCCACGGTAGTTGGCGGACATTTTGGGATCTCACTTTGTGTTAATTGGATAAATCACACTTAAATAACTTTCGTCAGGCACACTCTCCAAAAGCAGCCACCGGAGTTGATGGCTATTAATACAAAGACCGACATGGATGAATTTATCTCCAATATCTTTCAATTACTTTCAATACCCAACCAAAAGTGAAACCACTGGCCTGTTTCAGTGATTCCGGCATTCTTTCGAATAAACCAATGATATACCGAAAGTTAATTTGATAAATTTCTAAAAAATAACCACCATACTGAGCACCCTGTTCAGACATACATATACAACCACAGGTTGTCAGGTTAGCGTAATGTGATAGACATAATCGAAAAGTTAATTAATTAGGTCACCACACACACTTTGTTCACCCTTTAATGAGCCACTTTTTTCAATTTATATACCCTTTTTCATTACACTCTCTCCCTTCGATGCTTGGCATTGTGGAGAGAGCACCGCACTTGAACCACATATCAGAATGTCTCCGATGTGCATGCTGTAATTTAGTTTCTGGCATCCATTCTAAACAAACAAAAGTATACTGAACATTCTTTATTTACCAATTGTACGATTTTTTCTCATTGCAGTGGTCAAAACGGTGGAGGGCGAGCGGCTCGTGCTGACGAATGTGCATCGCACCGATATGGGCGGTTATTTGTGTATTGCCTCGAATGGTGTACCGCCGTCCGTGAGTAAGCGCTTCGACGTGCATATCAATTGTAAGTACCAAAATCACAAAAAAACAATTGTAATTACATTTGTACAGTTATATTGTAAGTGAAATGCATTTATCCTAGTTTAAGTACACATGCTCATTTGTCTTCGTACTTATTTGTAGTTGAAATTGAGTTTCGTTTTCAATTAAATCTGCCACTTGAAGGCCACGTCGCAACTTTTTTTCTCTGACCAATCGGAAGCCAAAGAAAATAGATGATAAACAAAATCTATGAATGAAAGGGAATCGTAAAACTTAGAAAACATCATTAAAAATGGCTTAAGGGTGAAATGATATTGGCAGTGAAGCCATGACCCATATACTATTTAAGCAATTTTCGTTAATTGTGTAGGAAAGAGTTCAAGGCGCCAAGCTGTTTACATTATATATGTCTACATATGTAAATATGTATGTAAGTTGGGCTTAGTTAAGTATGTTTGCGGACAAAACGTTATGTTTTGATTTCTAAAGCATGAAGTTCCATTAAACCATGCTCTGAAAAGCTAAACAAAACCATATTCTCATAATTCCTCGCATTAGCTTCGCAATATTGGACAGTCGAAAGAGTCTTTTCGTATTTCTAATCAAAATTCAACTTATTTTTTTTATATTTATAATGAACCAGATATGTACCATTTTGGTCGACCACTTTTTGTCACTTTTCCGCTTGAGACATTCCATTAGTGTAAAATTTTTCTGGTTTCTCGGCAAAAAACTGCGACAAGTAATTTTCACAGGCTTCGCTTGAAGTCAACTTTACTTCATTATAGCAGTTCTGCTATGACCGAAACAAATAGTAGTCCGATGGTGCAAGGCCAGGGCTATATGGTGCATGCATCAAACCTTGTGTGTGGTTTAACGTTGTCTTGAATAAAGACGAAGCCCTTTCTGTTGACCAATTCTGGCCGTTCTTTTCGATTACTTGCTTCAAAATCATCAGTTGTTAACAGTAATTCGCTATATTTTGAAATTTTTGTATAAAAATTACTAAGTTTTGAATAGCTGCAACATTTTTCAACTCCCCGATTTTAATTTTTTTTTTTTGGTTAAATGAAGCTTTAAATATCAACTTTCCAACACTATATGGTATGACACAATGTGATTGGTAGCACTGGAGATATACGACTGCAACGACATCTATTGACAAAATACGATAAGACTTTTTCGACTACCCAATATATGAGGATAATTCATAAACTAGTGCTACTGTGGTTCGTAACGTAAGCGAAAACAGGCTGGAAAAATCCTGAAGGTTCACTACCAGTCAAAAGCTTAATTTGATGTTTGTTATTTATCGACGATATAACCTAGATATCTCATCAAACTTTAATGCAGCTATAAGTTTTAATAAAAATATACCCCACTTTTCCATAAATGACAATATTAACCAATATCTTGCTTCGTGTAAGTGCGATGGAATGAGATTTTAACTAAGAAAACAACATCGCTGGCATTTTTAGAATTGATTTTTCCTCGATTTATATGAAAACGCAAACCCGCAGAATTTTTACTCCGACGATTCCCTCTTTGTACGAGTACTTTTAATATCAAAGACGCACCAAGCTTTGGAAGGTCAATCATCGAAACAATATTTAAAACCGTTGAATCTGACCGTCAACTAAGCACTGTTTCAAATGCCGAAGAGATAAACAATGCACACAATACCATTCGGGACTACTGATGTTGGAGCGCCACAAGACACTCAGCAATTCAACGAAAATTATGGCTTAGAAATAACTTCAAGAATTTTTTTTTAGATAATATGAAGGCAAAATTTGTATCTTCATTATAAAAACCTAAGATACACACCTAGTGTGATCGCCTAAAGAAAGGCTAATTTACCTGCAACTTGCAAGGGTAAAAGTCGGGGAAATACATTCACGTGTAAAAATTAATACTCAAAAATTTTTCGAAACAATTCAACATCAACTTTTAGAAGAAAAATTTGGTATCTAATTAATTTTTTTTAAATGTTATGACTCACATAGTTTTTTTCGCGTAAATGAAAATTATATTAAAATCATACTTAAATGAGGAATAGGTGAATAAATTTAACCGAAGAAGCTTAAGAAAATCGTAATTTCTTATATTAGGTTGTCAAATATCTCCCTTCCGCCTTTTTGCTCTTTATTCAATGTTTAATAAAAAGTGTATGTAAATATGCGCCGCTTCGTTCGATAATCTGTTTCCATCTAGATGGCAACTTCATAATAACCCCTCGTAGAAGCCCCCTCCTTATTTGCGAAGAACTCGGACAGCCACTTTTCACAAGCCTCTTTTGAGTTCAACTTTACACCGAAAAGGGCGTTCGCCATGGACAGGAACAGGTGGTAATCACTTGCCGCTATGTCCGGGCTATATGGTGTATGCGATAAAACCATCCATCCGAACTCCCGTAGCTTCCGACGAGTCATCAACGAAGTGTGTGGCCTGGCGTTGTCCTACAACCTTCCTGTTGGCCAATTCTGGACCTATCGCCTGCTTCAAGCGGTACAATTGTGCGCAGTAGATAGTAGAATTAAACGTCTGGCCATATGAGAGCAGCTCATAAGGGATGATTCCCTTCAAATCCCACCAAACACACAGCAAAACCTTCCTGGACGTCAATCCCGATGGCCACTGTTTTCACTTGATATTATCGTATGTGATCCATTTTTCGTCGCCAGTCACCATCCGCTTCAAAAATGGGTCGGGTTCGTTCCTCCGCAGTTCGAAGTGATAGTGTACCATCCCCCAAAACACCATTAATCTCACGGGACGTTTTTCTAGCAAATTTGCCTTTAACGAAGGAAAACTTTAATATAGCGCAAATTTCGGCGTTAGTGAACTCCATGTTTACACGTCTGTAATTGTTGGACGGAATATCCAAACTAATCATGCATAGCGTCGTTTTATAGTTTATGTCAAGACCTTTCAAAGTTGTATTGTATTGCCAGATACGAGCTCTGTAGCGCTTTATACATAGCTATGAAATTCAAAAGACAAAAAGGCGGAAGGGAGATATTTAGAGACATGAGCTTGAGGTCAAGCATTAGACCGATTCCATTCATATTCAGTGGTAGGCCGCACAAATTTTTTGATTATAAACTACATATGTGTAGAAAAATTAGCTGTATGTTCGAAAAACGTGAAATTATGTATATGGAGACTGGACAAGTTTTCATCATTTTAGCAGAAAGTTACACTGCTATTAGCAAAACACGCTCTAGCATTTCTACTAAGATAACTCAGATATTAACCAATATATGCGATATAAAATAAACCGGAAATTTTAAAATATTTTTAATAGGTTCTTTTCGAAAAAACATACTGATTGTTAGACAATGAAAATGTTTTTTATTTAATGTGAAGTACAATGCATACAATTAATTTTTGAACATAGCATCATTCGAATGGGATCCATTCGATGAATCCAATTTTCGAGTACTATTTCCATTAAATCAAGTCGTATGAATAACACGTTTAATATTGACTTTTAATGTTGAAAGACTCTTTAATTGTGGCCATAAAAAGTTGGCTGTCATCGATCTATGCCACTCTTTTGACAGTAACGATGTCACCAGCTTCATTTTGATAGAAGTACGGGCCGATGATTCCACCAGACTTAAAACCATACCAAACTGTCAATTAGGTGAATACAGTGGTTGTTCATAAATAATTAAAGGACTTTCTTCGCATACCATTCAGTTCAAAGTGAACCTCAACGGGAAAGATAATTTTCTACAGACTTTTTTAAAAGATAGCGTACTCTAAAAATAATATTTGTGCAAAGATTTATGCCGATATATTCATTTGTGTTTGATTTGTATACTGAAACGTGAAAAAATCAGATGGAATTTAACGAAAGTAAGCGTGGTTTTAGACTATGTATCGAACTTTATTGAAATTAGTCGAGTGGATCAGGAGATATGTGATTTCACCTAAAGGCGGGCAGAGTCATGCCCGTTGTCCAATTTCGACACCGTCTCTTACAAATCCCTCTTAAAGCAACACGATTGTAAAATTCAAAGTCTCCGACGCTTTTTTATTAATTTATGGCATTTTAATAGTTTTTAACGAAACCGTTATAAAGGAAGAGGGTGGGATTACTAACCGATTTCGCCTACTTCCATACTCTCTTAAGAGGTTAAAAAAAAAACAATTTTTCGAAAAATCCTTAAATATATTTTATAATCTGTACACTACATTCAACCTTTCTCATTTTATTTATATAAAAAATATATCCAAGCTAACAATTTCATGCTTTAGATTTACCCAAAATTGAAAATTTTCGACAAATATGTAGAATATTTTGTGTAAAAGACATTAGACTCTGGTTGTCTCTCCCCCTGTCTATCATTTGCGTGAAATTTACTTTAAGGATGAGTCCGTCTATCACTGAAGGGTTTATTTATTAAATTTGTGTTCTCTGCAAAAAGAATTGATATAGCTGAATCGGCGTGGTTTTATAAATTAAAAAAATTTTCCTTGATTTTCTCCCACAATAAATGCATTTTTTTACAGTACGTTTTCATAAAAGTGTTACTTCAAGCGGTAGTCCTTAAAATAAATATGTACATAGCAATTAGTACAATTCAACTTTTAACATTATTTGTACATAGCCACACACACACATACACCCACCTGTCAAGCAATCACTTGACGATAAAGCACAAGTATACAATTTGTTTGAAATTGTTGCGATGCTTAAAGTCAGCTTTAACTCGGGCATTCATAAAATTAACAAAACAACTTTGCGGTTTTGTCTATGGTTGCACACCCACATACAGTCATAGGGGTATTACAGTTTTTTTTTTATGTATGCGTATATATATTTAGCATAAGCCCGCAAATACCTACACAAATACTCGTTGGTATGTCTGAATGCACACGCCGACCACATCAACCATTTATATGTTGGCCTCAAAGTTTTTTTTTCTACTTTATGCCCACTCACACACTCCCTCCGAGTATCCAGGATGTAAGCGGTTGGGACAAAGCACATTTCTGCTATTCTTTTCGGCACAGCAGCCAACGGGTAATGACCTCGACCGACAAATAAATCTAGAAATGTTTTCAAAAATAGTTTACAAATGCGAAGGGGTTTCCTATGTATGTGTGTACGTGCGTACGCAGATATATATTTACAAATACATACATATATACGGTATATGTATGCATATGTTTTAGTCTGAATTTCGTTAAACATTTTCGTTTTACTTTCACAAAAGTTTATATTTGATTGCTGTCCAGCTGGTTTGATACTCTGGCAAGCCAAAGAACGTGGTTGTGTTGTGTGGATATGTGGCGTGGATGAGGAAACTCTGTCTGTTAACAATTAGGTGCGAATTCTGAACTTCGATGACTCTGTAGAAAATTAAGTTTATTCCAAAAAGTACTTTCATTTCACAGTAGGTCTCTCCTTATGCAAAAAGCAAATCTACATTTTTGGTATAATTATATACAGGGTGTTTTAAACAGTAGCTCTTATTTAAAACTACAACGAATCTGTAATTATAAAGGGTATAAAAAGATATTTATTTTATAGTTGTTCAATATAAATAATTGAATCAGAGATTGTAGTGTTGGTTTTCATAATAAAATACGTCAAATTTTGTGAAGATATCTTGTCAAGTGAAAAAGTTTTTTTATACAAGGACTTTATTTTGATCGATCAATTTGCAACGTATCGTATAGTGACCCGATATCGACGGTTTCACTTTTTTAAGTGAACATTGCGAGGTCTTGTTATAAAACTCGTCAAAATATTAAAATATTGAGTTCTTGCTCTCGCTCTCGCTGGTTTGTCGAAATTTTCGAAATCGTAAAAAAAATCGTATCAAATTCGTAACTGTCACTCTGAATTGCTCTCCCCTCAAAGTTTATCATGAATCAGTGGAAATCTCAGTAGCTCACGTATAAACTCAACCCAATACTTTCCAGATACGGTTATCTTGAGAGCAAGTTGCACTCTAATGGTGCGAGTACATCCAAAGATGAATATGAAATGTTTGATAGTTCAACTTTTATCCGACAATGGAACTCAATTCAACGGTATTTACTGCCTCATCGTTACTGACGAGATTTCAACTCAATTATTTTTTAAATTTTTAAACAAAAGACATGTAGTTTCTTTCTGGTCTTGATACAGCATTAGTAGTATTTCTTAAGTTATAAAGGGTGATCCATTCCGAGGTTTCCTACTTTTTTTTTAAGAAAAAAATAAGAAACTTCAAATTTAATGGTAACTGGCGAATGACATGCGAGATGTTTTGCTCCAAGGCCAGAATCGAAACCGAATTGTCGGCATAGACTTCAGATTTTACATATGCCCCCAAGAAAAAGTCTAACGGCATGATATCGCACGATTTGGTGGTCAATCGAGCGGTCCAAACCGCTAACGGTCGCCACTGACTGTTACGTTCTCTCTGTAATCATTTTTGAAGTAATATGGACCGATGATTCCACCGATACGCAAACCACCCAAACCGTTGTTTTCCTGTATGAAATGAAAGCCCTCGAATATCTTCAGGTTGCTCTTCCTCCTAAATGCGGAAATTTGCTTGTTTATGTACATACCCATTGAACCAGAAATGTGGAGCAATGCTGAACAAAATTTGGTTCTAAAATATCAGATCTTCTTGGAACTTTTCAAGAGAGCATTAAACGAAGCGATGTCGCTTAAGAAGGTCGAGTAGCTTCAGCTCTTGTACAACCTATATTTTGTCTTTGAAGTAAAATGCGTCAAGTCGTTCTATACGTCAGTCCGTGCAGTTGCGAACGGCGCCGAACCGACTCTCCACGATCTTCGAGTACACTCTCAGCTTCGGCTGCTATATTTTCATCACTGCTGTGGGACGTGGTCTATCCGGTCGAATATTATCCAATAATGAATGCTGGGTCTCAATATGGGTGATAGTGTTGCGAATAGTACGCTTAGTGGATCATTTATGTTGCCCATAAGTAGAGGGAAGTGCACAAAACACATTCTTTTCAGTACGTAATTTTTTGTAATAAAGTTGAACGATTTGTAAACGTTGTTCAGGTGTAAATCTTTTATGATGAAATGCCAAATAATACTGAACAAAAGTAACATGACAACGTAATCTATCAAAAAAAGGCTATTGAAAAAAGTACCTCTACTTGTATCACCCGTTATAATAAATACTAACAGGGTATGCAATAAAAACTGTCTGCATCCATCCCTTAAAAATTACCATGTAACTTCAGAGGTACTAATCCCTTAGCTCTTAGTGTCGTATGACAATTAAGTAATGAGACTGATTCCATAAAAACCGTATATTTAAAAATTATTCTACAACTCTACCATCCCCTTCAAAGTAATCCCCTTGGGCAGCTATACAGCGATTCCAGCGCGTTTTCCATGCTTCGTAACATTTCTGGAACGCTTCGACTGGGATGTCCGCGAGTACCCTCGTCACTGGGTTCCCTCAAAATGGGTTCATTTGACCACCGATTTGGTTTTAGGAAACAAAAAAAGTCACAGGGTGACATGTCGAGCGAATGAGGCGGCTGTTGCAGCACGGCGATCCCTTTAGAGGCCAAATACTTGGACACGCTGAGGGCGGTGTGGCACGGCGCGTTGTCGTGATGAAGAATCCAGTTACGGGCGATGTCTGGGCGCACCCTGTTGACTCGTCAAACCTCGTACATACAATAGACACAAACACGATATAATTACATTACATAGAAATAGTTTGTAGATCTGGAAGTAAAAAATATGCGGATTAAACTTCAGAAATTTCTTTATTTGCTGTGATAGGTAATAATAAACAAGCGTAAGGTTCAGAAAACTTTAAAACATGCAGGTAAGGTACCCAATGCTTTAGAGGAGGTTACAGGAAGCATCATAACAAACAAAATTATGGCACTTTAATTATGAATAAGGTCTCAAAATATATAACTCAGATCAAGTTCCGTCCAGCTTTGTTCTATTTGGCAGATTTAAATTGTTTTCCACAGAATATATTTTTATTTTCAATCTTCACTAGTCTAATACTCATCTGTGATCAGTTCGATTATGTTCCGAGTTAAGTATACCTGGAGTGAGGAATTATCTTATAAGGGAGATTTTTTATCGAGTACATCCTTAGTGTATAGTCTTCCCGTATAAAGATTTAAAAGAGTTCTTATGTTTTAATAATTAATAACTAAGTAAGATTCGAATAAAAATAAATATAACAATCTGTGAAATAATGCGTTGCTAGACCCCGGTGTAGTTATACAAATAAATAAAGTAGATAAATAAATATATACCCCTTTCGGCCACTTATTTACACATACTCGATACATTGTTGGGTTAATGTGCTGAGCTCAGTTTAGTAAATAAGAGCAGAGCCTACATTTTACGAACATACATAGATTTAGCTCATAATAGATATGTATATGCTACTATATGTATCTGGGGACACTCAAAGTATGGGCTGCATGTAAAGTCTGAATTAACACGCCGGCCACACATTGTGCATTTTACATATTGTTGTCTCTGCCTTTGTCTTCACATTGTTGGCTAACAATATTGTTTGCACTTTTGTCAGACGGAAGCATCAGTTGCATTCGCCACTGTTGTGACATGCATTTGGACTTATGTCCAATGCTAGGACGTAACTCACATGGTATTTATGCATTATGCATCCACTTAAATTAAATGTGTGTATTTATGTAAATAGAGTTGCGGTTATATGTTTGTAAATGTAAATATTAACAAATTTAGTAAAGTTGCCCTTTTATTCTCGATCAACTTTAGGCAAAATTCCTCAAGCATACGGAACCCCAAAGTAAAGGGTGACCAGCTATCTATAACAGTTTCCAACTGTAATACAACAGTGGGCGAGCGGAAATCTTTTGTTTAGCTAACTAATATAACACTTTGAAGATATTCGAGACAAATATTTGAAGCTCTGCAAACGGATTAACTGTACTTATATTACGCTGTTATCAATATTTAAAAAACTAAAATTTACCACCACACATAAGAGGATGTGTGTTAAAATTTAAAAAGTTACGACACTTCTCCTCATTAAGATAAATTAAAGTTTTAGATCATTTTCTTGAATCTAAATAATTGATATATCAATCAGCATACACCCGAATCTCCCAAACACTAGGTACCTGAGCCGATCCGAAGGTCAGTTAAGGTAACACAAATGATAGCAATACATTCAGAAGGTTTCTCGAAGATACAGAAACTCGGATTACTGGAGTTAATAAACAGTTTCATTTTACTAATTGGATGACTATCAGAAGAAACAGCCCAGGTTATAGGAAACACTTCCGTGGAGACAGTTTCGATTAAAACGACAACGCAAATTTTACGTCGAGATTTTAAATTGAAAGCGTACCAAATATATCTTGTGCAAGAACCCAAGGCTCTCAACCTTCCGAAGTGGCACCACGTCGCTCTATGTATGTATGTGCTCTTGACAAGTCGCAAATTTTCTTAAGCGATGAGGCTCATTTCTGACTCAATGGTTTTGTAAACAAGCAAACTTGTCGCATTTCGAACGGAGACCAACGTGAAGAGAGCTCCACATCTCACACATCGCACCGGTGAGAATGTCATTGTTATTACGCCATGATAACCGACTATTTGATGCCTGAAATTAAAGCTCGCGGATTTATTGAGAAAACACTTCGGAAAGCAGATAATTTCACGTTTTGGACCGGTCAATTGGCCACCAGGGTATCACATGATCACACCGTTCGACTTTTTCCTGTGGGGATATGTAAAGTTTAAGATTTCGCAGACAATCCTGCTTCGATTGAGAGTTTGGGGCAAAAAATCAAAATGGTTGAACGTACCTAAGAAAATTGGATTCAACGGATGGAGCATCTGAGACGTAGCCACGGCCAACATTTGAAAGAGATAATCTTCAAAAAATTAATCCTACAAAACGTTCTTTTTCATGTGCATCGCCAGCAAAAACGGTTTTGACACTCTCTCATATGCATATTTAATTGTAGTTTGTTTGAGGTTCCTCTTCTGCAATTATCACCTTTTGGCAATTTAAATAATAATTGACAAATAAACCTCTTTATTCTTTCCATTTTCCTTACAGTCTAACTTCGTCTTCAAATCTCGAATACCGCCACGTGTAGTAACTTAGGTTGAGGAAATAAAAAAACGGCTTTGAATCGTGATTTTTAGCTACTTAGTGAGGTCTTTGGTCCATTTTTAGAATCATCAGAGAAAAAAATTTCAACAAATATAATGCCCCACTTTTTTTAGAAACCTCAAATTCCAACATGAAATATTTTTAGTAAAAATTAAGGTTTTTCTTCGGTTTAAAGTCGACATAAGATTTCCTACTTAATATTTTAAATTTAAAACAGTTCCTTTGGCATATAAGAAGATGCGTTTACTCTAAATTTCGTCAAAAAAAAAGTTTTTTTTTTTTGCGAGTTAAAAACAAATAACCCAAAAACATTAATGTATGAATTTTTACATAAATTTTGAGCTGTGTGAAAAATGTGTTAACCAAAAGTTTTAGATCTTTTCATTGCCAACAACATTTAACATTTTTCTATAAGATTCGTAGGCATACCCCTTCCTCTTTCAGAGCTCAAATTGCCCATAAATTATTATTATTTATTTTTATACTCCGTTTCAAGTGGGTTTAAATCTACTATCCATTTCTCTCACTTTTTACCATTTCAAAGATTAAGGCATATTTTAGTATTCTAAGTCAAGTTGTTAGAAAAAATAGAGAATTCCAGTCTTGTCAAACAAGTACGCTTGATAGATATTACCAGAAAAATCGGTATATAGAATATACTGACACACGTCGTTGAAGTTTTCTAATCTAAAAATAAGCTAAGATATTTTCTATATAATTCTTAATACCCCTATATTTGATCATTAGTCTAACCACTTGGTAGAAAGTATTTAAACGCAGAATTCTTTAAGGATTGATTGTTACATTTCTTTCACATGTTGCACATGTCACACCGATTGCATAAACAGTCATAAGTATTTGCATAGCAAACAGTACGTTCATTTTCATCTGAATTCATTTGCTGCACAGTCACAGAAATGCCAGCTGAAATACAAATTTTTACTAGCTTGCTGCAGATCCGTCGAAAAATACCAGAAAGTAACAAACGAAATGCTCATCAAAAAGTTTTTAGCAATAAAATTAAGCGGACAATGTTGAAAACCAAGTTGTTGGGCGAACATGCAGAATGAAAGTAGAGTATGTTTTAAATAATACAATCATACAATATACACATATAAATGCATACTACAATTTAATGGAAAAAGCATAAGCTGGTCCCCACTTGTCCAGTGAGACACTAAAGGACGTCACCAAGAAGATTGTCCTTCAACTAATATGCATAAATACATACAAACACATATCTGACAAAGAGTAGTTATATATGTGTTGTAATACTTCAAGTAGAAGACTTTTTTAATAAATACTCTGCGGAAAATATTTCCGCAATGCTACATTGAACTGTAAGGTTTTGAGGCTCTTCTCCTTCTTTACTGCCGCAGACACTGCTTACGTGATTATAGCCGAGCTAGCAACAGCGCGCCAGTCGTTTCTTCTTTTCGCTACGTGGCGCCAATTTGATATTCCAAGCGAAGTCAGGTCCTTCTCCACCTGGTCCTTCCAACGGAGTGAAGGTCTTCCTCTTCCTCTGCTTCCCCCGGCGGGTACTGTGTCGAATACTTTCAGAGCTGGAGTGTTTTTGTTCCATGGAATGCGATATTCGCCGTAGCCAACACGCAACTCTCTCGAAAACTCGCAACGTCGACTCATCAGTTGTTGCCATTGTCCAAGCTTCTGCACCATATAAAGGGTGATTTTTTAAGAGCTTGATAACTTTTTTTAAAAAAAAAACGCATAAAATTTGCAAAATCTCATCGGTTCTTTATTTGAAACGTTAGATTGGTTCATGACATTTACTTTTTGAAGATAATTTCATTTAAATGTTGACCGCGGCTGCGTCTTAGGTGGTCCATTCGGAAAGTCCAATTTTGGGCAACTTTTTCGAGCATTTCGGCCGGAATAGCCCGAATTTCTTCGGAAATGTTGTCTTCCAAAGCTGGAATAGTTGCTGGCTTATTTCTGTAGACTTTAGACTTGACGTAGCCCCACAAAAAATAGTCTAAAGGCGTTAAATCGCATGATCTTGGTGGCCAACTTACGGGTCCATTTCTTGAGATGAATTGTTGTCCGAAGTTTTCCCTCAAAATGGCAATAGAATCGCGAGCTGTGTGGCATGTAGCGCCATCTTGTTGAAACCACATGTCAACCAAGTTCAGTTCTTCCATTTTTGGCAACAAAAAGTTTGTTAGCATCGAACGATAGCGATCGCCATTCACCGTAACGTTGCGTCCAACAGCATCTTTGAAAAAATACGGTCCAATGATTCCACCAGCGTACAAACCACACCAAACAGTGCATTTTTCGGGATGCATGGGCAGTTCTTGAACGGCTTCTGGTTGCTCTTCACCCCAAATGCGGCAATTTTGCTTATTTACGTAGCCATTCAACCAGAAATGAGCCTCATCGCTGAACAAAATTTGTCGATAAAAAAGCGGATTTTCTGCCAACTTTTCTAGGGCCCATTCACTGAAAATTCGACGTTGTGGCAGATCGTTCGGCTTCAGTTCTTGCACGAGCTGTATTTTATACGGTTTTACACCAAGATCTTTGCGTAAAATCTTCCATGTGGTCGAATAACACAAACCCAATTGCTGCGAACGGCGACGAATCGACATTTCACGGTCTTCAGCCACACTCTCAGAAACAGACGCAATATTCTCTTCTGTACGCACTGTACGCATTCGTGTGGTTGGTTTAATGTCCAATAAAGTAAACTGAGTGCGAAACTTGGTCACAATCGCATTAATTGTTTGCTCACTTGGTCGATTATGTAGACCATAAATCGGACGTAAAGCGCGAAACACATTTCGAACCGAACACTGATTTTGGTAATAAAATTCAATGATTTGCAAGCGTTGCTCGTTAGTAAGTCTATTCATGATGAAATGTCAAAGCATACTGAGCATCTTTCTCTTTGACACCATGTCTGAAATCCCACGTGATCTGTCAAATACTAATGCATGAAAATCCTAACCTCAAAAAAATCACCCTTTAGTAGGACGCGAATAATGAGTGACTTATAGAGTTTGGATTTTGTCCGTCGAGAAAGGGCTTTACTTCTTAATTCCCTACTCAGTTCGAAGTAGCATATGTAGGCAAGAGTTATACTGCTTTGGATTTCTAGGCTGACATTGTTGGTGGTGTTTATACTGGTTCCTAAATAAACGAATTTATCTACAACTTCAAAGTTATGACTGTCAACAGTGACGTGAGAGCCAAGTCGCGAGTGCGACGACTGTTTGTTTGATGACAGGAGATATTTCGTCTTGCCTTCGTTCACTGCCAGACCATTTTCTTCGCTTTCCTATCCATTCTGGAGAAAGCAGAACTAACGGCGCGGTTGTTAAGGCCAATGTTATCAATATCATCGGCGTACGCCACATCCCATATTGGTTTCGTTTAAGTACTTCAGATTAAAATTTAAAGCTTTTGTTTAATATTTTCGCCTGAAGGTATTTCTCCGTCATTGATACGTGCAAGTTGCAAGTTTCAGTATATATTATATATAATTTATTCCATATTACACTAATAAAAGGCTATCAATACGAGGATAGTATACAACAGAAAGCTAAACTCCGCTATGAGTCGCCAATAGTTTGAGTTGAAATATAAAAAAGTCTATTTGAAAAAAGAACAAGTGCAACAGTTCTTTCAGTTTCAAGGGTCTGGGCGATCTCTGAAAATATTCGATCCGATGATAATAATAACATGTGTAGGTGATGTAACATTAGCTGTACTTTAAGGGGTTGAAATTATTTAATCCAAGAAGATTAAGGACAATTAGGGATGATTTACTCATCACAGCCTTGCCGCCATGAAAACGTATTTTTTTAGAGGCTGTAAGCGATCAGTAGAACAACCAATGATTGTACAATACTTACATACTCTTTTGGCTTTCGAGACAACCAGAAATTGTCTGAAACAGTCTCTTCTTTAAAATGATATGTATGGACGTGTACAGTGTGAGCACTTTACTGTTACCTGCATAAAATTGCATTTGTCCACTATGCTCTTATGGTATTGTTAAAGGAAAAACAGATATACATATGTCTAGATATCACAATATGTTTTATTTACATTGTGAGTAAACATAAATCTGCTGAATGGATAATATTTTATGCACAATGATATATAGCAGTAGTCCTGTTGCTGACAGGAAAGTAATAAATACTTGCTAAATTAGTTAAAGGTATAAACAATGGTACCCTTTGTATAAAATTAAATTAACTATTAAAAATGAAATTTGAGAGATTGTTTAAATTGTGTAACTGAAATAATATCTTCGTTTGAGTAGCTGATTTGAAAAAAACGGCTAATTAGATGACCTCTCTACCTTCGTAAAAGAATTATATGTGCAATACAATAACTTAAGTTTAAAGTATCAAAAACACAAAATATATTTTGATGGCTTACTGTTTTATTTATGGCTTTATAAGATGTATTAAAGAAAAACAAAATTCGAATTATTTATAATTTTTTTTTAATAAAAAAAAACTATTTTACTTTAATTCCATAGAAAATAATTATATGTGCAAAATAGAAAACTTTTCAAAATTCATATCCAATGTTATCTTAACACGTATATAATAAAAAAAACTTTAAGTAATTGATGTTTTAAATATTTTTAGTATGTAATAGTATTACCCTTTTGCAGTTTTACCATGCACAGTCTTCGTGGCATGGACCCTACTAAGTTTTGCAGAGTGGTTAACTCAATTTTCTCCCACTCTGATACAATGGCACTTTTTAGCTGCTTAATAGTATCATACTGCTTTGCATGTGCATATATTTTAGCAGTAAGTATGCCCCAAAGGTCTTCTATGGGATTAAGATCAGGACTCAAAACTGGCCAATCTAATAATTGGATATTTCGGGACTGAAAAAATGCTTTCGTAGTGCGAGACACATGAATGGGGGCGTTGTCTTGCTGAAATATCCAATTGTCGTCATGAAAATTCTCAGCAAAAGGGATGAGCTCACTATCTAGTAGATCAATGTATACTTCGGAATTCACTTTAGTAGGTAAAAAACACATATGAGATTTTCCTTTGGAACTAAAGGCAGCCCATACCATTAAAGATCCCCCACCATGGTTTCGCTTATAGCAAGTCTCTCTTGGATGTCTTGTATCTCTCCAATATTTGTGATGACCATCTGGACCATCCAAATTAAACTTTTTTTCGTCACTAAAAATTACATTTTCAAACTCCTCCTCCCAAAACCGATATTTGTCGCAAAATGAAATACGAGCATCTTTATGTTGCTTTTTCATTCGCGGCTGAGCTAGTTTTGATTCAAACTTGAGGCCCAATTCATGCTTCATAATTTGCTGAACACGCTGTCTAGTGATTGGTAAGCCTAATTCTACTTTTATCTGCCTGCAACTCATACCTTCGCTAATTGCTAATTGATGAATGCGTCTCTTGGTGCGCTTATCAACTGCTGGTAACCGACCAGTACGCTTTATGGCACCATTATTTTCAGGATTTTTCAAATAATTTGAAACTGTATTACGATGCCGGTTCACTGACGCAGCAATTCGTCCAATGCTTATGCCGGCTTCGTGCATTCCAATTATCCTACCCCGCTCTTCATCCGATAGTTCTGTACCACGTGGCATTTTAACTATATAACTATTCAAAAATAATATACTATTTTTCTACGCACTATATTTAATACCTATAACTTATTTATTTTCCAATTTTTCAGTTTAGTTAAAAAACAAACTTTATATGTTGTCTGTTCAGCTGCCAGAGCACAAATAGATGAATTTGCACATATAATTATTTTCTATGAAAAATACAAATCGCAATGACATTTTCAATTAACGGTAATTCAAATGAAACAAATGAAAGAATGTTAAACCTTATATACAAACTAAATATGTGAACGACGAATACTGCGTACTGGAAAAAAATTTACCGTTATTAATTCTCGAGATACACTGAAAAAAAATTTTGCACATATAATTCTTTTACGAAGGTACTTCTCTTTTACAAATATTGATGTCAATTTTCAATCAGACCAGTTGCTCGCTGTATTCATAAAAATTATTAAAAAAAAAATTTAAAATTAAAATTAGAATTAGAATATTTTCTGCCGCTATAGCTACAAAAACGAATACTGTATGTTTTCGTAGGGCATGTCCCAGCTAGCTTTGCTGGTATTTTTAGAAAAGTGGTAAAGCTTTTCATTCCAAGCAAGGCCACAACACCATAGTCTATGCCTGGGTACAAATATAAAGCCATCTAATTTTTCCAAGACAGTCACACATCATTTTACACAGAGCTTATCTCTTGTGACAAGGTCATCCAGTTTTCTGAGAATGTTTTTTTAATTTGAAATTAATTTTATATCAATGCTGTTTTGTTTCTCTAAACTTTCTTTACGAAATTGTCTTATTGCATCGATCACAATTCTCTTTTATGGATGAGGTTTTCATAGCAATTTATAATCAACGCAGCCGTTGTCCTGCGGGAAATTATGTGTTTTGAAATGAAAAGAAAGTTCAATTTATTATTTCTTTTTTTTTCAAAGTAACGCAGCTTTACAAACAACATTTTTTGGTTTCTGTTCCGGTGTACAGAAAAGATGGTTTTCCAACTCGTGAGCACGGCACGTACTATATATCTGGCCGTGTGAAAAACATAGCATTTCCAAATTTATGCCGCACACTATGCGACCACTCTTGTGTTCTGCTGATTGGCATCACAAATGCAATTTTCACTGGAAACGGAATACGTTTGAACTTGAGTTCTAACGATTTGCCAGTTAGAACTCAAAGGAATTCGTAGAATCAGGCATTCTGCCTCCATGAATTCGATAGCTGCTTCACAATCAATCGGGTTCCGTTACGGCGCATGAAGATTGGGAACATAATAATGACAGATCCAACTTTGAGACGCAAATAATGCGTTGGCATACCAAGCCTCTCCAAAGAATTTAGAAATTCCACTAGATATTTCACTCCGTCGTCTTCATTATCAAGACGATCGATCGATTTGTAAGAGCGCAAGCCTCCCGGAATTTGACTTTGAACCTTCCATTTAAGTCAAAAACATCGGTATTTTTGGCAGCTGCCATTGCACGTGCACTTAAGGAATCACAGTTACGATAATTTGGCCAATGTCCGAACATTAGTGATGAATTCATCTTTCGTGAATTGATTAACGTCAGATGGAATTGATATCAAACCACTGGAAGTATCAACCGGAATTGATCCATTTCCAGTTCTTAGCGAATACGATGTAAAATGCCTTAGGCAATGTCATTTTTGTTAGTATGATTGTCGAAATGATTATCCCAAAAAGTATGCGATCTTCATTTGCATTCGAAGTAGCTATCGTATCGTCCATCTTTTGATTCCAGTGATTATCATATTCCAGCAATTTTAATTGCTGGCTTGTTTCTCCAAAACTTGCACACACCGTACCGTTCACAGTACGCTATTACTCAAATGAAGTTGAACCGTATACATTAATCAATAACAATCGAAGGTAGAAGCAATCGTTGTTTTTTCGGGTCGATTGTGTAAATTCGTCCTAATGCATTAGTTGAGAAGAAACCTGGATGTCCATCTACTGGTTGGCCTTGCTCTCTGCGTTACTATTTCTTCGACGATGCTTTCCATGTATAATATCAAGGCAGTTCCGAACAGAGCAATGTTCTCGCAAACGGATCACTGACGAAAGTTGAAAAAAAACTCGTCAATGTTAATTTTATTGCTGACGGTGTTTCCACTGGCTGTACTGTATTCTCTGGGTTGAAATACACTCTTTGGCCATTCTCCAAATTAACTGCGAGAAGCACAACACTCGGAAAACATTCATGAATGCAAAAGTAAATATCCTACAAAGTACTTTATTGCAGTTCACGTATCGGCCGTATCGTTCAAGACCAATTACCGCCATGTTGCTTCCTTTGGTGACGTACTTACAAACGTATTTTATCGATTTAGTACGATCCATGTGTTGTCAACTTCGATATTCACTCTTCTAAATTGAATGCTGAATGTTCTGCCATTGTTATCTGGTGAGCGACGCCGATAGAGTGGATATCCATCTTTTCCAGTTTGTGTTTCCGAAAGAAAAACACGTGGATAGTATTTTATGCATTTATTGTCAGACATACGAACCGAAGTGAGATTTTGGTGTCCGCAAGGTCCATGAACCATATTGGTTTTCATCACTTCGTATAATACTGAATCTTTCTCTGGATCAGGAATTTCCGCAGAAATGATTTCATTAATTTGATCTGTAACCACCGTCCACCATCTAAAGAGAAGAATGTGTGCGTGCGGCAAACCTCTATTTTGCCACTCAACAGAGTACATCTAACATCTAACAGCACCACATATACGTTGCTTCAAGATAAAGTCCATCATATATTGTAGCTGTTGTTTGAAAAGTCGTGCTGTAACCTCATTGCTGATTTACCGCGATCCATAATTCCGCACATACATATGTCATCACAATAAAGAAAGCTAATGACAAATTTGAACGATTGAATTAATTGAAAAACAAAACAAAAATTGACAAAAAAATTCTACATATATGAAAAAAAGTTATTTTTTGGAATTGTCCAATTTTTGGCTTTTCCACATAAAAAGCATAGGGTTTTTGTTATTTCTAAACCTTCCCCGATCTACAGCGAACAACCTCTGTAAATTTCCTCAAGATTGTTTCAGCGCTTCTCAAGCATTAGCTTTACTGACAAACAAACATTCATTCATTTATATGGGGAATAGAAGAAAAGGGCGGTTTTCCGGCAATTATTCGATTTTTTTTCGCCGTAAAAACCATCTGTGAATCCCAACGAACACTTTGAAAAAAGAATTGGCCAAATTGGTCCAGGCGTGGTTGAGTTATGCGCTTAGCAACACGTTTTGCAGCTGTTATTTAAAATGTGAATTCTGCAAATTTTTACCATGGAAAAACAATTTCAACAACGAATTGGCTTGAAATTGTATGGCTAATAAATTGTTGAAAATGTTACAATTGTTTTGGGAAGAGGACTTATCACAAATACAAACATTTGAGTGGCAAAAAAGAATTCAGAGAAGGTCGCTAAGTTATCAAAAGCTTGCCTCTTGCAAGTCGTACATCCACCTCTCTTCAATAATTTCTTCTTATTGACTTAGATCCCGCTTATGAAGGCTCCAAGTGTAGCCAGGTCCTCCACCACTTGGTCTTCATAAATCTTCCGTAGAACCTTTCTCTCGAAAACTCATAACGCCAACTCATGAGATTTTGTCATCGTCCATGCTTCTGCACCACATAGCAGGACGGGGATAATGAGTGACCTGTAGAATTTGATATTTGTCCTTCGAGAGGGGACAAACCTTTCTCCAAATGTGAAGTGAAATAAAATCCAATGTTTTAATGATAAGAAAATATGTGAGTTTGAATCAGATTTAGTAGGCGAATTAGTACCCAAATATTTTCTCAAGTTAAACACATTGAACACATCTTGGTAAATAGACGTGGGTTTATGAATGTGGTATCAAAACTGTCCAAAATTTCAGCGAATTACACTCCAAAAATAAACCGAAATCTTAAAAACAAAAATTCGCTTAAGGCCCTCATCCCACCCGAGACTTATAAACAAATGTATGAAAAATGAAATTATTTATTTTTATGTATGTTTGTAATGGTTCAGAAACCTATTTTGAAGGCTATAATAATTTTTTGTTTTAATTTGTCAGTCCATTTCAAACTTCATCAGAAGGTATTATAAATTTTCTATTTTTATACTCTCGCAACAAAGTTGCTAAAGAGAGTATTATAGTTTTGTTCACATAACGGTTGTTTGTAAGTCCTAAAACTAAATGAGTCAGATATAGGGTTATATATACCAAAGTGATCAGGGTGACGAGTAGAGTTGAAATCCGGATGTCTGTCTGTCCGTCCGTCCGTCCGTCCGTCTGTCCGTCCGTCCGTGCAAGCTGTAACTTGAGTAAAAATTGAGATATCATGATGAGACTTGGAACACGTATTTCTTGGCTCCATAGGAAGGTTAAGTTCGAAAATGGGCAAAATCGGCCCACTGCCACGCCCACAAAATGGCGGAAACCGAAAACCTATAAAGTGTCATAACTAAGCCATAAATAAAGATATTAAAGTGAAATTTGGTACAAAGGATTGCATTAGGAAGGGGCATATTTTGAGGTAATTTTTTTTGGAAAAGTGGGCGTGGCCCCGCCCCCTAAAAAGTTTTTTGTACATATCTCGGAAACTACTATAGCTATGTCAACCAAACTCTACAAAAACGTTTCCTTCAGGCATTTACATATACAGTTCAAAAATGGAAGAAATCGGATAATAACCACACCCACCTCCCTTACAAAGGTTATGTTGAAAATCACTAAAAGTGCGTCAACCGACTAACAAAAAACGTCAGAAACACTAAATTTTACGGAAGAAATGGCAGAAGGAAGCTGCACCCAGGCTTTTTTTAAAAATTGAAAATGGGCGTGGCGTCGCCCGCTTATGGACCAAAAACCATATCTCAGGAACTACTCGACCGATTTCAATGAAATTCGCTATATAATATTTTCTAAACACCCTGATGACATGTACGAAATATGGTTCACAACCACGCCTTCTTTCAATATAACGCTATTTTGAATTTCATCTGATGCCTTCTCTGTATACTACATACATATAAATGAAAATACAATTCAATACTCAAAGTACATCTAATTAATTTTACAGCAAAATAAAAAAATATGTAAATGACGGATAATGAAATCTCGATTATCACTTTATCATGCGAGAGTATAAAATGTTCGGTGACACCCGAACTTAGCCCTTCCTTACTTGTTAAATTTTAATTTACTTGTTAAATTGAAAGTTACTGCAACTGAATAAAGATAATGTTTACTATTAAGAGTTTAAGAGTATATGTTTGTATATATTTATACCCCATTCATCCAAATCATTATTTACGGTTTCACTTTTGAAGTCAATGTCTGCAGTTTCTGGATCTATGTATTAAAAAGTACATATGTATATAAACATCCCACACATGTCAACTCTTAAATGAACAAAATCCAAGCAAGATGTAAACATAATACAGACAATTCGTACGGCCAACCCGTTTGTACCGACCAAATTAATCGGGGTACATTAAAAATATACAACAAAGTTGCCAGAGTAAAAGTGAAACTGTAACGAATACCGAACGTTGCACTCAAGTATACTGGAAACAAAATATACAAACATATATATCCACCATACTTGTATATGTATATCCCTGAAGTTGATTTTGTAAAAGACTGGCAGCGAGGCTAAGCGCTTTAATCCGCCTTATTTATAGCATAGAATTATCCTATACGAGTGGAGGGAAGCAAGCAGCCGTAAACTGGCTAAAGAGCAGCTGCAACGACAGATAGGTTAAGTCAGACGTGTCCTTGCCAGAGACAGATGTTAAAATAGCAAATACTCAATAAAAATGGGTAAACAACAACAAAAAAGGGCAAATACTCTTTTCAGTAAAATCGTTAGACACACTTAGTGGTGGATGGGAGGAAATGGAAAGCTATTTAGATTCCAAATAATAACAAAACACCATTTATTCGTACCGAGTAGATAAAAATAGAAAAGTATCTAAATATATATACCAATAAGCGAGTGTATTTGTATCGATAAATGTATTCAGTGTCAGCTGAACTGGTGTTAAAGTCATGACATATTCGTTTAGCGAGTAAAAATCATCCCTGCGGTCACTGTTATACCATTTGTAACGGTATGCTAAAGTGACCGTATTGACAATACGACAAGCGACATTTAATCATTGTGCTCTCTGAAGTATGTTTATGTCGCCTGTTTGCCCTACGATAATCGAATGACGAATGAGGTAACAAAATGGCTGACTTCAAGAGTGATGGTGATAAAAAAACATGCTCTTAAGTTAGGCATGCCTAAATTAAGGTCACGTACAAGTTATAAAAGTGTCAATATTTTAGCATATTTATTGAGTGTCTCATTATAAAAAGCTTATATATTTAATCGAATCGTTGGAAAATTGGATTCAGTTTTTTTTTACTTTATTTTATTATTATAAAAATGTACTTTTTGGAAAATTTATGAAGGGTCGACCCGTACACTTTCCAGTTAATTAATATGCACCCTGCTCTGTTACACTTCAATAGCGATTCTAAATTTTTAAAAGTTCGACATTTCAAACAGCCGTATGAGCATAAGTTTTTGACTTCGAGCACATTCCATATTTCAGAGAAAATTGTTTGATTTTTTATGAGACCGTCTAGTGTTTATCCCGGGAATTTGAAATCATAATTTAGCTCACAGAAACTGCATTTTATCACAAACCTGGATACCAGTTTAATATAACTTAGATAGAAGCATGAAATCTCTTCTACTATGATATCGAGTTCGCCAAAAATGAATAAAATAATTTAATAATTTCTGAGTTATCTACCCTAAAGAACCTTTGCTAGATCTTCTCCATGTGGTCGCAATGACATATTGTACACAAATATTTAACCGTATTCGAACGATCAAAGGTTTGTATGGGAAGATTAAGGTTATGGAGATATCCAACGAAAGATCCATCTATGTAAAGTGGATTTACTAGTTCCAAAGTAGTAACGAATTCATAGTTTCAATCAAATGTTGAGCTTTCACGTGGATTTCCAGTCATAGTTCGAACAGAGTGGACTTCGTAGCTTCATTAACGAACTTACAATTTTCAACTTTAAGCTCCAAACTGGAGTTAAACGGAAGTGGTCTATCTGAATTGCAGAAACCCACACTGTTAGTGCGATGTCCAGTGGAAATACGATAACCGTATTATGTTCAACTTAACTTCTCTGATTTCACATGGTATGATTTAAACTACATTGAATAAATCGAAAGAACTTTTAAAACGCCTCAGAAAGAGTTGAAAATCTGCATTACTAGATCTTTTTATTAGAACGTTCCTTCGCCATGTTTCATCTCTGTTACACCATTCTTATACCCAGAACAGGGCTTACTAAATTTATCACGAAGCTTGTAACACCCAGAAGGAGACGTTGAAGATCCTTTAATATATATACTATACATAAGGGGTATTCCATACCAAATCGACCACTTTTGAACCCGACCCCTTCATATTTCGCTGAAACTTATCCATCCTTTTCTACCCTTTGAAAAACAGTTTTGAGAATTTTTTCAAAATTTTTTGTCCAACTTTAAAACAGTTATGAATTTTTCAAAAAAATGGCTTTTTATTTTCAAATAGCCATAACTTTTGTAGAAATTGACTTTTGGGGACTTTTTTTTAAATTTTTGTTTTTGAATGAACTTTTCGAAAAAATACACAAAAAAATTTAACACGATCAATTATATAGAATAATCGGTTTTTTTTAAGTAAAATCGTCATTTTTTGGAAGTTCGCCAATGTTTTTTTTTTTTTTTTTTTTTTGTTTCCTCAAACAAAACTTCAATTAATTTGACAACATCCCTGCTAATCCCGGAGTGGGTCGATTTTTTTGATATGTTTTTTATTTATTTAAAAAAAAAATGGTCAAATTTTCAAAAATGAAAAAAATTTTTTTTCCGTAAACTTTATTTATTTAAGTTTTTTGCAAAATCTAAAGGGATCGGGTTCAAAAGTGGTCGATTTGGTATGGAATACCCCATATGTATACATAAATTATAAGCACATCAAGCCGAGTCGATTTAGCCATATCCATCTGTCTATTTATGTATACGCAAGCTAGTCCATAAGGTTTTGAGATATCGAACTAGAATTTTGCACACATCCTTTCCTTCCAAAAAACCGCTTATTCGTTTAAGTCGCTGACTTTATACAAGTAAATGGTAGCTGCCATTGAAACTGAACGATCAAAATCAAGTTCTTGTATAGTTTTTTTTTTGCGAAGGGTATTATAGCATCGACGCAACCGAAATTAATGGTTTTCGTCAGTGCGTCGAGTGTTATCTCTAACCTAAAGGCACTTATTTCAAGTACAATAAATTGTTTCGACAACTACAGCAATATAGAATTACAAATATTTATAAGCAATAAGTTACACTTAATTCAATGTATACCTTAGAAAATGTTATATTTCAACATAACTCTTACTAACTGTATCAACTAACCTTTAACTTTCCACAGTTCCACCGTCAATTAAGGCTGTCAATCAGCTGTTGGGCGCCCCCGTTGAACGTGAAGTCACACTTGAATGCATTGTAGAAGTGTATCCGAAACCGCTCAATGGCTGGTATCGCAACGAAGGTAATGTATATTGCACTTAAACTGAATCCACTGTGGCAGTGACGTCTCGCCTCGGCTCGTCCGACGCTCATGGCGTCCTGACTTCTTTGCAATAAAAACATAGCAACTTGTAGTACTGTAGTAAAGTCAATGTAATTGATGTAATTGCCTGTCATTTCTCATGCAACTCAATGTCTTGTTCTTCTTCTATTTTCTCTCCCCCATTTTTTCTCGTTTTATCGTTTTATCTTTTCGCCGCGGCTATCAATGTTGATGATGCTACCATTCGGATAGGTAACTTAAAACTGCATAGTAGCAACAAGTATAACATATCGGAGGCCATGATTAACTTGTACACGTGGCATCTCAACCTGACAATACGTCATCTGACAAAGGCCGACTTTGGCGCCTACACTTGTTCCAGCGTCAATGCGTTGGGCAAAAGCGAAGCGCGGATACGGCTGCAAGGTATGTATAAGTGTTGTACCATATGTGTTGTACATTTTTAAGTCACTAAGATTTAAAGCAGTGTTTGAATCAGCTCATCAATCCCAGCAGGGAAAAAAAGAAGTCCCTTTCTAGTTGTTTTTTCTTTAATTTAGAAGCTAAGTCAGGTCGATACTCTACTTTTAGTGGCACAATTTTGAAATGTATTGTTTTTATTTTAGAGAACTTCATATTTGTTTTTCTCTGTACACCCTTCCTATTTTCATAAAATGCCGTCATCAGATTTTTATAAAGCCAGACCACTTTCAGTTATTATGTTCTTATGCGAAGTGAAGTCGCGATTCAAATGATATTCCTTGCTGTGGCGACCCCTGCACTAAGTGTTTTTGTAAGTTGCACTTCTAAGAGAAGAATTCGGTATATTAAACTGCTTTCGATTGAAAGGTCCGTAGCTGTCAACGTTATAAGCTAGAAAGCATCTGACAATCAATCTTCGACATTGAAAGGGACGATGAGAAACAGATTATGTTCACCCGATATCTCCAAAGGACAAGTCTTATTTATAATTCGCTATTATCCAACTCACTCTGTCCATTATCAAAGAACTATATGTCGAACTGAATATCGAGGCACAAATAGTCTGAGTAGCAGACTGGATGTAATATTCGCTAATTACCACAAAAAAAATCGTCCAAATTCTGTCTAAAGATGAGAAACCTCATTATCGAAATCTAAGGAGTTGCTTCTAGAACTTGAAATCCTAGAAAACACAAATAAATATTGGCTTTGATGACTTGTGAGCCATATAGCGGACCTTAAAGCTCTGCGCAGTTCAACGAACTCATCCACAAAAGCCTATGGAATGAAATACACCCCTCCTAAGCATCATATCTGCCAAATTCTCAGTTTGTTAATTAAAATCTTTGCCGGAATGATCTAACGTCCGTAGCCAGCACAAGTTCCCACATGCCATGCTATCTTTATTCGACAGACCTAGTTACACAAAATATTTGAGGACCAAATCTATTTTTCAAGCTTTGTTCCATTTTCACATTAAAGCCCATATTAATAAGATTTCATAAAATTAATTGACATTTTCTAAACGGCCACTTGGAATGTTTCACCGTTTACGGGTTGCATGGCTTCCTCTTAGGCTACCACAAACTGATTCACCTTGGGTGTAATTTGAACGCATTTGTACGAGAAAGGCATATGCCTAGCGCATCTCTTTTCCTGCGGGTATCCTACGCACGAGCATCTGCTCCGCGCATAGGTGGGAAGTTGTGAGTTTGAGAGCTTAGATGGATGGATTGGATCGTTATACATTGCAATTGCTTTGCCGGCACTTTTTTTTTACCAATATACCCAAATGCATATGTGACGGTGCGATGTATATTCATTTATATGCAAACATGTATGCGGCACCATAATGAAGGGTATCATATGAGCCAACCGACCAAGAGTGCTCCTACTGTCTTTTATGCTTTCTTTTGCCATTATATGAGCGCGATAAATCAATGGGGATTTTAGTGAATGGTGAACAGTGATGCGGTGCTAAGTGTATATATGTATGTATGTACATATGTAGGATGAGTGTGGGGTGAGGTGAAACAATATCTATCAAACGAACCGGCAGCCAGCCATTGAGTTTGTGTCATTGTGTTGTCTCTGCTCTCACTACAACTCATAGATAAACCACTCAGAGCGACAGCTATGTGTGGCTGTAAGCCATGCAGCTCAGCGGTCCAATCCATTCAACGCTGCGGCCTTTGTTCCAAGCGGCATCAGCATCGGATCGAGATACACCTATCGCTCGAAATAGATAGATAAAGTGTACGTGTGTGTATGTGTGTGTCGCACGGATGTAATACATCCACAATGAAGTATGGCACAATTTGGTGAAAAGTTTCTTCTCCGACAGCCGTTCGACAATAGATCTACAGCCATATCCGCTGCCAGCCGGCAGCTGGTATAGCCTCAGCTTCAGCCTCATCTTCCGTTATAAAACAATGGAAATCGCTGCACACACATGCCATATGTATGTATATTCAAATAGTATATTAGTTTAATGTGTCTAATGCCTTAGGGATTTTCATTTCACTCGTCGATTGTCGATTGCCAGCAAATAGAAAACAAAAACAACAACGTATAAACCACGGCAAACAAAAACAAACAAAATCACAAAGCCAATTGCACACATATGCAAGTTGGGCACCCCTGCAATGGACCGACACAGCGGCAAACCAGCCAACATATGTACTCACACACACAAACACGTCCATATAGCGGTTTAAAAGACTTCTTCAACCGAAAATCGGTTTTACCGACAGCGCCGTTGTCTCTTTAGCTGTAATAAAATTTCATTTAAACGGATGAATGTGCGTCGATTCGATTTTATTGCCATTTCTCTCCATTCACTATGCGCCATGCGGGTGACAGAACTGTAAATTGAATTCAAAGCTACTACGTGTTTGTGTGTGTGTCCGCGCTTCTTTGCCTTTTACTCTTTGGCCAACATGGACTGTTGGCATTGTTCTGGCTTCTAAGCGCAGCTCATCGCTTGCATTTTTATAGGTAGACTCTTGCATACGTATATGTGTGTGTGCGTGTGTTTGTTTGTGCGTGTGTTCTGAAGAAAAATTATTTTCTCACCACCACGATTTAAGTGGGTAATGCAATGTGGAATTGTTAGTATTATAAAAGCTTTTGACTGCAATTCGTGAATTTATTGCATTATGACAGACAAAATGCGCCATTTCGTGCAGCATTTGCTCCGCTCTCTAGCAGCGGATGTTCTCAATGTCAAACGGTACATTAAATAGTTGCTAGCTTAGCTCAAGGATATGCATTTAATGTAGTAATTTGAAATTGCGCACAAAATATGCAGTGAAAAAGTAAATTTGGGCGAACTTTAAAAAGCAAGTTCTTCAAAGACTCTGCGGCAGATCTTTTAGTTTTCACGAAAGAACTTTAAATTTATTATTCAAACTGCTGAAAACTAATTCCAGCAAATATATAGTAGCAAATGGTAGAGATATTTATTATATAGTTGATAAAATAATAGAAGGGTACCAAAATGCAACTTATGGTAAAATAGGTAGCAGCAGAAGATAATCTCCAGATAGTACTTATCACCTACTTGAGATTGCAAACCCATTTCGTCGGTTCGCTTTTTTACAGTTCAAGTTTAAGTATTAATGCACTTCAGTTGAAAATACTCTTCAAGTTAACCCACATTAGTGGAAATTTAGAGAATTTTTTACTTAAGGAAAGATTTCAAATCAAGGCCAAAACGAAGTCAATATCTATACAAAAAGTTTTGGCCATATCTAATTTTGTAAATAGATGTTTCGTACTGCAGCGTATTTTTCCAGATGTTGAATAACGCTAAATATAATTTTAAAATAAGATTAGAGTAATTTTTTGAACTGAGTATTTCATTTCCAGAGGAACTCTAAATTTGTACTTAGACGTTGGCAGACAAATATCATCTAAAATTAATTAAATCACAGGAATTGAAGTTAAAAGTCCGATTTAAATTACTCTAGCACATGAGTAATTGCATTCAAAGCGTCAAATTTCGAAAACACCTAAATCGATAACTGCACAAAATATTGAACATCGAACTCCGACACCTTTTTTACTTCGATGGATTCAGAATCCAATTTTCAGACACGCTCATTTAAGAAATATTGTCTATGCTGGCTAAGGCGAAATCATTTCTCTAAATAGATATCAAGCTACTCTGATATTAATCATAATCGGCAAAACCTTCCATTTTTTACTCTTGCAACATGTTGCTACAGAGTGAATAATTTTGTTCACCTAGCGGTTGTGCATATCACCTAAAACTAAGTGAAATAGAGATGTGTTTTTATATATTGTCAAAAAAGTCTTGCGGTATTTTAATTGAATCAATTCGTGTGGCACCCATACATCGAGCTTCTCAGTGACTCCAAGCTTCTACAAATGGTTTATAATGGTTTGATGACTACTATGCCGGTCTCTTTCGACCAATTCAGCGATTTTATCGCAATTTTCGACGACAGGCCTTCCGGAGCGTGGCGCATCTTTGACCACCTCTACACCAGAGAGAAAACGTTGAAACCATCGTTATGCGGTGGAAATGGAAACTGTATCGGGTCCATAAACTGCACAAATTTTATTGGTGGCTTGAGATTCATTTTTGTCTTTATCGTAGTAGTACTGTAAAATATGCCGTATTTTCTCTTTATTTTGTTCCATGTTTGCGACGCTATAACTCACGAACGACTTAAAAGAAATGGCAATCAATCAAACACGTGTTAGCGCGTGAAATGAGCTTTCCAAAAAGGTATAGTATGACCCAATGCGACGAATAAAACTAGAACTACGCGCTTTCAGCGCCAACTAGCGAAAATACCGCAAGACTTTTTTTACAACCAATATTATAATTTTTAATTTCTAATTTTTTTTTTAGGTTGGTATGACTGTTAGTGAAATCTTTGTCAAATGTCAAACCCAATAATCATTAGTATTTTGTCTACGCTTCTCTTTTTTAAGTAGATAAAGTGCATTCGCCGATTTTTACGATGATTCAAATTATTCATGAAAGAAGTTTCATTAAATTTTGTATACGGAATCAAATTTTTGGTGCCGAAACGTTTATAATGTTGCAAAAGGCCTTCGGCGATAATTGTTTGTCACGAGCAAATCTTTTCGATTGGTACAAATTATTGAAAGAGGGTCGAGAACAGGTTGATGACGATGATGTACGGCCAACATCAACTTATGGTGACCACGTCAATAAAATAAAGGTACTGGTGTTTGAGAATCGATGATTAAAAGTCCTCTGACCTACTGGCATCGGTAGAATCGGTTTCAAAATCACTTACTTTTTTCGAAACAGTGTGAAACAGTGCTTTTCGACAACCATTATGTCATGAAACGTAAAGGGTGATTTTTTAAGAGCTTGATAACTTTTTAAAAAAAAAAAACGCATAAAATTTGCAAAATCTCATCGGTTCTTTATTTGAAACGTTAGATTGGTTCATGACATTTACTTTTTGAAGATAATTTCATTTAAATGTTGACCGCGGCTGCGTCTTAGGTGGTCCATTCGGAAAGTCCAATTTTGGGCAACTTTTTCGAGCATTTCGGCCGGAATAGCCCGAATTTCTTCGGAAATGTTGTCTTCCAAAGCTGGAATAGTTGCTGGCTTATTTCTGTAGACTTTAGACTTGACGTAGCCCCACAAAAAATAGTCTAAAGGCGTTAAATCGCATGATCTTGGTGGCCAACTTACGGGTCCATTTCTTGAGATGAATTGTTGTCCGAAGTTTTCCTCAAAATGGCCATAGAATCGCGAGCTGTGTGGCATGTAGCGCCATCTTGTTGAAACCACATGTCAACCAAGTTCAGTTCTTCCATTTTTGGCAACAAAAAGTTTGTTAGCATCGAACGATAGCGATCGCCATTCACCGTAACGTTGCGTCCAACAGCATCTTTGAAAAAATACGGTCCAATGATTCCACCAGCGTACAAACCACACCAAACAGTGCATTTTTCGGGATGCATGGGCAGTTCTTGAACGGCTTCTGGTTGCTCTTCACCCCAAATGCGGCAATTTTGCTTATTTACGTAGCCATTCAACCAGAAATGAGCCTCATCGCTCATCGGACACGGACGCGAAACACATTTCGAACCGAACACTGATTTTGGTAATAAAATTCAATGATTTGCAAGCGTTGCTCGTTAGTAAGTCTATTCATGATGAAATGTCAAAGCATACTGAGCATCTTTCTCTTTGACACCATGTCTGACATCCCACGTGATCTGTCAAATACTACTGCATGAAAATCCTAACCTCAAAAAAATCACCCGTTATTATTGCTATCGAAGAGTCTTGGATTTATGCTTACGACTCGGAAGCAATCGATCAGTCGGCCGAATATCGGGCATAGGTGAGCCAAAGCCGAAAGCACTACGTTAAACCAGGTCAAAAATCAAGGCTGTGTTACAGTTTTTTCGATTATCGAGAAATCGAACTCCTTCCTAGCGGCCAAACTGTCAACAAGGAAAAATATTTAAGTGTAATGGACGTTTGCGCCAGCCAAGAGACGGAAATTATGAGGAAACCATATTGAGTCAATTTTAAGACCTTAAACATGAATTGCTACAGGTATTGAAGGATATTCCAGTAATTGACTTTAACAACTGCTTCGAGGATTGGAAAAAATGTTGGCAGCAGTGTTTTGGGACTATACGGAAGGACATATATTTTGAAGAAAAATTTTAATATTTTAAAACTATAAACAAAGTCTTACTATATTTTACACATAGTAGTACAAGTCAAGCAGTAATTAAAAATTGTCAAAATTAGACCAAAAAATATTAATATGGCTATTACCGCCATTTTTTCGAATATATTGGACAATATGTGAAACATATAATTAAAATGGAGAGAATCCTACCATGATAATATTATGTATGTTTGTCATAAATGCGTTGAATCGGATAAATATACCTTTTAGCTACCATATACCTAAGAAAATTTTTCATTATTCCAGCCTAGCTTATTCCGAATATGTTGGCCAATGTGTGAGTTATTTATAAAAATTTCAGAGGTTTATGTGAACAACCAGACCTTTCCCTGCCCCCAATATACACTGTATAATATTATCAGACTTTCCAGTTTACTTTAAACGTTTTATATTGGTCAAAAGGTGTTATTTTTTTAAGAAATTAAATGGACAAGTTTTCCTTAAAGTTATGTGGTTTAGAGCGAAATATGTTGGGAGTAGGTTTAACTCTTGACCTAAGCCTCATATCCTTAATATAATTCTCTGGTTGGCGATTTCCATATCAAATCAATATTCAATTATCCTCTTGGATTGCTTTTGGTACTGCATATATATGTAATCCATAGAAGATTATAAATTTTAGCCTTGATAGATTAATTGATTCCAACCACTATTTTCTAAATTAACTCAAAAAACTTATGAGCTATGACAAAATATTAGGAGGCGATGGAAGAGCTTCATTGGAAGAAAACCAATTTTCTAAAGTTTTTTTGTCTCACACAAGTTGTTTGCTGATAATTGGCTGATAACCATAAAAGCGCGAAAAGAAACATAGCAGCCCAAAAGCAGGAGTCGGAGCCTGAGGAAGTCGACGACATGGGCTTCGGTCTCTTCGACTAAGCAACTCAACAATTTTCTCAATAACAATAAAAATATGGAGAGCTTCTAGTGGTCAGTGAAAATTTAGATACCTTATAATGTGAGCATTCCGTTTTCACTTTTCTGAACCATCACCTTCAACCAGCCAAAAGATACAAAAGTCCAAGAAGATGCCTATTAAAAGTAACAGTAGATAAAGTTCGCGATTTTGTCAACAGACAATGTTCTTGTATATGAGTATAAAAGTGTTTCGCACATAAAACTTTTGCAATTGCGGTAGTTTATTAAAATTAAGAAAGGTAAAGATTCAACTTTTTAGCTCTAAAAAATTTCTAGAGTATTACACGAAAGATTCGGGTCTCAATTTACTACAGATACGTCACAGTCGAACTTGTAGAGGAATTTAAGTGTTCCTTAAATATATTAAAGCTATCACTAAACTACAAGGCTACACTGATTCCTTTCAAAGACAAAGGGATCGGGCGATATCTTAAAATAAAATGTAAATGGGCCCATCGCTTGAATTGTGCTCTCACTATTAGTACAAATATATTCTTACCTATTAAACGAACACTTCTTAAGAATGGAATAGGATATATTATGTAATTATAGAATTAATTGGAGAAGAATAGCTAATTCTAGTGTTTTGCGCCATTCTATTCCGGCCTTTCAGAACTTGCGCTATACTGCTCTGTCAAAATCATGACAAACGAAAGGATTAACCCAAGGCAACTCAACCTTCTTTTATGTAAATTGAGAACGCTAAAGTGAAGGTATTAGAGTACTGAGAATTTTTGTTTTTTTAAATACAAGGTCTACTAAAAAAAATTATTATTTTTCCATTAAATCAAAGATTTAATTTAGCATAAAGTATCCGAACGACCTTTTTGTACGATAAGTTCTTGCAAATTTGAAGGTACCATAAAATCAGAATACCATATCATACCATACCATACCATTTTTCATCGAACTTATCTAATGGTAAGCCCAGGAATCTGTTTTGCCGGGTTCGGAACATAGGGAGATATCCTGTAACGGTACGAAGTAGTACAATTCGACACGTCTGAAGCTTCTTCGAATGCTCATCCACGCGACTATATCGGCGCAGCCTAGGTGATGACGGATCGGTCGATATTCTTGTATGTTGCCAACAATATTTATTTATCCTATCCACAGAAGCTGCTGCTAAGAAATTTGAGAATTTTTTTGTAGCTCTGCTCCTTGGCAATAATTGCTGGAAAGATCGTTTGCCCTGGTTCGCCACGATTCGACCATGACGGGTTTGTATGACGTTGTCGTAAATTACTTTTTATAAAAGGACAATATTCGTTCAAGCAATGGGACGATTTTTCTGAAGATTTTCGCGTTAACTCATATGGCAATCATACATATCCATTTTTGATGCATGGTCTCCAAACACTGAGTCAAGCAGTCACAAAACTGTCTAAGAATCTTTTCTAGTAAAAGATCTTACCTCTCTAATACCATATAGTATAACCAGATCGCACTTATACTATATATCTTGATAGAGCTTATAAAACCATCCATTGGAAAAATAATTTATTGTTTTTACTAGATTTGGACTTTGGAACGCTTAGATTTTAAGTTAAACCAAACTTTAAACTGCCAACTGTACATATATGTGTTATCGTCTGTGTGCCTGTGAGTGCGCATTGAAGTATGCAGCAACAACTTCTTAACAGCTCAACCGGAAATTTTCACATTTGTCAGTTGCTCAAATCGTTCTCCGTCAATTCATCGCCATCGCGCGCAAACACCCACGCACACTAATCCACACACAAATATGTACATATGCGTGCACGTAAAAATAATCTTCTTATTCCATATAATAATAATAGAATGCTGGTGACGGTGAAAATTTCCTCGGCTTGCGGTGATTTCGCTTCCAGCAATGCAACTGCAATCACCTGCAGGGGGGAGCCATGTCGTGCCAAGCTGCGGTGCGATTGCTTTTTAACCTGCCACCAACGCGCAGGAAATAACATTTCCACAAAATGACTGAAGCCGAAAAACCACATGACTCACAGAAATGCAATAAAACGACCGCAACCACTGAGGCAAGCACGAAAGGCAGGAAGGAAGAAATAAGAACCATAGAAGTCAAGCTCACGGCTCACGGTTACCAATGTACTTACATATGTACCATAGCTACGCTGCGGGGCAATAAAACTGTCTGCCAATAATTGGGCGAACTGGCTTGAAATGCGAAATTATAGCTTGCGGTAAAGCGGGTTTTCCGAATAATTCTACGATATATTGATGAAATTCATATTGAAGCAATGTGCTTTATACCGTCTGCCTGCTGTGGTACGTTGTTATGTGCTTTACGCAAGCACCTTTTCCTTATAATGCACCGTCCTTTGAACTAAGGTAAAGATTGCGCTAACGACGTTCGATTCCACTATTTCTCTGACAGTTCCATTTAACATTAAACAAAGCCGAATTTTTGGGCCCGAAGCTCGGTTTTAATAAACTGCTCATGACTAAACAGCACCATGAAAGTGGAGCATGTACCATAAACAATTTTGAATGATGGAGAGACCAAGAACGTCCACTTTTAGGAAAAAGAAAATTGACTAACGGCGCAAGTGTCAACACAAGGCTCTTTTTCCTGAGATCTCACCACAGAAACTAGATTAACCAATATAGGCATAATACAAAAATGAAACGTTAGAACATTACTTTTGTGAATGCCTAGTCTGCCGTCAGGATAAAGATGATACCTAATGCAGCTTGCTTCAAAGAAGTATGCTTTCACTATGATATCAGAAATGCAATACTGCCATTGAGCTCAGAACTTTTTAAGGGGTGTTTGATATCTTTAACAATAGCAACATTATCCGACTTGTCAGGCTGAGCAATTTCAACGAAGTGGTGCCCGCTGCTTTAGGGTTGAATATATATAGTCAACAACAAAAACTTGTGCGGCTGGAAATCTTTATGTGCCAAAGTGCAACTCAAGAGGTCCTCTGATCCACATACTCTGAGCAAGGTTCATCTCGTCGCCAATGGCGATGCAATTTGCCAAAGCTGTAATGTAGAAGGCGAGAAAAAATCATGTAGATACTTCCATTTCAGCTGTCCAACTTTCATTAGACTGAGGTCGAACCCTCTCACTGGACGCACTTTTGGCGAACCTGGCGAAGTTTCTTGGATTAGTATTAACCGAATTAACAAATTCATAGGAAACTTTAAGCGCTTCGTATAGTGATCCATATTTAGGAGTTTTGGGAATCAACTTTGAAATCTTATGCTTTGGAACCCCACCTTTGAAGCAAGTATCAGCCGTACCACGAAATCTAACCCAACCCAAACCAGTTGAGAGCAATAGATGGCACCGATGGTTCCAATTTAAAGGAATATTGATACTATGGGAAAAATTTTGCAGTTTTATTAGATTTAGCGAGTTCTTTAATGGTACTTACATGGAACTCACTCGTGCATGTGAAAATATTCTCATTTGGATTAAAGTCGGGTTTAATGAACATTGCATTTTGTATGTAAGGTAGGTTGCAATTACCAATCTGGACTTCAAAATGCAGACACAAATTAAAATTCGTAGTCCGTTAACGGTGATGACTAAGGAATGTATCTTCTTCTTCTTTACTGGCGTAGACACCGCTTACGCGATTATAGCCGCATTAACGGCAGCGCGCCAGTCGTTTCTTCTTTCGCAAGGTGGCGATTCCAATCTTCAATTCCAAGTGAAGCCAGGAATACTTTCAGAGCTGGAGTGCTTCCATCAATACGTACGACATGATCTAACCATCGCAGCCGCTGTCTCTTGATTCGCTGAACTATGAACAATGTCGTCGCATATCTCATACAGCTCATCGTTCCATCAAATGTGATATTAACCATGGCCAACTCGCAAAGAACCATAAATCTTTCGCAGAACTTTTCTCTCGAAAACTCCTAAGCCTGACTCAATATATGTATGTTGTCATCGTCCATGCCTCTGCACCATATAACAGGACGGATGTAATGAGTGACTAGAGTTTGTTTTTTGTTCGTCGAGAAAGGACTTTGCTTCTCCATTGCCTGCTCAATCCAACAGGAGATATTTCGTCTTGCGCTCGTTCACTGCCATCTGCTTGGCTTCCTTATCCAGTTTGGAGAAAGCACAACTAAGGTTGCGGGTGTTGAGACCAGTGATGATGATGCAAGTCCCAGTAGCAGCAAAGGTCGCCTTGTCTGAAACCTCGTTTGGAATCGATCCTGACAGAGCTTTTGTTACTGCTCAACGTCAGTTTACACAACCATATTAGTTTTGCGGAGATACCAAAGTCAGACATCGCGGCATGAAGACAGCTCCTTTTCGTTCTGTCAAAAGCAGCTTCGAAATCCAAGAAAAGGTAGTGTGTGTCGATTGTCTTTTCACGGGTCTTTTCCAGGATTTGACGCAGGTGAATATCTGGTCGGTTGTTGATTTCCAGGTCTAAAGCCACCCTGTTAAGGTCCAATCAGTTTGTTGACGGTGGGCTTTAATCTTTCACACAATATGCTCTATAGAACCTTATACACGATGTTGAGGAGGCTTATCACATGGTACTTGGCACAGATTGTGTGGTCTCCCTTTTTGTGGATTGGGCAGAGAACACTTAAATTCCTATCGTTGGAGTCGTTTGATAGTATTTTATAAAGAAGCTGATTTATGCTCCTTATGAGTTCTTCGCCTCCGTATTTGAATAGCTCGGCCGACAATCCATCGGTGCCCACCGATCAAAATGATGGTAATAGTATTTAATGTATTCCTGAAATTTGTCATAGAATTTTGCCAAAGGCAACGATCCAACCTTCGAACCAATTGTTGCCATCAGGACACTATAGCATACAGCTTCAATACAGACTAGCAGTCAAAATCAAGATAAAGGTCTTTCTAACATATAATTTTTCCTTATTCAATATAAACTTGAAGGTTTTTAACATCATACAAACCGAAGTGAACATTTCTTCTCGTTTTAACTTTAAAATTTTTCAAATATTTTCCATGATTTCGACTGCAATTAACTCACTGTGCTTACAACTGTAAAGAATATAATAAATTATTATGAAAGCAGCCCGCAGAAGGAAAATAAGAAATAATTTTAATTTACACTATTTGTTGCAGAACTGCGTTTACCGCCCAAACCGACAACAACGCCAACACCTTACGTTTACACCACGCCGAAGCCGCGCCGCAAGCCGCCAACGAACCATCAGAACAAAGGACTCAACGAAGTGGTGCGCGCCAAGGAGACCCATCACGTCACAAATCAAATGCAGGAGAATGACATCTACGCCGGTCTGAGTGGCACTGGCGGTGCCTTCTTTGGCAGCGCCAACACGCTCAGCAGCAACGGAGCGCTGGGCGATGCTGCAGGCGTTGCCCTAGGTAACGGTAATGCGAATAGCAACAGCAACAACAACAACAATGGTAATGGCAACGGCAACGGCTACATCAACAGCTTGAATAGCGGCCTGACAAACGGAGCGGAAGGTAAGTTCAAAAAATGGGAAAATTTGTTGTACTGCGGGAATACCATCATACAGACAGACATATATTAGGTACTTACGGTGTTTGGTGAGGTGAAGTGTGCCGACGCTCGGGCACATGCCGTTCGTAAGTGGCCCGGTAAACAAGAGCGTAGCTGGGAAGTGAGCGTCAAGTCAAGCGTTGAACTGCTAAAATGCACACCAATCGGTTTGTAGCGCTTTGAATGAATGTGTGTGTGTGTGGCTTTTATGAAACTACACTACACACATTTTAACAACAGCTTGGGTATTTGAACTCGGTGCACTGTTGTGAAGCTTAACATTCCATACTTGAAATCTCGAAGATGCCTGTAAATCTTCTTAGTTCGTGTAGTGAATGGTAGGTGTATGCAAGCGTATGATGTTGCATGCACCACTCGACAACGTCATTGACGTAATTTGGTGGCTGAATGCTTCGTTGCACCGTTGCAGTGTTGCACTGCCGCGCGCCATTGCTTTGGTGACTGACTTTCTAACCGAATGCACGCTGCATTCATACGGTCCATTCGGCATTTTGACGCAAGGCACACACAGCACCGGTGCAACTCTACAAACCTAAGCTCACCAAGTACAATTATTGTTTGTCGTGATGTGCCGCAATGCGAGTAACGCATCCGCAATGTTGTCTAACATCCCCATGGTGTTGCAGCAGCAGCAGCGGCAACAGCAGTCAAGTGACATTAGTGTGGCAAGAGTGCAGCATCTTTACCTCTTATGCACTTCAGCGCCCACATGAAGTTAATTTTCCAACAGCTAGTTTCAATTTTCAAATGTGTTCGAGTGCAAAACTCAAAAATCAGTTAGTTGTGTGAATAACTGTTTCGGCGCAGAACGCGCATGAACGATGCCACTAAGTAAAGCTGTGCTGCCAAGTGTCACCAAGGACGTTAAGAGTATGATTAATAAGATTTGTTCCCTTGTAAGAATAAGATATAGATTCATAGTAATTTATATATAAATAATCGAGTTGACGAGATGAGTTGACCTCCGGTGGTATAAGTCTTTCTATATACCATAAGAAGTTCAATTTTATAGGTGCTGGAATCGGACCACTGACATGCTTACAAAATGCTTTTAAACAAACCATTTAACATGCCATAATTTTGTTAGAACGGATCGCTTTAGGAAGAAGTTCTGTTTCCATAAGAGCGGGTCTATATACAGGAAGCCAAAAAACGGGAAAATCGCATAAAACTGCTCTAGAGTGTCTGGTTTTGTGCCTGCGATTTTGCTTCGTCAGAGTTTATAAACTTCACCCTGAAAATAGAAAAAAATCGGCCCGCCCATTCGGCACCGTCCCCGAAAATTTATGATAAAATCGGTTGATAATCGCACACACTCCTTATATAGCGATTAAGTTGAAATCTAGTAAAAGTGCGATAACTCACTAAATATAACATTAAAATTCATCGTATTTAATACATAAGGATAGCATTGAAGCCGTTGTCAAAATTGAATAATGGGAGTGGCAAAGTGGAGAAAATTAAAGTATGAAATAGAGAAATATTATTAGATAATTTTATATATTTACAATATTTATATATTTACAATATTTAAATTAAAAAACTTGTTTCTACACAGAACTGCTTTTCACGGAGATCGCCTGAAAATTGAAGTGTGATGAGATGATCGAGTGGATAGGCTATTCCTCCTACTAAAAGTTTCTCAGTAGATGTAAGGCAAACTATTGCCATTTATCCTTATTGGACTTTGACTAACAAAAAAGGAATCTGTAAGAATCACACATGGCATAAGCTTTTTTGTTATCCAATACAAGAACCGAATTAAATTTGCGTTATTTATAGTTGTAGTTAAGCTTTTATCTGTATTTCATTGGTTAAAAGTATAAACCGAAATCGATAAATGTTTCATTCGATAGTGGCCACATACAGCTGCGAGCAGTAAAATAGTAGTGGGTGTTAGAGCTTTACATATCTGTGAGTTATGTAAAATGTGGATCATATTTTCCAGGCTATGTTTATTACTAAAGATCTTTAGATTTGAATATGTATAAGGTATGTTTATTTACAAAGATGTGTTTATGTATGAAAATTGTTGGGAGCAGTAAAATAGTAGTAAAGTACTAAAAAATTGTTTTAAAAAATTATGAAGGATTTTTGCAAAGTTTCATCTATAGGAGAACTTATTACTTGGTAGCATGGCCATGATTTCTGATAACAACAATCATTCTTCAGAGAATCTACGAGACTGTGGCAAATTTTCAGTGGTATGCTCTGCCATGATTGCTACACTACGGTCCACAACTCGTTGTTGTTTTTGGGTTTATCCTTCCACACGGCTTTCTTGACGTCTTCCCAACGGTTTTCAATAGGATTGAGGCCAGGGGATTGAGCTGTGTTTCATGTAGAAGTCTTCTCACTGTATGAACACCGCAGGCCTGGTTCAGTTCATTCCGAATCTCCATAGCTGACATTTTAGGTCGAGTCTTGGGACATCTTACAACTATTCGTGTAAAATTCTCATAAATAATCCGTCTTGCGCCCCTTTCTTGATTTTTTTTTATAAAAATTTGCATTGCGAATCGCTGTGGCTTAACACCTTACAAGTCTTACCGCTCCCTTGTAGGATTTACCGTTGTTTATGACAGATTGAATCCATTCTCGTTTTTCTTCACTACAGTGCTTTACGCGGCCCAATAAAAGGTGCAAAGTCATATTTTTTTTTTGCTTTTTGCATTGAATAATAAATTAAAGATCAGGAAACTTACTTTTTGTTTGACAAAATTAAATTTTTTTTATTAAAAATTATCTGTTTGCAATCAGCTCACCGTTCACTACTATTCTATTGCTCGCTCATGAAAACAGATATCCCAATAAAATTGGCTCTAAAAAAGTAACGGTACGTGTTTCACACTTATTGTTGTGTATAACAGGACCGTTATACTTCAGAAAATATAACTAAAATAATGATCGACGGCAATATCATAAAAGAAACAAAATTTAAAGCAAAATTCTCTTGGGCAATAGGCACTACTATTTCAATGCTCGCAACTGTACATAGTTATTTTTACTAACTATTGGCTTATTATGAAAAAAAATTATAAACCAACAATCCAGGAGTTGGAAAAAATAGAACAATTGTCCGCCGAATTAAAGAAAGAGGTAGCTTTGCTCAAAATCGAAAATCAGAACATAAAGTCAAAAAATTTAAATCATAAATAATGATGCTGAAATTTATGCAACAGATGTGGAACAGCTTGCCCGGGAAACAGATTGGATCTTGAAAAAAAGGTCCAGTAACAATAGCAAAGCTGAACTATCTCTTCAGCTTGTGATTCCAACTACATCAAAAACCATTAAAAAAAATTCGCAAAAATCAAACAAAAAAAAATAAAATATCACGACGCCCACCAATAAAGGTAACCAGTTACTGTGAATACCACAAAATTTATAATATTACGAAAAATTATGCAAAAAAGGTTTTACTATCAAGCTTCTAAATAATAATACAAGTCAAATCAATACATCAGACTCTGATATTTACAGAACACAAAATTTACCATGATTTTCTTATGAAAATAAGCAATCTCGACCAATTAACCAAATCGACCAAAATGTTGTAACTATGGTGTAGCTCATCCTGCTAACTACAGAGGATACGTATTTCCGAAAGAACTGCAAAAGATTCATGACCAAAGAATTGGTACAAAGAAAAACCACCCATATCCTAAAAGCTCGGTTGCCAGAGATACCAAAAGTCTTCCAAAAACATAAATGGAGTAGTACACCAATTAAAATAAATATTACAGCAGGTCATATACATAGTAAGGATATCAAATAAATTAAAGAAATGGCAGCAGAAAAACGCCGATTACGCCGAAAATGTCAACAAACAAGATCTTCACCTGACAATAGGTGTCTTAGCAAAATGTGTAAAAAACTTACCAATAAAATAAAGGCATTAAAAATTATAACTCTCAGTAATTATCTGAAAAGTTTATCTAACGATGATAGGAACGATTATTTACTTTGGAAGTGTACACAAACTTTTCTCCACGCTTAACGCAGCAAAATTCAATCAGAAAAGCAGACCAGACATGGGCCAAGAGCTATACAGAGAAAGCAAACTTGTTTTCGGAATACCTTGAAGATATCTTTAAGCCATATGATTCATCTAGTGCAGCTGAAATGGAACTTCATACTTACGACAGTTGTCTTAAATTCCTCTAGTAACTAACGAAGAGGTATGTGCAAATAAAAAAACTAAAGTTTGAAAAACACCTGGGTTTGACCTTATTATCAGCTAAATACTCAAAACGTTATAAGTAAAATTACTGCCATAATGAACGCTACAATACGTATCTATTTACTGGAAAACTGCAAAAGTGATTACGTTCAATAAACCTAGAAAGTCAGCGTACGACATTACTTCAAATCGAGCCATATCTCTCCTGCCAATACTTTCAAAGCTTTTGGAAAAACTGCTTGCTGTGCGTCTTACCAGTAAATCAGTTTTTCTTTCGAAAAAATCAAACCACTATTGACCAAGTGCTAGAATAACTCGAGTCATTGAAAATGACTTTGAAGAAAAAAAGTTTGCTCCGCCTTTACATGCTATCTAACACACGATGGCAATTGCATTACATCAACATGTGCAGACTTCAGACGATACTGCGGTTTTGTCTGCCGGCGAAACACAAACTGCATCAATTGCAAGATTGCAAGAACATTTAAACAAAATTTTTGAATGGACGGCTAAATGGCGAATGAAATTAAACGAAACTAAATCAGTACATATTAATTTCACATACAACAACTCTAGATGTAAGCCTTCGTATTTATACGGTGTGCAAAT